>CM040627.1:89939892-90227667 GCA_022817965.1 Solanum lycopersicoides
TGAGAAAGCAGGATAAGATGAAAACAAAGGCAACAACATCAGAAGAAGTATTGGTGGCAAGAGGTCGTCATCAAAACCAGACAAAAGGGAGAAGAGGAAGGTCCAAATCAAAAGGTCGAGACATTGCCAAAGATGAGTGTGCTTTCTGTCATGAGAAAGGGCACTGGAGGAAAGACTGTCCAAAGTTGAAGAAGAAAGGGAAGGCTCCGCAAGACGCCAATGTTGCAGAATGCAAAAGCGATGCGGAATCAGATATCTCTTTAGTGGTCGCTCCTACAACATCACATGCAGATGAGTGGATATTGGATTCAGGTTGTACCTATCATATGTGTCCCATTCGGGAGTGGTTCTTTGAATTTCAGGATCTCGATGGCGGAGTTGTTTACATGGGTAATGATAATTCATGTAAAACAACCGGAATAGGTTCAATCAAACTGCAGAATCATGATGGATCCACCAGAATCTTGCGAGATGTGCGGTACGTGCCAAAGTTGAAGAAGAATCTCATCTCATTGGGGCTTTAGAATCTAAAGGCCTAGTTATAACGATGCGAGATGGAGTTCTTAAAGCAACTTCTGGAGCGTTGGTGATGTTGAAGGGTGTGAGAAAGAACAATCTGTATTACTATCAAGGTAGTACAGTGGTCGGGACAGTAACAACAGTAACTTCTTGCACCAAGAAAGATACTGAGGCAACGAAGCTGTGGCATATGCGGTTGGGACATGCTGGTGAAAAATCTTTGCAAATTCTTGCCAAGCAAGGATTGTTGAAAGGTACGAAGACTTGCAAACTTGAGTTTTGTGAACATTGTGTTCTTGGAAAACAACGAAGAGTGAAGTTTGGCACTGCAATTCATAATACCAAGGGTATTCTGGATTATGTGCATTCAGATGTATGGGGACCTGCCAAGACTCCGTCTCTTGGAGGAAGGCATTATTTTGTCACTTTTGTTGATGATTTTTCCAGGAGAGTTTGGGTGTTTTCTATGAAGAACAAAGATGATGTACTTGGAATTTTCCTTAAGTGGAAAGTTAAAGTTGAAAACCAGACGGGAAGGAAGATCAAGGTTCTCCGAACAGACAATGGTGGAGAATACAAGAGTGATCCGTTCCTTAAGGTATGCCAAGACTGTGGCATAGTTCGGCACTTCACCGTCAGGAAAACACCGCAACAGAATGGGGTGTCAGAGCGTATGAACAGGACACTTGTGGAGAAAGTTCGTTGTATGCTGTCTAATGCTGGGTTAGGCAGAAAATTTTGGGCTGAGGCGATAACATATGCTCAACATCTCGTCAATCGTTTGCCATCATCTGCTATTGATGGCAAAACTCCATTAGAGGTATGGTCTGGAAAACCTGCAACTGATTATGATACTTTGCACGTTTTTGGTTCTGTTGCATATTATCATGTGATTGAATCAAAGTTGGATCCACGGGCAAAGAAGGCTTTGTTCATGGGATTCAATGCTGGAGTGAAGGGATACCGTCTGTGGTGTCTCGAGGCAAAGAAAACAATTATAAGCAGAGATGTTACCTTTGATGAATCTGCCATGTTAAAGAAGGTAAATCCAGAAGATGCTGAGAGTACTCCTGAACAGGTGGCGTGTACTCCGAAGCAGGTGGAGTTTGAGGAGACATGGTGATCCCAGCACGGAGCACCACGAGTGACTCTCCTACGGCAGAAGAAGAGTCAGATGAGGAAGAGGTTCCTACCCAAGAACCTCTACAGCAATCGGAGCCAATTGCAGTTAGAAGACAGAGACGAGCGATCCAAAAGCCCGCTCGTTTCACTGACATGGTAGCTTATGCACTTCCAGTTTCAGATGAAGATGTTCCATCCACCTACCCAGAGGCCATACGAAGTTCAGAAAGTGGCAATTGGGCAGGTGCAATGGAAGAGGAAATGCAATCCCTCAAGAAGAACATGACGTGGAAGTTGACACAACTACCGATAGGCAAGAAGGCAATTGGATGCAAATGGGTATTTGCAAAGAAAGAAGGATTTCCCGATAAAGACGATGTTCGCTACAAGGCAAGGTTGGTAGCTAAAGGCTACGCTCAAAGGGAGGGAATTGATTATAATGAGGTATTTTCTCCAGTTGTTAAACATTCCTCCATTAGAATTATGTTGGCCTTGGTAGCGCAGTTGAATTTGGAGCTAGCTCAACTTGATGTGAAGACCGCGTTCCTACACGGTGATTTGAAGGAGGAAATCTATATGACTCAGCCAGAAGGAAATAAGGTTGCTGATAAAGAGAATTGGGTTTGCAAACTTGTCAAATCATTGTACGGACTGAAACAATCTCCGAGACAGTGGTACAAACGATTTGATAGTTTCATGAAGGGTCAGAAGTACAAGAGAAGCAAATACGATCATTGTGTGTATTTGCGCAGGCTTCAAGACGGTTCCTACATCTACTTACTCTTATATGTTGATGATATGCTGATTGCAGCAAAGAGCCAAACTGAGATTGACAAACTGAAGGCTCAGTTGAGTAAAGAGTTCGAGATGAAGGATTTGGGGGAAGCCAAGAAGATTCTCGGCATGGAGATAAACAGGGACAGAGAGAGAGGCAAGCTTTGGCTGTCACAGAAGCAGTATTTGAAGAAGGTACTAAGACGTTTCGGTATGCACGAAGATACAAAACACGTGAGTACCCCACTTGCTCCTCATTTGAAACTGAGTAGCCGGTTATCTCCGACGACTGATGAAGAGCGAGAATACATGGCGAAAGTCCCGTATGCAAATGCAGTTGGAAGCTTGATGTATGCAATGGTGTGTACGAGACCAGATATTTCACAGGCTGTTAGTGTTGTTAGCAGGTACATGCATGATCCAGGCCAGGGTCATTGGCAAGCTGTGAAATGGATTCTACGGTATCTGCAAAATACCGTAGATATTGGATTGGTATTCGAGCAGGATAAATCACTTGGTCAATGCATAGTTGGATACTGTGATTCTGACTATGCAGGTGATTTGGATAAGCGACGATCTACAACTGGCTATTTGTTCACTTTAGCAAAAGCGCCAGTTAGTTGGAAGTCTACTTTACAGTCAACGGTGGCTTTGTCTACGACAGAGGCAGAGTATATGGCGATTACAGAGGCTGTAAAGGAGGCGATTTGGCTTCATGGGTTGCTTAAAGACTTGGGAGTTGGTCAGAAACAACTTGAGGTTTATTCTGACAGTCAGAGTGCTATTCATTTAGCAAAGAATCAAGTCTTTCATGCACGGACGAAGCACATTGATGTTCGCTATCACTTTGTGAGGGAAATTCTCGAAGAAGAGGAGATACTTCTGTTGAAGATTCATACTACGGAGAATCCCGCAGATATGCTGACCAAGGTGGTTACAAAGGCCAAGTTTGAACATTGTTTAGACTTGGTCAATGTCCTGCACATTTGAAGTTGGCGCCTCACGGCGCAAATTTGGAAGCAACGTGAAAACTGCTTTTATTATTTGTTTGTTTGAGAAGATTTGTATTTGGTGGGACTGGATATTAAGCCAAGGTGGAGATTTGTTGACTCTTTGGCTAATTATTTAGTCCCACATCGGAGTTTTATGTATTGTGAAGGAGAATTTGGGGTTATAAAAGAACCCCTCCTCCTTCATTGTAATATGCACCATTTGTAATCTCTTCTCTCTATCTAATAAAAGCAGGCTGCTTTGAGCGGTGCTCGGAGATTAAGCTTTCGCGGCTGAACTCCATTATTAAAATTGTTCGGTCTCTTTTCTCTTCTTTTCAGTTAATATTCGATATTACTTGTCGGGTATCTTTGTTAGTGTTCTGTCCGGTTCAGTTCATTTGAACCGATTCATTTCACTAAAGTTGTTCCGTTTTGTAGGGAAATTACCCGAATTTCCCAACAATATAAAGTATGTGAAATTATAAACTTTTTGGTAAAATGAGATATTTTAAGAGTGTACATATTTCAACATTAGTATGATATTATCTATTGACATCTATTGATTAAACGTTTGAGTTTATTTAATTTACCTACATGTTTAGAGAACAATTGTCACTTATTACGTTTTCTCCTTACTTCTTTTAGTGGTGCAACCATGTTTTGTCGATTCTAAAATTTTCTCTGATATAGAGATAATACGTGTGTATATTTTGCTTTCTTTAGATATTTTTTCGTAACATTAGTTTAATGTATCGTTGTTATTTGGTGTGATATCATTATATTGGAGTATAAATATAGCATAATTTGTTGTAAAATATTAGAAAGTACGGTCATGAACTTTAGGGGCGGAGCTACCCTAGGTTAAAGGTGTCAAGCAATACCCCTTCATCGATAAATTATACAGTTTAATTTAATAAATATATATTTAAATGTTGACATCTCGTGATACAAGTTAAAATTTTAGTATAGTTATTAAGGATTGCGAACACTGCTTGAGATTGCTTGTTCTATCACTGTCGATGCTTATGTATTTTTACTTTATATTTTAATATTCTATATCAAAAATTGTAATTTCGCCGATTACCTTATTAATATGATGACTTATTAGTGTTGAACTTTTGACTATGTCAAAATTATTTAGTTGAAGTTAAATCGTTTTCACCACTTTGGATCTACATGCAACAACAATATTTTAACATGTCACATTATTCAAAGTTGTCCTAATTCCAAAGAAACTTGCAATTTTAGATTTTGACAGTACTCTCTCCATTTTTTTTTTTTTTTTGTGTGTTTTAATTTATGAAAGTGTATTTAACTAATCTTTGAAGATAATTAATTAAATAAAAGTTAAAATATATAGAAATAATACGAATTATAACAAGTTATATTAATTTTTATTTTAATATAATTAAAAGTATATCTTAAAATATTACTACTATAATTAAACTCCACAAAGTAAATGAAGTAATATCAAAAGCGTGAATTTCAATATAACTTTCTTATCACTTTGTTTCTTTGGATGCTATTCTATATATCTCCGTATTAATTATGTAAATAAACTATAGATTCCTTTTTTATGTACGGTAATATTATTAAATATGCAAGATGTCTAGTATGTCATAAATGAAATATATTAAATATTACTTAACCTATCATTCAACATTATTATTGTACCAATATTTCCAAATGTTGAGTTGTTTGATTTATGTTTCTTTTTTAATCCTACGTACAATAAATATGAAATGAGATTAAGAATATTAGTAAATAAAAAAGAAAAGTATTTGTATATAGAGTAATTAATTTATGTATAACATTTACGTTTTATGCATTATTCAAAAAAGTTTAAATAAAAAATACTATCATTATCGCTTGAACAACTAAACTTTCAATACTTGCAATGATGCAATTGTTCGAGCAAAGTCCTACCAACTGAGTTCTATCCCGAACCAAATGGAGTATGTATGAAGTAGATAAATATTTCTTCTATTATGACTTGAACCATAAACCCTACCATCATATCGTTACGTTTACTGTCCATAGAAGAGAATTAATAGATTTTTTTTAGAGAGTAATACATCTAAATTTACATTATAATTCTCGCATAACTAGTTGAACCAACAAAAATTGAAAAAAAGAAATTGCTCAACTAGAGAAATATTGAGTAAATTTTACTGCCACGTTGGATTCCGATCTCCGGCCGTAAACCTCATCATTCCTCCTAAACCGCTTGAATCGGAAACCGAAACCGGTTCAACACTCACCAGAACTTTACGAACCTTTTCGGTTACCACAGCGTTGCTCTTTCTCGGCGGAACTGGCTCTTCCGGTATGGAATCATGCGTTCTCTCTGTACTTGCCTTTATTGGTTTGATGTTACTCCGACCGAATCCGAATATTGAAAGAACACGTGAATAGAATCCGATTTTCCGTTTAGGTGTTCTGCTGCTTTTTGATCTGTCGAGTGATATTTCAGATTTTTGTGATGCTTCACATGAGGATCGCCGGCGACCTTTCTTCGATCTCACTCTTCCCATACATGATACCTTCGGCGATACTGGTTCAGGAGCGGAAACAGCTTTCAATGCAGATTCAGATCGTTTCGTCGGAAAAAAACGTATATTCGCCGGTTTACATGTTTTCCTTTTCGAATCAACGGAACTACTCTTCGGTAAACCGAAGAAAGTAGTTTTAGTTTTCAAAGTCAATGGAATTCGTTGTGAGTTTGAATTCAAATTTGGATGCAAATTTGAAGTCACATTCGTTCCGTGTGAACTGTTACCTTTTGCTGATTCCTTACGCTCCAGAACGGCGTTTCTATCAAACCAATCGAGTTCAGCATCTTTCGAAAGACAGAATGACTCCGGCGGGAAATCTGGCGGAAGTTCCTTTTCGTCGTCTGGAATATCATTTTTCTCCGGTTTGACGCCTGCGGCTTTCGCTAGAGTTTCACATACAATTTTCCGGTCATTACTTCCGCCGGAATTGGTGGAAACTAGTGATTCCAAATCACCTTGAGTCATTATCGAGAAAGAGAGAGAGAGAGTAGTACAGTTGAAAGAAAATTCCAAACTCTGAGGCGATTTGAGTCTGTCGATTGAAAATAGGCAGTGGAATATATTTAAAAAGGAATTCATAATAACTGTATATGAACAAGGTAAAAAATTTACTACCAAATTATGGTGTATTAGTAAGTACTCATAGTCTTAATTAATTAGAAATCTCGAGTTCAAACTTTATCGTCATTATATGACTTTTCAACACGAATTTAAATTTAATAAGTGAAATCTATTAGGCCAAAAACTCCATGGAGTGCAATAAAAGTTCACAAACCACTCAATTGACACCAACGAGTAAATTTTTTAGGGATAATTGTATATAATAGCAAACTAATAACCTAAAATAAATAGAGTAGCTAGGTTTTGATTTAATTGTGCTCCATAGCAAACGTTTGAAAAAATTGCCAGGCGCCTCTCTCCCAATATCTCGCTCGCCACTCTCCTCCAATCTCTCCCTCGCTTCCTCACTTTTTATACAAACACAAGTGTATAAAAATTGTTTCGAATTGTATAAAGTAGAGGAAATTGTATAAATACATATATTTTTGTTCCCCTCTCTCCCCTCTTCCAGATCTCGCTCGCCACTCTCCCAAATCTCGCTCGTCACCCTCGCCTTTCTCACTTATACAAACAGAAGCGAATTGTATAAGTTGCGTTTTTGTTTGTATAAAGCGTGAGAAAATTGTATATACACATGCAAGTACATATATTTTCGTCTTATACACTTATAATTATACAATAAAAATACTCCCCTGCCCAGTTTCTTTTGTCTTTCTCTCTTTCTCGTTTTATATTTTCAAATTGTATCTAATTTCTCTCTTTCTAGTTTTATACAATTCGATTCAATTGTATCTTCCCTGCCAAGCATCTTTTGTCTTTCTCTCCTTCTCATTTTATACAAATTCAAATTGTATATAATCGTTCTATACAATTATAATCATACAATTCGTTTTATACACTTCGTTTTTATACAGTTCTCTGCCCAAGTGTCTTTCTCTTTCTCCTTTTATACACTTCGTTTTATACAATTTGCTTCAACTGTATATGTATAGCGAATTATACAGTTTCTATGTTTGCTATGGAGCGCAATTATGCAAACTTTGCTATAGCATACAAATATGAATTTTTTATTTGCTATATGTGAAAGTTGCTCAATTTTTTATTTTGGGGGCGTATCTGATATCTATGTTATGGGAGTGGAAGATGTAAGAAAAATTATCAAGTTGACCCACTTTTGGACGACGTAGCCTTAAAAATGAAGGGTGAGGTTCAAATGAGAAAAAGTTTACCGTGAATATTGTTAGGGGGGTCAACTTAAATTGATCTAACCCACTAAGGCAGTCTAAATAAACACTCATTTAAAATATTTTCTTTTCATTACTTTTTAGATTAAATCTAGACGAACATACAAGAGTAGAACACACATTACAGGAACAAGTCCCACCTTTGTATTAAACTCGTGCCACAAAGAAGCACACAAATAATTTAGCCTACAAAATTCGACCAAAGACCTTTTGCCTAAGACTGGTCTGCTTGTGCCTTTAAATAGGTCACAACGCCAGGCACATGCTTATGAATTCAGTTGACAAGCCAATTTGATAAGCCAATTCGAAATTTAAACTACAAGGATTATCGACAATGTTGACAAAGCTCTAGCGGCTAGAAACTGCCCACGCATGTGCGAGACACACACGAGCAACCTTCAGTTTTGGCGTCAAAATCATCCTCCAGCCGCCCAATCTCGCGCTTGCTCACGTGCCAGTGATGTGCGTTGGTCCAGTCTCGCCCAGCTTGCCATTAGGGTTCAATCACAGTCGCTGCCCTTGCTCAACACTTAGCCTTCAACTTGTTTAGCCACAACCTTGCCACGATCACAATCTTGCCTTGCCTTAGCCTGCCTAGCCCTTGCCATGCCTTAGTTACCTCTTGCCTCATATGCCTTAGCTTTTTCAACCCTTGTCATGCCTTAGCCACGCCTTGCTTTGCATGCCCTAGCCACGTCACTGCCAAGGTCTTCTTTTATTTGAACTTAACCTTAACTGAAGTCATTGTGCCATGACTAGATTCATCATGTAAATCCCTAGCCAAGCCCGAGCCGCTCGAATTGAGTGTCTAACAGATGCATAGGCACCAGAAATATGAGTATCGTACATCGGGTGGAAAATATGATGCATCTATTTTAATTTATTACTCCCTCTGTCATATTTTATGTGACACTTTTCGTTTTTTGAGAGTTAAACGGTTTAACTTTGTCCGGACATTTGCCTATGGAATCTTCAATTTTTTTGAAATGAAACTTATACATTTGTAAACTACGTAAAGAGTACTATAAGTCACAATAATTGATAATTCAAAATGTTAAAAGGATCTATGAAAAACTTACAATCAAAGATAGATTTGTTTGAATCTCGAAATGCGAAAAGTGCCACATAAAATGGGACGGAGGGAGTACTAATATAATTTAAATGATCATCGAATTTGAGAAATATGAGAAAATATATTAAAATAAATAAATTTTTAAATAGAAAAACTATACCTTTCATGAATTTGTTTGCCAAATAAAAGTAATGTGAAATATTGAATAATTCCTTTTTAGGCTAAAAACTCAAAAAAAGGGAAATGAAATTAGGATCGAGAAAGTACTAATTTACTATAGTTAAGTTAAGACAAAATAGAGTAAGTGGTACAATTTCTATAGCTATTAGATGAATGTGAAAGATATAAGAAAACACGATCACATATATTGACTTGGTATAAATATTCGGTGCGAATAAGTTTTATCAAGAAAATTTTTAAAACAAAAATTAATAGTATTTAGATTTGATTTACCCATCCTATAAATAATTTCATTAATATTAAACTAAACTAACACAATCGTTCTGTAATTTTTTGGTTAAAAAAAAAAGAAGAACAAAACAAATAATTATACCTGTTGACATTTGACTGTAAAGTTATTAGTTGTTACTATTAGTTTTTTGTAATATACATTATTTAGTGACCATAGTAGACTAAACTTCAAATAGCATAAAGATATACTGTTATTTTCTTTTAATGTATATAATAACTCAAAATTATTTATTCATATTAGTTGTAGCAGCAATTTACAAACAATAATCCATTTAATAATTGAAAGACTGATGGGATCCAACACCAACTAAGCAATGTTTAATTATTTAAATTAATAATGGGCTATTTTTAGTCTCATTCGATCAAGACAGACTTAAGAGTACAAAATGGTGTGATCAACTAACCATATTTCATATGACAACAATGCACGTGCCAACCCCATGGACCCTTGTTTGATAGTATTTTGGATTAGAATCTTGAAATAAAGCTCGATTTTGCGATTCAGAACGAATATATTTTTTTATTTAAAAAATTGTATATACACTTTTTTCTTCTTAAAAGATAATGCATATTTCTTATTTTTGTTAACAAATTTATATTTATTTCATCATCTGATGAACTTTGATGATTTTCATTTCTCAATTATAAGATCAAAAGTTCGTTCTCTCAAAATCACAAAAGGATGTAGTACAATAGACGTAATTGCTCCTTCTTTAATTAGAGATCTCAGATTCACAAATTTGAAATAGTCGAGCAGATATGAAACCAAAAAACAAAAAGTATCATTTTTAATATTGCAAATACTTCTCATGTTACCTCTTTTTTAGATACGATTCATTTTGATGATGTTAATAAGTTTATCAAAAATAAAAGTACATATATACTAAATAATTTCATTATTACTATTTACTAATGCAATATTGAAATTTATAATTCCTTAATTTCAAACCATACGACTCAAAGTGTCTTCACCCCAAATTCCAACTAATTACCTCTTCACTATTGTTGGTCAAGTGGATTTTCTTACTTCTTTATTGACTTTGTTAAAAAGATCAAAAAAAATATACATATACTAAATTGGATATCCAAGACTGAACACTTGAGAATTAAATAATGGCCCAATTTAACATATGTACCTGTTTGTCTTGTTTGACTGCACAAAAAACTTTGACCCATGGAAAAGATGATTATGAGTAGTTTAGGTGTGCTTAAAGTCGATATGTTGTTAGAGTTTTATTTGGTGAATGTGAAAAAATATTATTTTTTTAAAAGTAATATAATTTTAATTTTAACGTTTTGAGCTAGTTTTTGAAGTTATATTAGGATTAAGATTCAATCTTTTAACATGGTATCGATTCAGGTTCATCTCAATTCATGGTCTATCAATATGGGACTTTCATATTAAATTATCCACGTTCTGATATATCAAGTCATGGGTGTGTGGAGTGTGTAGACGGTCGAATCTCTCATTAAAGGAATAGATTAAATTGATCTCTTTATATGATTTTGGACAATTCTTACTTTTTAATTTTTTTTTGTGATTATATTAGTCCTAAAGGATATTTTTTGTGTTAAATAAAACCTTTACTTTGGCTGCGACAAATTCCAAAGAAAAAACATATGAAAGCAGATCATATTAGAAAATAAATGAGAGGAAAATAAACTAGGGGAATAATTACTCTTAAAGACCATTCGGTAATCTTAATTACCAAATAAATGAACAGTTTCTTATTTGATCTCCTTCTTCTAGTTCGTCCTTCTCCTCCTTCTTCGACATCTTTTTATTCTACTAGGTTGCTTCCCCCCTCCCCCTTCCTTTTTTTTTAATGTTAATATATCACAAATGTGAACTGTTTTGAACTAAATTCTATATGGAAAAAAAACTCAAAATGTTGTCATATCTATAATTTAAAATTATTTAGAGGTGATTTTGAGTTGATCGAGATTGAATAGTTAATGTATAATTAGAGTTGTCAAAATGGGTTGGCCTAACCCAACATTAACGGGCTAGAGAGTTAAATGAGTTGGGACGGGCTGACCCTTTTAGTTAAAGGACCAGTAAAATAGCGGCCCAACCCAACCCTAAGCGGGTCACGGGTTGGGACGGGTTGGCCCTTCAACCAAAAAATGAACAATATTACTCTCTTAGAAGGAGTATCTAAGAGAATTGAATGACGTCTATGAACAGGACATTAATACATACAAATTTTTATTTATGAATCACACACTTCAGTGAATATTTAGAGAAATACATTTATGGATCTCACACTTCGGTTAATGCTTACCAAAATACGTAATAGTCAACGTAAGATTTAGCGAAAAAATATTGATCGTTCAACCATTCCTCCCACAAAAAACAAGATAGTTTAAAAGACTTGATTTTGTATGATTTTAACATATTTATTAATAAAACTTTTACAAATAAAACACTAATATATATATATATATATATATATATATATATATATATATATATATATATATATAATATTTTTAAATATTCATAGCTCACGGGCTAGCCTCTGAGGCTAGCTGGTTGGGCCTACGAGGCTAGCGGACCAAGTGAGTCTGGGCTAAAAAGCCTCGTTTCTAAATGGGCCAAAAAATTAGGCCCAACCCCACTTAATTCAAGGGTTGGGTTGGGCCGGTCTCGCGGGTCAAGCCCATTTTGACGGCTCTATGTATAATTAGTGTATATTTCATATATATTTAAACTATGTTTATTTTTTTTTGTTGTGTTATAATGTAGGGAAAATTGTGTAAAATAGCAAACTATTAATTCAAACTAAATGTTATAACCATAGTTTGATTTAATTGTACCCCATAACAAACTGTTGGAATTTCGCCTCTCTCCTGGTGAATCTCGCTCGCCACTCTCGTTCTCTCCCTCGCCTCTCTCGCTTTTATACAAACACAAATGTATAAAATGCATTTGTATTTGTATAAAGCAAAAGAAAATTGTATATATACATATATTTTCGCTCCCCTCTCCTAAATCTCGCTCGTCAATCTCCCAGATCTCGCTCGCTCACTCGCCCCTCTCACTTGTACAAAAACACAAATGTATAAAATGTGTTTGTGTTTGTATAAAGCGAGAAAAAATTATATATATACATATATTTTCGTTCCCTCTCTCCCCTCCCAGATCTCTCGCTCGCCACTCTCCCAGATTTTGCTCACTCATTCGCCTCTCTCACTTTATATATATATATATATACGTTGTGTTTGTGTTTGTATAAAACGAGAGAAAATTGTAGATACAATACAAATGCATATATTTTCGTCTTATACACTTATGATTGTACAAAATACGAGCTTCCCCTGCCCAATTTTCTTTTGTCTTTCTCTCTTTCTTGCTTATACAAACACATGTTATACAATTGATCTTTTGTATATGTATACCAAAACAGATTATACAACTGCTTTCTTTTAGCGAAATTATAGACTGCTTTCTTTTGTATATGTATAACAAAACATACATATCTATGTTTGTTATGGAACACAATTATGCAAACTATAGTTATAGCCTACAAATATGATTTTTATGTTTGCTATAGTCAGTGTATAACTTATTTATATATAGGCTATATTGTATAATCAATGTATATTTTTTACGACTTTTGACGAGATAGATTGTATTGTAAAAGTCAAAACATTGTGCTTTACAGTACCTTCCAATCTATAAATGGAAGAACGATTTTGCCTGCAGTTCTGCCCATCCAGAAAATTTAAACAAGAACAAATTTAAAACAACATGCAGAAAATAATTTTGGGAGATAAATATATATGCATAATGTATAAGAATTTTCAAATTCTAATTCTTACTCCTTTTGCTACTATCACTTTTCTTAGTTCCGTACAATCAGGGTTTGTAATGAAAATTGAAAATTGACTGAAATATCAATGCGATATCAATGGAGTGAGCCGAGAATCATAACATCGTAAAAATATTACTTTTTATGTTTTAATTTATTTGTATTAGTTTGACTTGACAAACAACTTAAGAAAATTATTAAATAAGACTTTTAAATCTTATAGCTTTAACCTAAAGGTATATATAATTTACCAAAATATATTTTAATACTATGATCTTAAACATGTCATAGGCAATATTAAAATTCATATTTTACCAAATTAGGAAAGATGTGCTTCTTTTAATTAAATAGGCTAAAAATGAAAGTATTAATTTCTTCACATATGTTTAAAGAGTTCTTTCATACATGTATTGATGAGGGTTAATGCTTAATTATTGGGGGCAGAACTAATGCAAGACGATTCATAAGGTTTAACTTTAAACACACTATTTTTCTTCAATTGTTTCATGTCGTAGTATATATAATATATTTTTTAATTTGATCTCATTTGATATTTTTATGATTTTTTTATTATAAATGTGTACAAGTAGACACTTAAAATTATATAAAGTTGAACAAGTAAACACACGAGTTCTACAAGACAACATATGTGTCAATTCATATTTTATGTGACGTCCTACGTGTATTATACCACGTAGAATAAAAATGTCTACTTGTTCAATTTTATGTAAGTTTAAGTACCTACTTGTACACACCTCTAAACTTGAAGGACATAAATGTTAGTTGAGGCCAAGTTAAAGGGCATGTTGGCCTCAACTGACATATATACTCTCTAACTTTGATTGCGCACGAATAAACACTTAAATTTGTATATAATTGAACAAGTAACACACGAGTCTTATATACATACATGTGAAATGCCGCCACATAAAACACAAAACTACCATAAAAATAGGCCTAATCCATCGGTGGCCCCTTAAACTTGGCACGAAGTTTCACTTAGACACCTCAACTGAGTGATGTTCATTTTATACCCCTCATTTAGGATCTTGTTGTGTCATTTTTACACTATTTTAACAATCATCCAAAAATACAAAGTGTGTGTAATACACTTGCCGATGACATGTCAAAGTGACGAATTAAACAAAGACACATGTCATATATGTAAAAATATAATTCTAAACTAATGACTTTTAAGTATAAAGAAAAATAATCACTCACTTGATGACATGTTACATTTAAAACTCAATTAATAAATATTTTTTAAAAAGAAATTTAACACTTCTAATTTTCAAGAAACTCACCATTGTCTTCTCCACCCCACACATCCCAACCCCAACCGCTCCTCCACCCTCATTAGAGTGTCCATCCTCTTTACTCCACCCACCCTAACTTCAACCGTTTTCACTCTATCATCTTTTGAAGAAACACTTTAAAAAAAATTCATTACATTAAAAAAATTAGTTTATAAAAACACACTTTTTCCTCTTCTTTACTTCTAAAAAGAATTAATTATAATTAACAATGGAAGAATTTTTTGTTGGATCTAAAGAAACAAAATGAGAAGAAGATAATGGTTGTGGTGATTTTTAGATCTGAAAATTTTTTAAAAAATTCAATTTTAATAAGATTCATGGCGATGTTGCAATAGTTGGATTGATGGTGTGTGGTGGATGAGATTATCACAAAGATTGAGGGAAGAAAATGAACAGTGTTTCAAAAATATTTTTTTGGCCTGAAAATAAGCTCCTCACGCGCTGACTTTGAGTGTACTACACTCACCATGTCATGTCAGCGAAAAGTGACACAATGAGATTCTACGTGAGGGGTTTAAAATGAACATCGTCCAATTGAGATATTTAAGTGAAATTTCGTGCCAAGTTTAAGAGGTCACCGATGAATTAGACCTAAAAATACCACGTAGGACAAATTTTGCATTTAAGATTCCTATTATTTCATGTCCTTGAACCATATTAACAAACTCCATCGTTATTCTAAGCACGTTTTCTCTAAGGCAACTCTTGTTATTGACTTTATTGATTTGTGAAACAAGAATCTTATGGAAGGTTTATATATATATATATATATATATATATATATATATATATATATAAATGAAATTTAAATTTCTGCAATGACTTTTCCAAGAACCAGGTACAAAATTTCGTACTGATCATTACATATATTTTTTTTAATATCATATATATGCATAAGTTAGGCATCATCAATATACAAACGAGTGAAGTCAAAATCACAAAGAATATTCTAATTAATTTTGACTTCTTTCTTATTTTAAAGTGAGTTATTTCCACACAAATTTAAAAAATCCAAACAGCTGTATATATCTAATAAATTTTTCAAAATAAACAACTGTTTTGAAAAGTATGTGTTTGTCATCTTATAAAGTGCCGTCATTCTTCCATCATATATCCATGAATATTGAATTAAAATTGTAACAACAAGTTAAACTACATTGAATCGTGATAGTAAAATTATTTTGTCGATATTTATAATATCTCGTCATGTATTTAGGTCGTCTTCACAGTATTGTTGTCATGTGACTCTTTCACGCGATCACGTCATTTATACGTGTTATATATTAGGACCCTAAATCTTTAGTAATCTATCGTTAATATATTCCCATTTTTATTTTATTTTTTTCAAAAAAGTTTTGGTCTTCTCTCCATACATTATGTGTATGCACGTTTAGCCTCTTGTATTTTTCATTTTCAACGTTTGGTAGTTCGACTAATTTTATACACCTAATTAAGTGATTAATATTGAAAGGATTTTAATATTTATTATAATAAATACTTTTAGTAGGATTTGTTGGATTTGCCGTACAAGCCGTCCAACAAATTGATGAGTTGGTGATAATTAAGTGATAACTTTCATAAATAGAAAAAAACCTAATTAAATTTAATTTTCTTATTTAGATTGACAAATGGCAAGGAATTAAGTTAACCCTTCAACTAAACCATGATTATATTCTTCATTTAATTATAGGACTATTATATGTCTTAGTTTTTTTGGTAGAATTTGGTTGGTTATAACTAATCCAAGTTCTCTTTTTATGCTAATTCATTAGTTAAGTAGTTGTTAATATTTGATTTAAGGGGGTCCTTTTAAGTGGTTACAAGTATTTGATAATTG
Organism: Solanum lycopersicoides; assembly: GCA_022817965.1. Lineage (NCBI taxonomy): Eukaryota > Viridiplantae > Streptophyta > Magnoliopsida > Solanales > Solanaceae > Solanum > Solanum lycopersicoides. The sequence goes on from CM040627.1 coordinate 89,956,171, forward strand.
ATATAAACAATTCTTGATCTCGTCCCTTCATTTACCTAACGAAGTTTTAATTATTTTTTTGGGAATATGTATTGTTCCAACTATACATTTATATTTGTGCTTATATATAGCATTTTTAATCTCTCTATATATTATTGATAATTTAATTTTAATTTTTATGATATTTGACTAAATATATTTACCTTAAGATATGACTTTTTGATCTCTCGCTTGTGAATACTCACAATCATTAAGTGTTATTAATGATTAATCCACAATTTAATATTAAATTACCTATGTGTTATATTAATTTTATGTCGTTGCTATACTTCTACAATAATCCAAATATAATAAATTCATATTTTAATTAATTAAAAATTAAATATATCAAATCATATATTACAAGGATCAAAATCAAAATTTACCCATAAATGAAGGTCCAAAAATACTATTATCCCTTTATATTTGTGGAGTCATATATACCATCCAATAAATAATATCTTCTTGGTTAGATAGGCTATAAGATTTTGTACCTACTAATAATTGCACTAAACTATTGACAAGTCCAAAATACATAAAATAATATCTATATTAACAATCATAGTTTTCTTTGAGAAAAACCATCCTACCCACCCTTTTCTAGTGGATATATATTACTCAAGGAACTTCTTTCCCTTTTAACTTTCTTTCTCTTCATATATTTTCTTCTTCTTCTACCTTTTATATTTCCAATCAAAATTTATTAAAATGCTAGGAATGAACAAGTTTATTTCAATGAAGAAATTAGCCAAGAAGGCTAGGGCAATAACAAGTCCTACTCATGAATACTTTCTTATTAAGGACAACAAAAATAATGAAGAATGGTCACTTGCTAACCCTAATTCATCAATACCAATAGGGAATTTAGCTATCTATGTGGGGGAAGAACGAGAACGATTCATCGTTCCAACGAGCTATCTTTCTCATCCATTGTTCAAGATTTTGTTGGAGAAAACTTACAATGAGTTTGGGTTTGATCAAACAAATGGATTGGTGGTGCCATGTAGTGTTAATGCATTTCAAGAAGTGGTTAATGCTGTGGAATGTTGCAATGGGAAGTTTGATTTTGGTGAGTTGGTGGAGGAGTTTTTGTAGATATTGTTATATGAATATAGCATAGGAAATTAAAATAGATTTTTCTTTTTGTAACTTTTATAATTGGATCACATTTTGAGTGCCATCTTATAGAGTAGCATGAAATTTTTTATCACAGGGTCTATCAGAAAAAATCTTTATATATTGGATATGTTGTTATTATGATTGTTATTGTATAGTATATGAAGAAATGATCTTAGAATTCATGAGGTAGAAGAGGTAATTAATTATTTCAATGTTTTGTACCATGAGATTTGGTAGGGCAAGATTTTTTTGTGTAAATTGAGATTAGAATTTCCCGAAACAATAGCTATAGCATTTGATATAAATATTTGCTATTCTGCATAATTTTTCCATTTTCATATTAATTTTACTAGTAAAATAATGCAATCATATGCCATAATTTCGCTATGCCTGAATTTTTGACAAATTATTAAACACAACTAGTAATATTGCAATATAAACATTATATTAACCTAATTCAGGTTTGCAGAAGGTCTTCTAAAGTACATTTTGTTTAGGGAAGAATGTAGCTTGTACATTATAATAATATACTAATATTGGTTTTCTATTAGATGAATTTCTTGATTTTGAAGATGTATACAAAGTTTGAATCAAAATTACTGAATTAATTGGCTAAACTTGTAACTTGTTCTCTAGCTCAGTCTATGTATATTATTGTACCACAAACAAGGTTTCGATTGAATAAAATATACGTTGACGTTATCTCTATTTTTATGGAGAAGAAATGTTGTTTCCACTATTATGTGTCGACTAGTATCGATGTTAGATCTTTAATTTAGTCAACAAATTGCGATGTAAATTTATAGTGACAACCAAGTAAATGAGAAATGTAACTTTCATATACAAATATACCTCTTCAAATTCAATAAGGCCGGCGGTATAGGGATGGAACTCTTTGTTACCCAAGATCAAGATGTTTGCAAATATTCAAAAGAATAAATCGTTATCATGAATACGTACATTAACATATACATTGTATATGTATTAGTCAATTAATTAATCATTATACACTTCAATACTTTTTGTTTTTTGATTTTTCACCTCCGGTGTTCGAAGTCCACATTGGAGCTTCTGTATTTGGATCACGTTTTGCAGGATCCATTAGTAGCGGCATTCCCAACATGATTTTCTTCATACCCAAGGCTCAAATCCGAGACCTCTGATTAAGGGTGAAACCCTCACACTAGTGGACCACAACACATGTTGGTACACTTTAATACTTTACTTACTAGCTAGGCTGCAAATATGTTAGTTATAAAGCAAACTTTAGTGTTTGATTCCATGCGCCGAATACGCACCCACCAGGACCGGCCACCACACTCTTTGGGTGTGTTTGGTTACGAACGGCAGATGGACAAATTATTTTGATAAATATATTTTAATTTTTTCATGTTCGACTGACCCCAAAAAACAAACAAATAAATATAAGTTTCACAAGTTTAGATTCTAATTACGTGCTTTCACATCAAGGATACTCTTATACGTATCTTGGTGGATACATGTTTACAAATACGATGTATTCAAACGTGATTCACAACACTGACAACTTCATATCTCGCTCTCTTACTCGTCTCTCATCTTATCTATTTATATTTCAGAATGTATCTAGTATAAAAAATGCAATGATATATACATTTCTCAGTGTACCCATGCACAAAGAGAGAGAGAGTGAGCGAGAGAAAGAAACATAGAGTAAGGAGGAATTTGAAGGAATGGTATTTGATTTGGTAAAAAATTCTTAATTGGCGAGACAATATGTAAGTATATCAAACCATAAAGTGGATTAGATTAGTATATATGATAGGTTTATTTGTGTAGTTAGATAGTTTCTCAACGGAAAAAGAGAGAGTAAAATTTAGGTTTAGCAAACATAAAATCATATTAGCATTCTATAGCTAAAATTTTGCTATTTGTGATCCTTCACAAACTATGTTTGCTTTGGAGAATCAGATCTGTATAAAAACTGCAAACAACTTTGATTTGTATAAAATCGTAGGCATCTACTTTGTATAAATCACAGCAAATTGTATAAATTGGACGTTTTTGCCGATGAAAATTGCATTTGTATATGTATATGTTCTTTGTGTTTGTATATCTGCATAAAATTTAAATTTGTACACAATTGAATCAACTTGAAACAATTGTATCTGTGTATCCAATCTCTCTCTCACTTTATACAAACACAAATTATACATGGTATTTTGTATAAGCTGTGTTTGTATAAAATGAGAAAGAGAGAAAATCATAAGAAGATCTGGTCCAACAAAGATTTGTATTGTATAATTATAAGTGCATAGGATGAAGAGATATATATTTGTATATACAATTTTCTCTCGCTTTATACAAACACAAGCACAACTTATATATTTGTGTTTGCATAAAGGAGAGACACGAGGAAGAGTGGCGAGCGAGATTTCTGGGAAGAGAGGTGAATGACAAAGTGTTTGCTATAGATTGGAATTAAATAAAACTATGGTTATAACATTTAATTTGAATTACTAATTTGTTATTTTATTCAATTTCCCTTAAAAAAAAAGACTTACAAACTACCTTCTTTCTCAATTGGGCTTTTGTTCAAATACAAGCCCATGTTAGAATCCTTCCATGAAGAAGTCAGACCCGAACCGAACAAATCGAACATGACTCGGTAAGTGACTTGGTAAATTGCCAACCTCATCTGAAATTCCTATTTCATCTCAACCGTTCATCTGAATTCTGACAAAATGAACGGTCCGATGATGATCAAGAGCGTCTTCCCAAAAAATTCAAAAATTGTCCTCTTCATCCCGCTCCCATTTTCAGATCTTCCCAAAACATAAACGGCTAATCTCTTTCTCTCTCTAACTTTCTCTCTCTAAAAATCGACTCCTTTGAAAATGTCGAATCGCCATGAGAAGGAGAAAAGTGTAAACGTTCAAGTTCTGCTTCGTTGCAGGTACTAACTATTATCATTTCGTTTGTAATTTTCGTTAATTAGTCATGAAATGCTTTATGTCGAGCACTTAAAAGTCGATTGCAAATTAGTGTAAGTCGATAATGGATTAATTTTGTTGATTTGATGTATTATAGGCCGTTTAGTGAGGATGAAGTGCGGAATAATGCTCCGCAAGTGGTGACTTGCAATGAGTACCAAAAAGAGGTAGCTGTTTCACAGAATATTGCTGGGAAGCACATAGATAGGGTTTTTACATTTGATAAGGTAATTACTGTTTGATTACAAAATGGTTTCATTTTTTGTTTGAAATCTAGTTACTATACTGGAATCAATTTTGTTGTTCATTTTGGTTTTGCTTATGCATTGATTTTGAATTGGTACTTGAATTTGAAGGTTTTTACTTTTACCCTATTTGAACTAATGGTATTGGTTTTTTTCGCTTTTGTGTTTGAACATAAACCGGAAAGAAGAAATCTTTGCCATAGACATTCTAAGTGAGACTATAGAACCAAATTAGAGGATAATATTGCTCTTGTATTTGACCATAGACCTGGAAGAAGAAAGCAATTTTTACACGAGAAGGGCTTTCCATGTTTCCATGAAAGAAGAAATACTGTTACATTTTGGTAAAACTTACTCTCACGGGGTGCTTACACCAAATCAATAGATGCGTGGCATGTGTTTGAATCTATATGACTATCACTTAAACATGGTTAATTAATGTATAATTGCTTTGTTAAATCAGTTAACCATGGTAAGTTTCATTGGTTTGGTCTAATCACCTGGTGGGAGTAAGTATTTACCCTTCATTTCTAATGTTCCTTTTTTGGTTGAAGAAGTGATGAAATGAAACTGCATCTTTTAGTCTTAAAGAAGATTAAAGCGCTTGAGTATGAATAGAAGGCAAAAGAAAAAGATGCCTTGATCACTAGAGATTATCTGTGATTGTTATCCTATCTTTATATCTGCTCTCTCAAATTATAACCAGAAACCAGAGAATATTAGGAGATAACTGTGTTCAGCAACATGTCAGTCAGATCATTTAATTCATTTATTCTCTGAGCTGATGCATTGCTATTTAGATTCTTCTTCCAGGTTTTCTTATTTACTTCATTGATCATGCCAATTAGTTTTGTCATTGAGTCCCAAGTTGATTTGGTTAAAGTAAATTGAGGGTTAAGATTCCTTCCGTGAGGAGATAAGCAATTGATGGAGTGTGACTCTGCTCCTGCAATTTTTCTTTCTTGTAGCTCTTTTGTCATGCCAATGTCAGTCATTGACATCACCATCCTCGTTATAGATTGATCTTATGCACCTTTCTAAATTAAGAAAAGAACTACAGCCTGTCCTCTCAAATCGATTATCTATTGCTTAATCAGACTGACCATGGACTACAATAACTATTGGTGAGATATCAACTTAACCAGTGTTCCTCACTCCCATATATTGTGTGTCACTTCTTATGTTAAAGAAAGAGAATACTACTGATATCTCATTGTTTTAATAGCATCCTTAATCTAGAGTGGAGTTCTGGTTTTATGCTTGTCTAAAATATTAGTGATTTTTGTTTTTGTTTACAACAGAAAAATAATATGATCAGTCTTGTTTTTTGTTCAGTGGTAGAGAATTCCCCTACTCCCATCCTTGGGGTGAGTTACCATTATCATTATTAAGTTAGATATCGCTCTTAGTGCTAAAATATGGAAATGCCCACCTAAGATACTCTTTAACACAAAGCATCATCGTGTGAAATTTCTGATCTAAAACTGATGCAAGCACTTGAGCCATGAGATGTTCAATGCCAATATTTTGCTATAATTTGTCTTATGTTTTAAGTTATGGTCTTTTCATGCTTCTATCATGTTCTGATGACAAAAGAACTGCTTCTATCGTGTTCCGTTCTGTTCAGGTTTTTGGCCCATCTGCTCAGCAAAGGGATCTTTATGATCAGGCAATTATCCCCATTGTGAATGAAGTTTTAGAAGGATTTAACTGTACTATTTTTGCTTATGGTCAAACTGGTACAGGTAAAACATACACCATGGAAGGTGAATGTAAGAGGTCTAAGGTACTAGCTGACAAGCCTTGTGCCTCTATCCCACTGTAGAAGCTTATGTAACGATTTTTGTTTCTAACCTGTGATTGCCTGATGTAACAGAGTGGGCATAACAGTGAGCTTCCTCCAGGAGCAGGAGTTATACCTCGAGCTGTCAAGCAAATTTTTGATATGCTGGAGAGTCAAAATGCAGAATATAGTGTGAAAGTAACTTTCTTGGAGTTGTACAATGAAGAGATTACTGATTTGTTAGCCCCTGATGATTTGTCAAAAGTTTCTGTAGAAGATAGGCAAAAGAAACAATTGCCACTTATGGAAGATGGAAAAGGTGGAGTATTAGTGAGAGGACTTGAAGAAGAAATTGTTACAAGTGCTAGTGAGATATTCGCTTTGCTTGAAAGGGGATCAGCAAAACGTCGGACTGCAGAAACCTTGCTGAATAAGCAATCAAGGTACTGACTTTTGTGTCTTTGTAGATTCCATCATTATTATTATGTTGCATTCAATATGTTAGAAGCAATGCTCTTTCCTTTTTCAGTCGTTCACATTCTCTTTTCTCCATAACAATACACATCAAGGAAGCTAACACTGAAGGCGAAGAACTCATAAAATGTGGCAAGCTAAATTTAGTCGATTTGGCTGGTTCAGAAAATATTTCACGCTCTGGGGCTAGGGAGGTAATGTGTTTACTTATCTTGTACAAACTCTTTGCGAAGGTTGTTTCTTGATCTTGTTTGGTCAACTACACACAAATCATCTGTTCCTTCTCTCTTTATAGTTTAGGCACTACTGTCTAAGTAGTTTTTCCTCTTATTTTCCATTTAGTTGTACTTCAACTTCTTTAATCTGTGCCCTTATCCTCTGTCTCTTGTACCATTTGTCAGGGGCGTGCAAGGGAAGCTGGAGAAATAAACAAAAGTCTACTTACACTAGGGAGAGTAATTAGTGCTCTTGTTGAGCATCTTGGGCATGTCCCTTACAGGTAGTTGCCATCTGCGATCATTTTTTCATTTGTTTTTAGCTGTGTGTGTTCTAAGCCATTTCTTATGATGCTTACTATGAAATTTAGGGATAGCAAACTCACACGTTTGCTCCGTGATTCATTGGGAGGAAGAACAAAAACATGTATTATTGCCACAGTGTCACCTGCTGTTCACTGTCTGGAGGAGACCTTGAGTACGCTGGATTATGCCCACAGGGCAAAGAATATTAAGAATAAGCCTGAGGTAAAATGTAGAATGCATGAATAAGCAAACAGTTTCTTACATGAATCATCTCACGGTTCTCCGCTCTTAATTATCTAAAAACAAGTCAATAATTCTTTGATTGCTGGTGCTGTTTGACATTCAAATGCAATATCAGTGTCCATCTGCTGTTCACATGAATGATTTATTATGTATGTTGAATCTCCATGAGTATCTTCTGGATGTATATCATGTCATAGTGATTCATATTCTTGTTGCATTCCATTTGCCAGATGATTTATGCGTCATCTTATCAATCAATGTTTCTTCTGTCATCTCCAGCTGAACATTCCTCATTTTCTGGTTTAGTACAACAGCTTTAGGAAAGTATTGCTCGCCTTACTTTACCATATTTGTTTCGGAGTAGTTTTCAGATGAAATTCCTTTTTCGTAATGGAGCTGTTTTGCCTAAGTTGATTCAATTTTTTTGACTATGCCATTCTTCCTCTAAAGAATAGAGATATCATTGTTGTTTGGGTTGAAACACAACCACTACATGGCCTATACTTTAAGATGTTTCACATTCACTAGTATGTAACTACATAATGGATATGGATTATCAGGTTTTTTGACTTTTGCATAACGATTTCAGAGCTAATGTGTAAAAAATTGGCTACTTTTCTGATGTTCTCAAAGTACTTTGGTTAATTGAAGCAAATCGGTCAGTTTGCTTGAGTAATCAAAGTTTCAGCATTTAGCTGCTTAATCTCTAGAAGCTGATTGCTTTATCTCTTTCAGCCTCACCTTATCTGGTACTAATTTCCATATAACCTCATAGTGTTAATTAAATTTGAACCATGAAACTAAATTACTTTGGTCGTTTGTTGTCTCTGTATCTTATATCTTCGTTAAATCTGTAGGTGAATCAAAAAATGATGAAATCCACCCTCATCAAGGATCTGTATGGTGAAATTGACAGGCTTAAAGCAGGCGAGTACTTTTTTGTTCTAGCCAATTGTGGCGTGACTAAAACACCCTCATCAGTTATCATTTTTCTTTTTGAGAATCTGTTTAACATAACTGTTCATTTTTTTTGTTCCTCTTGTTCTTCCAGAGGTATATGCTACACGTGAAAAGAATGGTGTTTACATACCAAAAGATCGATATTATCAGGAGGAGAATGAGAGAAAGGTAGGACATCTTTGTTTTTGCCACAATGCCTTGTTTTCTGTCTATGAATGATAAAGTTTGTGCATCTCAGTTTTTGCCTATATTTTGTCTGGTTTGCTGTTTATTAGTGATTCTATTTAATGTTATAGTGTGTAATATATCTAAATTCACTGTATGTTAGCCTTATTGAGTAGTGGATTATATAGCTTCAATCAGTTTTTTGTATGAGTTCCGGGTATTGAATTATCGTCTCACAGTCTCACTATACATTTGAATGCAATTCTTACCTTTTCCGTGTTTAGGCTATGACAGATCAAATTGAACAAATGGGAGTGACCTTAGAAAACCAGCTGAAGGTCTGCTTTCTGAAACTCTTGTAGTTGACAAGTGTCTTATGTAGTCCACTTGTGTAGATTTTGATTTTTGGTTTGTGAAAATCAGCAACTTGAGGAGTTGCAAAGTAGATATGATCACCAGGTTCATCAGTGCTCAGATTTGACATGTAAACTTGATGCTACACAGGTGAGTTTCTAGCCTTCTGTTGTGATATCATTTTTTAAAATCCTGTTCAAAAGCTCTTACTATTGATGCTTCTTGCAGAAACACTTGAACCAAACTACCTCCTTGTTGTCTAATGCTGAGGAAGAATTAAGACAAAGCAAGTACACCCTCAAGGAGCGGGATTTTATCATCTGTGAACAGAAAAAAGCTGGTAAAGTGGTCTGACCTTTGGTTTTGAATGTCACATAGACTTTGGTCTTTAATTTATGTTGATATTTACAGAAACTGCTCTTGCTCAACAAGCATGTAGTTTACGGGCTCAGTTGGAGAAATCACTTAAAGACAACGCTTCACTGTTTCTGAAAATTGGTAAGGCATCTGATAGCAATTTGCAGAAATGATTTGTTGGGATCAGTTATTCTGTTCTTCTAATATTGTTTTTTGCAGACAGAGAAGACAAGCTGAGTGCTGATAATAGGTCGGTGGTGAACAACTTTCAAACTGACCTTGCAAAGCAACTTGGTTTCCTTTCCAACTCGGTGGCAACGTCAGTGTGTCGACAAAATGAACACCTCCAGTGTGTTGAGAAATTCTGTCGCGACTTTCTTGAATCTCATGATAAGGTGATAACCAGTGGCAGACATTCCTTTTTTTATTTCCTTAAATTTTAACTTTTTAGTTGTTTGGTTTGCTTTACTTCTGATACTGGGCTTCACATTTTTTATTTCATATTAGCTGAAAATCCAATTTTTCTGAACTGTGTGAGATAAACCAATTCTTGTAGGCTGTTGTAGATTTGAAGAGGAAAACTAGAGCTTCAAGGGCTCTGTATGTATCTCATTTAGAGGCCATGCAAAATGTGGTAAAACTGCATAAAGCTAGTTCTACTGCTGCTCTGGAGGAGATTTCTGCTTTGGCTTCTTCTAATTCAATTTCCATTAAAGAAGTATGGATTTGTTCTCTCTTTATGTGTTTCAGTCCGTGTATATTATAATGATCAATGCAGTTGCGTGATTGAACACTTTACTTTTCCCTTCCGTGATTCAGTTTTTAGATGCGGAAGATGTGGAAGCAAATTCCCTATTTGAAGAACTCCAGAGCACTCTCTCAACTCACCAAGGAGAAATGGCACTCTTTGCTGGCGAACTTCGTCAGGTTTCAATTTTTACTTTAGCTCTAGGAGTAGTCTGCCTTTTATCTATTCTTTCATGTTTTTTTATTCTTAGATTTCTCATTGTGCAGAAATTTTACGATAGTACAGAGCATTTGGCAAATATCTCCGAGATCATTGAAGGATTTTTTGATAAGCTTGTGGAAGAATCAAAAAAACTTGAAAGACATGCGTCGACAGTTGATGATATCCAGGCGAAGTATATTGCTGAATTTGAGGCAGCATATGAGGTATACATTTGAAATTCTGCCCGTATAGATACTAGATGTCCTTACTGTGACTGATGTTTGAGTTTGTTTCAGGAACAATCAAGAGCAGAAGCAGAGAAGCTTATTGCTGATATGACTACCATGGTCTCCAATCACCTGCATCGACAAAAAGAGCTGGTTCGTCTTTTTTAATCTTGTAATCATTAATGGTATATCTTCCTTTGGGTTCCTTATACTGTAGTTGACAGGTGGGTACACGCTTAGTTGATCTTAGAGAAACTGTTACTGGAAATAAGACATTCTTGGATGGACATGTATCCTCTATGGAGGGTATTACAACAGTTGCAAAAAGAAAATGGCAGGATTATTCTACGCAAGCAGGCAGTAGCACGGAAGAAAATGCTGATTTCTCAGCTGCTAAACATTGTCGGATGGAATTACTTATGCAGAAGTGGTAAGAATCTGACTTTGTTGTTGTTTCGAGTTTCAGCAGCCTTTTATTTCATTTAAATAAGCATCTGATCTCTATCGAATTTCTGTTCCCTAATATTGCCAGTTCATTGTTTTTGATTGGATATCTACCAGCTTGTTTTCTTTCTATTATTTTACCTTCACTTTTATTTCTGTTTTTCTGTTACAATTTTTTTTTTTCATATCCAGTGTAAGCACTACTGAAACAGCTCATAAGCAGTGGCGAAGTACAAATGAATCAGTTAATGACATGGGTAGTCAACATGTCTTGACAATGCATTCAGTTGTCAGGTTAGTTTTTAATATGCTTTGGTACCTGATTTCATGATGCTGAATGTATTTATAAAATATGAACTTAGCTGTTTCTTTGATGAGAAACTTGAGGATTACATTGAATTCCTTTATTTTTCTTTTGCCGGTGACAGGAATATGTGTGACAGTAATGAGCAACATGTAATTGAATTTGACTCTACAAAGGATGCTGCTGAAGAAGTCGTAACAAGGAATAGTGAAGATGCCGTTCAATCTTTTGACAGTAAGTTTCCTATGTTTCATGTTCTCTCTCTCTCTTTAAGTTTTATTTTCCTCCTTTTTTGATTAGATTTGTCTACTAGCAATCTTTCTCTTGTCTTAACCAATGTGTTCTAAATATAATAGAGTTTGTGCATTTACTGAAGAAGCATTTTACATTAATAGCTACATCTGCTGGTTGCATAACTTTTCTTCTGGTTTAAATTCAAACCCAGGCTTGTCAGAGAAAGAAAGAGCATCTATATCTGGCATTTTGGAAACTGCCAACACTCATTCAGAAACCATAGGAGTACTTGAGCACAATCACGCTAGTCAGTGTACTTCCATAGAACAGAAGTCCCTTGAAACTCTTCAGCAGAGATATATGGTATGTTATTTATCATTATCCATTATAACATTGAGTAGCTACCATGAGCATGGTGCTCTTATATTGCCTTTTCATTTACAAAATAAAACTCTGTATCATGCCTTTCCATGAGATGTCTTTTCCTTAATGACTCGCAGGATTATGAGCCAACTGGATCAACGCCAGTCAGGTCCGAGCCAGATGTTCCAAGCAAGGGGACTATTGAATCTTTGCGCACCATGCCAATGGAATCCCTTCTAGAGGAATTTCGGGAGAATAACTCCTTCGAGTCATTTCAAGTAAAGGAAGTAAAGCAATCACTAGTCCCACGATCTCCTCTATCTCAAATTAACCATTAGCAGATTGGTTTCTTTCTTGTGTGTCATCCTCTGATCTGTATCAGTAATTTTTGTGTGTACTTGTACCACCCTCAGGAGAAATACGTCTAATACTGTAACATTAACATGTTGCTAGCTAATTCTGTCAAAAATTTAAATCCCGCCTTGGGATTTAGAAATGGTTGTAAATGAGGAAAAACTTGATCATTGGTTTCCAGAATTTGATTTAGTGAGTGAGAGGAATACCTTTATTTATTGTGACAATGGCTCTTTGCTACTCAGTAAGAGTGACAATTCCATTTTGTAACACTTGTGTAATACTAAGTCAATAGATATGTTGTAACTTTCATTTTGTCAATTCTAGCTATGTAAATGTGATGAAGTACTAGTAGTAAAGCACCTTTTTAATCTTACATAGAAAAACAGTACAGATTCCTTTGCCTTATAAATATTTGCATTATGTTTCTTGACATGGCAAAACATGGAAATTTGTTTGTCAGATTGTTTTTGCCTTCAAGTTTCTGTATAGGATTTTCAAGAAAAAAGTGGGGTTAGTAGGCAAAGGTATATCAAAATTTTCTTTGAAGCTAATGAACAATTTGTCATTTGGCAATCACATAATCAATGTAGTATTGCTGGTTGAATTTGAAGAGGGTAAGATATACAAAATAGCGAGAAATAAATAAGTAAAATATTATATAGTAATATTCATTAAAAGCTAACAAGTATTTAAAAGATGACTTGTTAATATGAAAATATTATTGAAAAAAAAAACGATTGGACTGTACATAATGTTTTCTCTAATTCATTGCGAAGATCCTCCTAAAAGTTTTTCCAGAAAAAATTTCAGAGTGCCCTACGTCACTAAATTCATGGGCTAATACATATTAAAAACTAAGAAAGTCACGTAATTCATAAAATTGGCTCGTAAAAGCAAAAACAAGCCTATAAAATAGTGGGACTACATGTAATGCTCTCCCAACTTATTACAAAGATTCACATACTTTTGGATGCTCCGAGGGGCCAGATATATAGGCATTACACGAGAAATCAAGAAATTTACTTAATACCTAAATTATGGCCTGTAAATGTAAGAATATCCGTTTAAAATAGTGTGAGTACGCGTGATAGTTTCCCAACTCATTACGAAGGTCCTCATAAAAAATAGTTGGGTGCTCTGAGACGTCCAATTTATGGGGTAATATAATACATACAAAAAATCGAGGAATTAGAGTAATTCCTAAAAATGGCCTGTAAATACGAAATATGCATTAAAAAATGGCGGGAGTATACGTGATGGTTCCCCAACTCATTACAGAGGTCTTCATAAAGTTTTTCAGAATTTTTAAGGGTGTTCCGAGGCACCAGATGTATGGGCTGATCCATACAAAAAATTTGAAAATTTTGGGTAATTCATGAAAAATGGCATGTAAATGTGAAAATAGGCATTAACAAAATTGTTTGATCATATGTGATGGTTTCCCTAGTCGTTACCGAGGTCCTTCCAAAGTTTTTTGAAAAAAAATTCGGGTGGTCCGAGACACCAGATTCATGGGCTAATACACACGAAAAATCGAGTAATTTGGGTAACTACTAAAAAAGAACCTCTTAATGGGGAATTAGACGTTAAAATAATGTGAGAATACGTGGTGGTTCCCCAACTCATTAGAGGTCCTCATAAATTTTTTTGAGATTTTTTTTTTGGGTGCTCCGGGACGCCAGATCAATGGGCTAATATACACACGAAAAATCAAGGAACTAAGGTATTTCTTTAAAAAAGCTTGTAAATGCGAAAATAAATATTTAAATAATAGCGTAAGTATATGTGATGATTTCCCAACTCATTACGGAGGTCCTCAAAAAGTTTTTTGAGAATTTTTATTGGGTTTCAGGGCGCCAGATCCGTGGGCTAATTTAACACGCGAAAAATCAAGCAATTGGGGTAATTCCTAAAAAAGGCAGTAAATGTAAAAATAAGAGATAAAAAAAATTGTGAAATTATACCTACTGGTTCCCCAACTTATTTCGGAGGTCCTTATAAAAAATTTTGAGAAATTTTTTAGGTGCTCTGAGACGCCAGAGTCATGAGCTAATACACTCGAAATATCGAGTAATTTGAGTAATTCTAAAAAAGAGACATGTAAATACGGAAATTGGCGTTACAAAAATGGTATGAGTATACATGGTGGTTCCCCAACTCATTACATAGATCCTCATAAAGTTTTTCTCAAAAAAAATTTGGGTGCACTGGAGCGCCGAATTCATGGGCTAATACACACGAAAAATTGTGTAATTTGTAATTCATACAAAAATAAGACTATAAATGCGGAAATAGGCGTTAAAAATAATATGTGTATACATGACAGTTCCCAAACTTATTACGAAGGTCCTTATAAAGGTTTTTAAGAAAAATATTTTGGGTGATTTGGGGAGTCATATCCATGGGTTAAGATACGAAAATTCAACTAATTTGGATAAATACTAACAAATGACCTATAAATGCGGATATAAGTGTTAAAAATGTTGAGTATACGTGTTGGTTCTACAACTCATTACGAAGACCCTTATAAAGTTATTTGGGGAAAAAATTCGGGTGCTTCGGGGCGCCTGATCGATGGGCTAAAACACTTGAAAAATAGAAAATTTTTGATAATTCCTAAGAATGGGCATGTAAATATGGAATAAAGCTTTTTAAAAAATAGTGTGAGTATATGTGGTGGTTCCCTAACTTATTACGGAGGTCATAATTTTTTTTGGAGAAAAAAATTTGGATGCTCTTAGGCGCAAGATCCATGGGTTAATACATACGAAAATCGAGAAATTTGGATGAGTTCTAAAATAAGGCATATAATTGCGGAAATAGGCATTAAAAATGGTGTGAGTATACGTGGGGTTCCCAAACTCATTACGAAAGTTCTCAAAAAGATTTTTTGAGAATTATTTTTTGTGCTTTGAAGCGCCAGATTCATGGGTTAATACACAAAAAAAATAACGAAATTTGGGTAATTCATAAAAAAAAATTGCAAATGCGGAAATAAGTGTTAGAAATGGTGTGAGTATACATGGTGGTTCTCGAACTCATTACGGAGGTCCTTATAAAAAAATTTGAGAATTTTTTTTATTCTCCAGATTGCCAGATCTATAGGCATTAACACATGAAAAATTAAAAAATTTGGGTAATTTTTTAAAAAAGGATCTATAAATGCGGACATAGGCGTTAAAAATTCCAACTCATAATAAAGGTTCTCATAAAGTTTTTTAAGAATTTTTTTGGGTGCTTCGGGGTACCAGATCTATGGGCTTATCCTCACAAAAAGTCGAGTAATTTGGGTAATTTTTAAAAGAGAATTTGTAAATGCGTAAATAGGCGCTAAAAAATTGTGTGAGTATCCATGGTGGTTCCTCAACTCATTACGGAGGTCTTCATAAAATATTTTTAGGAAAAAAAATTGCGTGTTTCGTGGTGTCAAATCTATATATGGGCTAACACACACGAAAAATCGAGAAACTTTGCTAATTTCTAAAAAAGAGTATGTAAATGGATCTGACGCTCTGAAGCACCCAATTTTTTTTCAAAAAATTTTGTGCGGGCCTCCGTAATGAGTTGGAGAACCACTACATATACTCACACCATTTCCAACACCAATTTCCGCATTAGAAACCTACTTTAGGAACTGCCTAAATTTCTCAATATTTCGTGTGCATTAGCCCATGAATCTAGCGCCACAGAGCACCTAAATTTTTTTTCTCAAAAAACTTTATGAGAACCTCTATAATGAGTTAGGAAACCTCTATTTGTGCATTTACATGCCTATTTTAGGAATTACTCAGATTTTTCGATTTTTCATGTTTATTAGCTTATGGTTCTGGCACGCTAGGGCACCACAATTTTTTTCTCAAAAAACTTTATGAGAACCTTCGTAATGAGGTGAAAAACCATCACGTATACGTAAACCATTCTTTTAATGTCTATTTCTGCATTTACAGACCCCTTTTCAAAAATTACTCAATTTTTCTGCGTATACCCATGGATCGGGTGTTCCAGAACATTCAATGTGTTTCTCAAAAAAGTTTTCGTGTGTTTTTGCCTACGGATCTGGCTCCCCGGAGCACCCAAAAGTTTTTTTCTCAAAAAAATTTTATAAGGACCTCCGTAATGAGTTAGAGAACCACCACAAAAATATGCCTTAAAAAATTGTGGTGCTATACGTAATGCTTCCCCTACTTATTACTAGTGGCGGAGCTAAAATTTTCAAGACTGTTCAAGAATATCTTTTTACTGAGTGAGTTGAAACTTGAGGAACATGATAATGATGTGTGAGGTTGTGTTAGCTCTCAAATAAAATTAAAACAAAAATTGTGCACTCTGTGGAATTCGAAGTTGTAGAAATGACAATTGGGGCGGGGCGGGTGGGGCAGGACAAGCTCTTAATGTGGCGGGGTAGGGAAAGATTTGAACGGGGCGGGGCGGGGCAGGGCAAGCTCTTAATGTGGCGGGGTAGGAAAAGATTTAAATGGGACGGGGTAGGGCGGGACAGGGCAAAATTTATTTTGCTAAAATTTAAGTAGGCCAGGCTAGGTAATGGGTTTGCGGGAAAAAAAAGAGGCCCAGGCCCACAAATAGTGAAGTTAATGAGTCCATAGAGTAACTTTCTCTCTTTCTTTACTAGTAACGTACAAATAAAAAAAAGTCTAAATCGTGATATTCAGTAAAAAAAGTCTAAATCGTGATATTCAGTATTTAAATAATAACTTCAACATGTTCAATCACAATGTTTTTTCACATTTCTAACCTTCCGGAAATATTGTCTTAGTCATTATCATTTATTTCATAAAAAATTAAATTAAAGAGGAAAATATATTTCAAAATAGCCAATCAATAATTTTGATGATTATGTCATCAGATTATTAACACTATTTTGTTGTTGTTATTGTTTTTTTCTTATAGACTTTACATTATTTTTTATTAATGGTATGTTTTTCATATTATTTTCTTCTTCTTTTACTTGAATTTGATGCACTTGAGCCGATAATCTTTTGAAAACAATCTCTCTACCTCCATAAGATAGTAATAAGATCTTAATTAGGGGTGTACAAAATTGAATCGAAAACCGAACCAAATCGCAAACCGAGTCAACCCGGACTATAATTGGGTTGTTTTCGGTTTTAACTTAAAATAACAACCCGAGACCAAATCAACCCGACATTATATATATAATTTTAAAATTTTATTTATACATAAAAATATTTACTTTGATATAAGTTTTAAATATTTCTTTTTCATAGTTTTTATCTTTTAATATATTATTTTAAGTTTGAAACTTAGAATTTTAGATAGTTCCATAAAGATTATAGTCCATAGATGTTGTTAGTTATAATAAAACTAAATCAAAATCAAATTAATACTAATGCAAAAAGAAATCAATTTAACACTAAGAATGTTAATAATATTGAACATTTGTTCTTTTATTTTACATTGATTTAGACAATTGAAATACATAATCTAATTTTAATTTTCTTTAATATTTAGTCGTGTAACTAGTACTTATATAATTTATTTTAGCATGATATAGTACTTTTAAATTATGATCATTTTCATTATGACTTGTTAATTTGCAATATTTGTTTTACGCAAATTTTTTTTGATATATATATATATATATATATATATATATATATATTAGCGTCATTAGTCATATCATTGTTTGTGATATATTCTTAAGAAACACCTTAGATAGTTATATTTTGGTCGGACTAAAGAAATATTTGAAGTACAAGTAAATTATATGTTATGTATGAATACTTTAGCAGAAAAACCCGAAAAAATCTAAATTTTATTGGTTTGGTTTATAGATTTTAAAATCCGACACAAATAATTTGATTTGATATTTGGAAAACCTGAACCAACTCGACCATGTACACTCCTGAATTCTCATCTGTATACACTTTATCTCCTCGGTCCTCACATGTGAAATTTCACTAAATATATTGTTGTTATGGTATATAATTTGATTTTGTCCACAATTATATAGGGAACAAAAATTTTACTGTCAATATCAAGTTTGTTTTTGTAAATAAAAGTATCCACAAATTATAAATTGAAAATATTTCTATATCCTCCTCATAGTTGTTTCCACAATCTTGTATTTTTCTTGATTCATTTTAATGTCTACTTTAGTTGTATTATATGTCTGTTTATAGCCAAAAAAAAGTCAAAACAATAAAATTTCAATCAAACATACATATTAAAATTTCAATCAAACATATATCTTAATATTTTAATTTAAAAGCAATAATGAATAAGAAATCTAATGGGGCACAGTTAGACAATTATTGAAATTAAAGAGCAAAAATAATATAATGGGCCCAGCGGGGCAGGGCTTAGAGGGGTAGCAGGGTAGGGCAGGGTAATTTTTTTGAAAATGCTATATAAGGCAAGTCAATATCTTAGTAAGTCAAGATTTGCGCCGCCCTAATCCGTCCTATTTATATCCCTACGAGCCTGTGCGCCCAAGGGTGGAAATGAATAAGCTTTATTATTGTGCCACGGAAGAGTTTATGTCAAGGTTGTTCAACATTAATTATTTATACCTTAAATTCAGAATTTGAACTCTCTCACTATAAGAAAATTATGAATTATATGAGAATTTTTCTAGGAATTAGTATGAAAATCTGCAGGAAATTTATTTTTCTTTGAATTTTCACACTATTTCACAGGAAAATCCCCGTGTAATTCACCCTTTTCTTGTAGTGAATCTATATCGTGTAATTTTTCGGCGAAGGGTGATCAACTTCGATGGTTATAGCTCCACCCTGCTCATTACAAAGGTTTTCAAAAAAAAGAATTATAAAATTTTTTGGGATACCACAACTCGCCAAACTCATGGACTAATAAAGATATTACTAACATATACAGTTAATACATACATAATTTTTACTAATATACTCTACTAAACACTCAGAAATTATATTATTATTAAATAACTACTACTACTAAGTACTAACAAGGGAAGAGGAGTCCGCTATCTCTTCCCCCAAAAAATCGTGATAATATACAACCTATTAATTTAAATCATAATTTTCGATCTCTATACTTTTTTATTAAAATTTTCGATCTCTATACTTTTTTATTTATGATCAGGTGATCCAAAATTTGAATCTATCAATAACGTCTAAAAAAAAATAGTTAGAATTTTAAAATCTATGTTAATTGTATTTTAGTTAGAATCGTGGGAAGTTTAATATGTAACTGTGATGTGATGTGATGTGATGTGTACTTCATGTGCTTATTCAGCATCTATTCATCTTTTATTTTAAAAGTAATTTCCTATTTGAGGCTTATTAGCTGATCTAATCAAATCATACAGATTCTCCAAGATGTTATTTGTCTAGAAAATACATAATAGTGTCATTGTTTAAATTTCTAAATCTCAATTTTATCACAGATTTATTTTGATCTTTGTATTATGACTTGTTTCAATTAAATATTGGAACACATCGTAAATTAGAACTATTAGACATTTTAAGTAAAAATTTTAAAAATATTTTTATATATCCTCTTAATTATTCATTACGTAGATAAGTTAAGCAGATAAAATAGGTCTATTCTTTTCATCCTCAATTATGCATGGGTTTATATAACTTATTAAACTTAATTTGTATAAGTAAATTAAAGAAGTGACATGTAAAAGAATGACATATTTATCCTTTTATCTAAGATTGTTTTTGAAGGAAGATAAAATTAAAATTACAATAAAAGTAAATGTTTTCCAGATATGTTTTAATGAACATTTATAAATTTTTCTAATTTAACAATTATTTTGTTGAAAGAGAAACACGTGGCATGAAGATCGCAAACATTCAAATTTGAGTGGTTGGACACCCCATAACTCCCAAAATTAAATAAAAATAATTTAGGTAGCCATTTAAGGTAGAACAAATTAAACATAGTGTACGGTGATAAAATTGCTTCATTTTTAATTAAAAATACTGGTTTAAACTTAGAATGTGGAGAAAATTATATCCAGAATGTCACCCTTCAAATAAGCTTTTCAATGCGCAATCCAAATTAATTGAAGATTCTAATAAATACACCAGACAATAGATACCGACTAGAAAACAAAAAAATAATACTAATAGAGGTGATTAATTTCTGACCAAATCAACATCAAATGATAGACAAGTCTACAACGTGCATTTTATTTATTTATTTGTGTGATGCGATTATAGAAATATTTTTTCTAAATTTTTTTAATAGAGTGATTCATAAAAAATAATAATCAAGCAACTAAATTATATAATTATTTTTTACACGATCAATGTACAAAAATTGAAAGTGAATGACAAAGACGGGTGGCAAAGAAAGTTTATAGAAGATTTAGTAAATATTCTAAAATGGCATTTCCTTGAAACTTTGTTTTTTGGATTTAAATTACATACATTATAATTGAGCATATAATTGTTTTATACTATTAATACAGTAACATGTGTTTGAACAATTATAAATGATCTGCATTTTAAAAAAAAAAAAATAGTTTCTGACAAAATCAAGCAAAAACAAGAAGTTTCTGACCAAATCTTGGAATGGTTCTTTAAAAAAATTGCAACATATATATTGTATTATTGTTGAAACGTACATTGTATTATTTAGATATTTATACATTTTTTAAAATATTTTTATCAATTTAGCAAATGCTATATATTTTATTATACAAATGATAAGCTACCCCATCAATAATGCGAAAAAAAAAGGAGTGGAGAGGAAGGAAGAAATTAAGAGACCATGCAGTGAATTTTCTATAATAACAGTGTTTGCAATAAATATATTTTTATTATTTATAAGGTTGTTAGTATATTTATGTGTATTTTGTGATTTTAGGATCGTTTATGATATATTTTTTAAACGTAAAATGATCCTAACCTTCTTGTGATGTATTTAATCGTCAAGAATTAATATCTGACAATATTTGATGGTTCAAGTTGATCTTAAGAGATATTTTATATGTCTATTCAAAAGAATATATTATATATATATCATTTTATATATGCGAAAATTAGGATTCAGCGTAAAATAACCTTCTAATCAACTCTAATAGGCATGGGATGTCTTATCTCGATTTAAATCAAATAATTATTTAATAGTTATTGTTTCTCTCTCTCTAAATAATTTATATAAATACCCTTTTCCCCCTCACAAATAAAGAACATCTCAAACAAAACCACAAGAAATGGATTGTTTAAAAAAGTCTTCTCTTTTTTCTTTGCCATTTCTTTTGTTATATTTCTCCATAATTTTATCTTTCAACAATGGCGTTAATGCTTCACACAAAGTTTTTCCAGGGTTGCAATCTACGAGCGCGGTTGATGTGAAGAATGTTCATAGAACTGGTTATCATTTTCAACCTCCTAAAAACTGGATTAATGGTACGTTACGTTCTTCCACACCTTCATTTGTATAATATTGTACGATTTAAGTTATATATATCGATAATATATATAATTATCTTTTTATGTTATTAGTACAATAGTATACTTCAATAAACATGTTAGAACAAGTTAATTAGTCACTATCCCTGCTTGTAATAATCTCATAAATGACCTAGTTATAATTTTGTGGTGCATATATGTATGTGAGATAAGATAAGATCATTGCATTCTATAATTTGACCTCATAATTTTTATCTTTTTGTTGTGTTTCTGAATAACTAGATGTTGTATAATATGTTACAATTGGTCGTTGACTGGAAATATTATTCAGTTATTTTAATTTCTTACTCTGATGGCTTTTGAGTTAATGTCTATCGAAAATCGCCCTTCTATCTCCTCAAAAAATGAGAAGGTTTGGATACGTTTTAATCTCTTTGAATTTGTCTTAGCAGAATATCACTAGATATATTATTATTATAGTACGACTTTCGAGTTTATGAAACTAAGTATGTAAAAAAAAACTTCATGCTTACGCTTAATCAGTAATTTCAAGTTCAACTTGTTAAGTCTGATAAAACTCATATTGAAAGTGCCAGACTTAAAGATGAACAAGGCAATATATGAATTTATATTTAAATTTTATCGTATTTCAATATAGATATCAAACATCAAATTATAAATAAAGGAAAAAGATGAAACTAGTTGATATCCATACCTTTTTTGGAAGTACTTTTGGTGTTGTAGGTTTGTCAATGATTTTTTTTTTGTCTGTGTATGTTTTATTTTTATTTTATAGAAAGAAGAAAATATTTAAATACGAAATATTAAAAGGCTGAAAATAGATATATTTCAGTTGTTTTTAACCACCACATTGTGGCAAGCAACTCTAGTGAGTAGCATTCACGTAAATATATACTACATAACTATTATTAAATATATAGTATTTAATATATAGTATTATTTATTATACATCTCAGCACATGTGAGTTGGATTTTATGGAGACAACTGTTTAATTTAATTAGACAGGGCCAACTTGTGTATGTAATAATACAAAGATTATAATGTATTTCTAATCAGAAATTTCGAACGTTCGAAATATACGCTCGAAATTTATATATATATATATATATATATATATATATATATATGAAAAATAAATTGAAGGTGTTCGGTTTGATCATTTTGAGCTATATATAGCTATCAAGTACCCACTATATATTTCGTCTATTTTAATTGATTTGTTTTACTTTTCATCTTAATTCATTTTTTATAAAGATTTTTTTTTTTTACCTTTTGTGATAATTATTATCTGATTCCTAATAACTTTTCACATATAACTTGTTTGAGACCACGAAATTGAATACATATTTTAATACATCCACATATATTAAAGTCGACAAGATTCTAAAGTTCTATTTATTTTCTAAAATTCCATGTCAAGTCATATGACAAAATTTTAAAACTCATAAATTTTAGGTCGAGCTATATTAAGTGATAAATTCAAAACTCATAAATTTCAAATTTCAATTTATTTCCCCGAGACTAGAACTAAAATTTGCTAAATGACTGGGAAATCTCCTCCATGAAAGTTCTAAAAATCTTTTAGTTTTCCTAAATATTCTTTATCTAGTCAAATACTTTCACATAAACGAAAACAAAAAAAACTTTATAATTTCTTTGTTCCGGAAGATCATAGTCATCTTCTTTATTTCATATTTGATTAATCTAAATTTCATTTAATTTGTAAACATACATATCATATCAAAATTTCATTAAGTTGTATATTTGCTAATCAATATTTTATTTGCATGCATGGTCACGAACTCACCATCGGATGCTTCAAACGAATCCAGATCCCAATGGTGAGTTTAATAATTGCATTATTTATTTAATTATCTTTTTATTTATAATTAACCTTTTTTTAATTCTAATATAAATTTTTTATACCAAACAGCCCCAATGTACTTTAATGGTGTGTATCATCTATTCTACCAATACAATCCATATGGATCAGTATGGGGTAATATTATTTGGGCCCATTCAGTTTCAACGGACTTGATTAACTGGATCCCACTTGAACCCGCTATCTATCCATCTGAAGTATTCGACAAATACGGTACATGGTCCGGGTCAGCCACAATCTTACCCAACAACAAGCCCATTATCTTCTACACCGGAATCGTAGATTCAAAAAATACCCAAGTCCAAAACTACGCAATCCCAGCTGTCATATCCGACCCATTTCTTCGTAAATGGATCAAACCCGATAACAATCCATTAATTATCGCTGACAATAGCATTAACAAGACCCAATTCCGTGACCCAACCACATGTTGGTTGGGTCAAGATGGTTATTGGAGAACCTTAATAGGGAGTTTATGGGGAAATAAAGGATTAGCAATATTATATAAAAGTAGAGATTTAATGAAATGGACCAAAATCCAACAACCATTACATTCAGTTGATGGTACTGGAAATTGGGAATGTCCTGATTTTTTCCCAGTGTTATTGCATGGTACAAATGGATTAGATGCCTCATACAAAGGGAAAAATATTAAATATGTTCTTAAAGTTAGTCTTGATGTTACGAGGTTTGAATATTATACAGTTGGTAAATACGATACAAAAAAGATAGGTATATTCCGGATAAGACTTCTATCGATGGTTGGAAGGGATTGAGACTTGACTATGGTAATTATTACGCATCTAAATCATTTTATGATCCTAGCAAGAATCGAAGAATTATGTGGGGTTGGGCTAATGAATCAGATACTGTTAATGACGATGTTAAGAAAGGATGGGCGGGAATTCAAACTATTCCTCGCAAACTATGGCTTGATCCTAGTGGAAAACAATTGGTTCAATGGCCTGTCGAGGAATTAGAAAGTCTAAGAGAGCATAAGATCCAATTAAGCAATCGCAAGTTAAACAAAGGAGATAAAATTGAAGTTAAAGGAATCACATCTGCACAAGTATGAATTTTTTTCTCTTTTTTACTTTTTATCATATTATTGAATAAAAAAAACGAGTCTAAATTAGGGCGTTAATGAGAATTGCAGGCTGATGTTGAAGTGACATTTTCATTTTCAAGCTTGGATAAGGCAGAGCCATTTGATCCCAAATGGGCTAACCTTTACGCTCAAGATGTATGCGCTATTAAAGGCTCAACGGTGCAAGGTGGACTTGGGCCATTTGGGCTCTTAACTTTGGCTTCTCAAAATTTGGAAGAATATACACCGGTATTTTTCAGAGTTTTTAAGGCCAAAGATAAATATAAGGTTCTCATGTGCTCTGATGCCTCAAGGTTTGTTTATTTTTTCTTTCAGTCTTACACCATAACCGACATAAAATAGAATTAAACAACACTACAAGAAAACTGTGAATTACATAGGGATTTTCTTGGGGATTAGTATGAAAATTCGCTGGATACTTATTTTCCTTCAAATTTTCATAATAATTCACAGGAAAATCTCCATGTAATTCACAGTTTTCTAGTTATATTTAGTTTAACTCATAGTGATCATTTAAATATCTAATATATTTCTATAATTGAGCTTTGTTATTGGAGGTTCAAAATCAACATAACTCATTATCAATAGTTATATTGGTAAATCTATTTTAGTCTAGACTCATTATTTAACTTCAAATCATCTATTTATTTTTCTTTTGTATGATCAGATCAACCCTCAAGAATGATAAGACAATGTACAAGCCATCATTTGCTGGATATGTAGATGTAGATTTAACCAACAAGACATTGTCTTTGAGGAGTTTGGTAAGTTTTTTTCATTTATTTTCTTAAAAAAATATATCCATTTCTCTCATAGTGTTTATTTATGTATGTGCCCATACTTTATTTTGTTGATCGATCACTAATACACTTACTATTTTTATTTACAGATTGATCACTCAGTAGTAGAAAGTTTTGGTGCCGGAGGAAAAACATGTATCACATCAAGGGTATATCCGACATTAGCAATTTATGACAATGCACATTTATTTGTCTTTAATAATGGGACAGAAACTATCAAAATCGAGTCATTGAATGCATGGAGCATGGGTAAACCTAAGATGAATTGGTCATTTGGTCACTCTTCTTATTGAGGATAACACTTTGTATTAATAAGTTCCACTTTTTTGTGGTGACATATTTGATTGATCAAACATTTCGATTTTTATTTTGATAAATTTTGTTCGATATATTCAACATGGTATCTGAGCAGACATCTTTTTCTTTTCGTATCAAATATGACTAATCATATGGTGAATATTGTGATACACTAGACCTTTTATGTCAAAGTGTTTTGAGATATATATATATATATAATTATATCCCACAATATCTCTATATTGTGGATCCATACACTGCCAAAAACATGAAAAAATCAAGATAAAGCTGGCTCTTTTTTCTGGCAAAAATAATAATAATATAGCCTCATAAAGACTGATATAG
Source organism: Solanum lycopersicoides (assembly GCA_022817965.1). Classification (NCBI taxonomy): domain Eukaryota; kingdom Viridiplantae; phylum Streptophyta; class Magnoliopsida; order Solanales; family Solanaceae; genus Solanum; species Solanum lycopersicoides. The sequence continues at coordinate 89,982,100 of CM040627.1, forward strand.
TACCCCATTGCCAAAGTTAAGTTTGTACATATATATATAGTCAACTAATTAATTAACAAGATCGATGACTTATATGAATAGCTAAAAGACATGACATGTGAACACTAAATGCCAATAGTCCAATAGATTTTGCAAGTTGCAATATTTGAGGTTCATTTTATTTGACTTAAATTGGAAAGTTGTGAATCAATCTTTTGTTGTATATACCAATGTGAAAACTAATATTATTGTAGTTGGAAGTCTAACACAAGCACTGCAGAAATTTACGTTCGTAATACATAGTGGGGATATTTTATTCAGACACTCAAATTAAGTCATGTTTTAATTGAACAATTTAATTTTTAATAAAGTGTTTTGGTTAGACATTATAAATATTGAGAAAAAGTTGCATGTATTATTATTTGTATATTTGATAGTTAAGTTAACAATATAAAATATGTCATCTTCTTTAGTTATATGCAGTAACCTCGAGTAAACATGTGCTAAAATTTTATAGCTTGTTGAGGCGAATATATAATTAGAGAAAATGACTTATTTTATATGATTAACTTTTAAGCAACTAATAGATGAATACAGAGGACAAATAATTTTATTTTTCAAAATTTTAATAAAAAATATGTCTAGTTAAAGTATTTTATTTTATGAAGATCCATATATAAGATAAATCCAAACTCCACTTTCCACTTTCCACTTTTGGTTGGTTTGGCCAACTGATCTAAAAATTAGTTGACATCCACAAAACACATGTACTCACCCCCCATTTTTGAAGTAAAAAAGTGGTGAAAATATTTATATAAAATATAAGTAGAACACATGGGTTTATGGGTTTATTTATTATCCGCATGGCATAAAGTTTGTTGCATTTTTTTTAATAAAAAAGAGAGGGAAATTAAAATTTAAAACTATTAGAAATTTACTTCTTAATATAAAAAGGTTTTCATTTTTATAACTTGATAGATATGTAGGTGCAAAAGTTTTATAACTATTAGAAATTTAAGTTTTATAATCTCAAAAGATAATTGTAAAAAATTCTCTTTTAAAAAACGTGTAATAATCTTAAAAGACATTATAATACGTCAGATTGGTATCAAACTATTAATAAGTTTTAACATGTTATAAACTTATAATATGTTACCCATTTTATAGAGTAATTGGAGTGAGTTTGACTAAATTCCTTTAAGGGTGAAAAAACACAATAGTGATCCTAGTAGAATTAACAACACAATTTGCAATGAAGATATTTTACAAAAAAATTGAAGATTCTCTTTGGACACAAGTGGTTGACTAATAAAACAATAGACAATATTATGTTGACTAAAAATAGTTATTTCGAAATATTACTTGTTATTAATTTTATTTTTTTGTAAAAGTCATCAAATTTATTGTACTTATAAAATTCAAAAAATATTTTTGCACATTGGACACACTTGTAGCCTTGAGTGGAAAAAGATATAGCGAACAACTTTCTAAGACACCAAATTTGACAATAGAAATAAAAGTCTTTGCCAAATTTTCATCAGTATAGTATCACTAAAATTATTTGAGAATTAATTTATTTTTATTAATCTGAAATCCTAACTAAAAACAATTTAAAGTTACATACTTCTTTTCTTTAATTTAAAATGGTTTAATTTAAGTATTATCAAATCTTTGAACGATATCATTGATTCTTTTCAGATAATCCCAATTTAAAAATATATATATGTATAGCTGAAAATTGGTTATATTTTATATTTATTTCATAAAGCACAAGAAAAAATAAATATTAAAAACAACATATCAAGAGGATAGTCAGTTTCCCTTCTTTCTTCTCAACAGTCAATTCGATAAATTTAGGCTGAATTAATTTTCTTAGATTTTAAATTAAATATTGAGAAATTATATGTAAGATATTGTTAGTGTAGACTAAATATTTTTCATATATTAATGGAGGAGTACATCTTGATCTAATTTAGGAAAATGAACCAGAACTAGGACATGTACCGCCTGTTATTCAAGTAGCTTCTCGAAAAATGAAGTTGATCCATCAATTCAACTCTCACGAGTGGTCCCCTATCCGTATTAATTGGTGGATAAAGAATTGATTTTTTCTAAAAATTTCAATTCTTTGGTATATAGTGATACTCTCGAATGAATTACTATATATAACTGCAAATCCAAATTAATCGAATTTCAATTTAAGTACTTAACATTTAATGAGAAATTAAAAATAAAAATAAAATTAAACAACATCATGACATGTTAAATAAAATTACATACACATCATTCTTGTAATTTTGTTATACATGTTGTACGTAGACAAAACTATGTACAATGGATTTAATATTCATTTTTTAAAAAGTCAGTATTCTATTGGAAAAATTATTTAAATTAATTGTTTTCCCCATTTTCTGTGGCATTACGTTAGGGTCCACCGTCACATAGTCAACTTGTAAAAAAGGTCCTTATCTAACACTCAATATTTTTTTGTTATTATAAAAGAGATAAATAAAGACAAAATAAGGTTGATCTAAAATACAACTTTATAAAATAAATCTTGTTGTATCATGTTTTGTAGTCAAATGAATGAACTGTAAATTTGCCAGCTAGCCACCCCAACTTGTGTTATGTAGGCACAATTAATTATTTTTTTGGTTAAAAAAGAGATGTATAATCCACAACAGATTATATTTAGTATAATTTATAAGTGAATCTAAAAAAAGTAGTATCTATGCAAATGTTTTTTCTAGCTTGATGATAGAATAGTAATTTTTGTAGATCGCGATTTCAAATGAAAACATTACAAGACAGTTCGAAAAAGGAAAATAACGAGAGAAGAAAAGTCAAGATGAAGTATTAAGTAAAGCATGAAAAAGCAAATTGAAAAGTAATCGAACAATAAAATAATACGATAGTTGAAGTGTACGAATGATCAAATAGCCACGGAAATAAAATAACAAAAACTGTTAATGTAATATTACACCTACTAATATGAAGAATAAACGAGACAATTATCAACTAGCTAACTAACTATCTATTACAATTTATATCTTTTATAATCTCGCATTTAAGATGATGTTATTGATTCCCTAATTTTTATACACCTTAGCTTGTTCTTTTTTCTCATGAGAAATAGAAACCACTACATATGACTCAAGCCTTGGATTTTAATCTTATCTTTAATATAACTTCAAGTTACCTTTTTTCCACCCTTCATAACTACAAATGTGGATTGAACACTTCTCTTTCTTCTTTTTTTTAATTACTTTATTCTATTCACGTGTTATAAAGTTTAGCATGTTAATTATTATCTTATTTTTCTTCATTTATAATAAGATAGAATAAGTGGATAAGGAGGAAAAAGAAAAAGGGATGTGGCACTCACTTTCTCCACGCATATGTGAAATCCAAAATTGAATGAATACACATAAAGTAAATTTTGTCATAAAGAATGTCACAAGCACAATTCTTTGCAACATTTTTTGAGTAACTGAGGGGAGAACGTAAGTCGTTTGGTATGAGAGATAAGGATAAATTATATTTTATATTAATAAGAGATATAAGTTAATATAAAGATTATTTATCTTAACAGTTATATCACAATAATGGAATAATTTTATCTATCTCATCGTTGTACCAAATAATATGATGTATATGCAACTGTGAAGTCGAATCACATGGTAATAATATTGGTTGACGTACTAAAAGGTAAAGACTATAATACAACAACAATACGAGATTCAACATTTGAATTTATGGGTTTTGGCAATCCCTCGTTTGTCACTTAGCTCTTAGTATTATGTTTTTAGGTTTACGATTTATTATATGTACATGTTTAGTGTATATTTACTGAATTCAATCTAATTCGTATAATAAACAGTATGTATGTATGTATGTATCATTCCCTAAACAACAGTAAGCTCATTCTACTTCCTTCACCTTAATATCAAATTCTCCATGAGTGGTCTTCTCTAGCAACGAGTCTTAAAATTATTCGTAATGTAATAGACTGTTAAATGTGAATCGAAATTAATTGAATTTGAACAAAAGCAAAAATAAAACAAAATAAAAACTTAAGTAATACTATATGAAGGGGGGAAAAAACTAGAGGCTAAAATAGCCATTTGCTGATTGGTCCCTTCCATGATGATTATGGGCAAAAATTGGGAAGAAAAAAAAAAGTTTGACAAATCAAGCCCAATTTTAGAATTGTCCCTAATTCTATCCTTTGACTTTTGACTATTCAAATACTCATTTTTAATTGTTTTTTAATAATCACATCGTTTTGAAAAATCAAGAGTTAAAAAAAAAAACTATTAAAATTAGATTAGACACTGCAATTTTTGCACAATAAAATAAAGGGAAAATTCTTCAGAATAATGAATATTTAAATCATATTAAATGTTACTAGGGAAATTTTAATTTGCAACTATATTAATTTTGTTCAATCTTTCTATTCTCCTGATTTGTAATTTGCATGTTTTAAATAAATTCAGAATGTATATGACTTAATTTCTGATAGTATAAATTCAGAATTTCATATATGTTTACTCTAACTATTTATATACGATTTTATGAAAAATTCATAATAATACTTACCCTCTTCGTATATTAGCAATCGAAATATACAAACAAAGTTAATTTTGAAAAAAATCTTAAATGTATAAATACAAAATTTGTATATATTTATCATATGTTATTCACAGACGAAATATACAAATAAGCAGAAATATACAATCACAATCACCATAGTAAATGAAACAACAGTTATAGAGCTTATTATATCTATCATATTTGTTATTTCTAAAATTTTCAATATAAGAAAGTGTTCTCTATACGGAATTTTGAAGATTAAAAAAAAGGTAACTTTCTTCAACATTTACATGCTTGGACAAATTACGTACACTAATTAACTATGTTCTTTGTTTTCTTGAATTTTCTATTGAGTTGGTCAACTGTCAAATATGTCATGAGATTTGTTCTTTTGATTTTTCTAATTAAGTTCCTTAATTGTTTTCTCCACCAAAATATATTGTTTACTTATAAGATAATTATTTTAAAAGATAACTTGTGAGGACTTTGGGAGTTAGGATAAGACTCGCGATTTAAACCTTGTATATATTATGATTTAAAAGTCAAATTAGTTATCAATTTAAGTATTTATTTAACAAATAAAATAAAAAAGATATTGAACCTAATGTAACATAAGCTCAAGAGGCGAGGATTTTGTCCAAACTACATTAAAGAGATCACTCATTTCTTAAAGGACCGAGGTAAGACTCTTCACACACATCTGGTGCTACGCAATTAAATATGTAAGGGCTTTGAGATGGGACCAAAAAAAAATTAATCGTGATTTATTCATATATTTTTAAAATATTTTAAATTGTTAATTTGTGTGATTTATAATACTTCTTATATAGTTTATAAAGATGCATCTTACAAATTATATGTGTCTGAATACGCAGTAAAAGAAAATAAGTTTGGATCTCAAAATTTAAACTATGTCATATAAATTAAGACAGAAGAAATATATAAATATTTGTCATTTTTTTATCGGGAGAAATAAAGTATTAGTTGTTCTCGAAAGTAAATAACTTTTTTTACTTTTCATTAAATGTAATTTTCAAAAGAATAAACAGGATAAAATTAGAGTTAATTATAATTTATATTCATACTACACTTCGATCTATGGAACAAAGGGATTATAAAACAAAGACTAATTAAAACCCCAAAAAATAAATGTTACCGTGATCCAATGACAGTTCCATGTTGATTTGACAAAAAATAATTAAATAATCTAAGTCAATTTTATTTTATTCGATATTCAATATTTATATTGAAATCTAATTAAGTTAGATTCGTGTCACGTAAGACTTCATTCGAAAAAAAGATCCGAAAAACACTTATAAAAAATTATACACACAACTTAAATTCAAAATTTATAACTAAAAGAAAATCTCATACACTACACTATATTTGTCATATTTGTCGATGATATATCCAAATCAACTTGCAAACACATAAATAGCAAAAGCCATGTGGGGGTTAAAAAAAAAGTAAACAAAAGAAGGAAAGTAGTGGGAAAGAAGGATTACAATTTAATTTTACAAAATTAAAATTGATAAGAGAAACATCAGAGAATTTTCTAAACGGCCCTCAGACTGCTTATTAATTAAATAAAACTATATATTATGAAATTAGTTCATAAAAGTATATAACTTATTATATGTTTGGACGGGTGATTCACACGCTTATGTATTAGCTTAGTCATTTTAGTTGAGCTCCATTTTAGTTCATCAAAATTGTATTGATATGAATTCTAAATTATCTCATGAGAAATTTGGCTAAAAAAAATTAGGAAAACATTTTTTATTTGATATGTAATATACTTTTTTTAATAAAAGAACAAATAAGATAATTAGAACTTAATCAAAATTGAGTAAATTGGGTCTCACTCGCATTTCAGCCCGTAATATATTGACCAACTGATTTATTAACTCGATTAATTTTGATTCGTTCAAATTCAATTCGATAAAAAATATTTAATTAATATTCAACGTTTACTCCTATGTACATTTTGTTCAACATGTCAACAATCTTAGTCTTTTTGATAATTATCTATTCATTCCTATGAGCTTTTTTTCTCTATAAATACTCTTCATACCCTTTCTTTCTACTTCATATTAATTCTATCTCTTTCTTTTTTAACACAAAAAGAAAGAATTATGGAGATTTTAAGAAAATCTTCTTCACTTTGGGCTTTGCCAATTCTTTTGTTGTGTTTCTTTATCAACAATGGAGTATTTGTTGATGCTTCTCACAAAGTTTATATGCACTTGCAATCTACTACTAGTCATGTTGATGTTAGCAAGGTTCATAGAACTGGTTATCATTTTCAACCTCCTAAAAATTGGATCAACGGTACGTTTTTCATGTGTTTTTCATGTCTATATTTCTGTCTCAATTTATGATTTAGACGTTCTGAATTCTGAGCATAAAAAGTTTTGAAATATGTATTTGTTCTTATTTGTATTTGTTTTCTTTTGCACAATTATATGAAAATGATGTTTTTGTTAAAAGTTATAGATTTTTGTCAAATCTAATATTAGGGGCGGAGCTAGAAAGTTAAGTTCGTCCTTCTGCCAAATGCAATAGTTTTAATTTGATTAGTGTATATGCATTAAGAAATCGAATAAACAGGTATACAAAGTTAAATTTAGAATTTAGTTATTAATACAATATGATCACTATTTTAAAATTTAGAATAAAGTTAAAGCTTGCATCCACTTCCATCCATGGCTTTTTCTTGTCTTTGGAAGTGTCTACATATGTACAACCTAGGTATTTATTATGAATAAATAAATATGAATAGAGGAAATAATGATTAGAAATGATTTATTTAATAATTATTTCCAGCTGATTGGATATGTTGACTGAAAATGTTAGGCTATTTTGATACTACTTATTTGTTATATTCCCTCCGTCTGGTATTGTTTGTCATGGTTTCTATTTTTAGAGTCAAACTATAAAAACTTTGACTAACATTTTAAGATATATTTTTTCATCATATTAATATGTAAAAAATTGTAATTTATAGTAGTTTTCATATAGTTTTAGAATATCTAATTTTTTGATTTAAAATATCGAATTAATGTGATCTAATTTACTTTTAAAAATTAGTCAAATTGACTTTGGATAAGCGCAACATGACAAACAATTTCGGACGGAGGGAGTAATATAAATAATAATAATAATACTCTGACAGCTTTTGAGTTAATGAAACTACATGTTGCCCATGACAAGTAGATTCACATATTGTAATTAATATAATATTGCCGTTCTATAGATATTAGAAGATTTGAAAATAATTTTGTTCACATCATCAACTTATAATAAGTCAAACTTAGGTGCCAGCCTGCTATTTTTTTACTTATATCAATAGTAATAATTTATTTATTTTTTAAAATATTAATCTAATATGATAAGAAAATGACGATATAATAATAGTCTGGAAAAAAGAATAATAAATATGTTTTACATCGTCAATTTGATTAAAAGAATTCTAACTCATTGAAAGGTTTATGATGTGTTTTTTAGAAACAGCTCATATGTGGTCAACTTGAGGCTAACGTGAGAAAATGAACTTAATGCATGTGTCATGTGATATCTTTTATATAATACTGTGTATATATATTTATATGATGAAGCAAAAGATAAGAGTTAATAATATAATATATAAGAGGATTGAGGTAGAGTGATAAATACTCTTTTATTCTTAATTAAGAGGTTTCGAGTTTGAATCTACTTGAATACGAAGTAACCTTTTATTAGGAAACATTTAACTTCAACTGGATTTTCAGACGTGAATCTCGATTTAGCCGACTCACCAAACACCTTGCGAAAAAACTTAAAGAATAATAATATAATATAATTAGTATAGTCAACTCCACCTCCCACCCCCACCCCCACCCCCACCCCCAAACCAGGGTGGGGTACGTGGGTTGGTGGTAGAATCTGAACCAATCGTGTATATAATATTATTAATATTATATAGTATATACAAATAAAACATGTGAAGAGCCCAAAAGTACGTGAAATATATAGAGCCAAAATATATGACGTAAAGATAGAAAAGAAATTTAAAATAAATATATGAATTACTCTATACATTCGTTTTGATTTCATTTATTCTCTTGACAATTCAGTTTGTGTTATTTTAAAGAAAAAATGGATAGAAATAATAATAGTAATATAATATAACAATAATAAACATAGTCCTTCTTGTTACTATCATGATAAATAGAAAGAAAAAAAAAGAATTAGAAAACTACCTCTCTTTTTTTTTAGGTTTATATTTGAGGAATAAAGAAAAGTCAAATATTTTTGGACAATATTGGCAACTTGTTGGAAAGTCTTTGGTCTTTGAGCACGTCCCTTCCCTTCATTTAATTTTTCTTTTTATATTTTATTGGTCTCCTATCTCGAAGTAGATTCAAAATTTTATATATATGGACTTTATAGTAAAAATAATTCAAAAAGTTTGAGTACGAGTTCATGTAAATTATAATTTTTATCCAGACTTTGTATATAATTTAAAAAAATTTATCACATATTTGATTGTGAACACGTCTTGTTATTATTATAGTACTATAGCTTGAAGTCGTGGCAGGAACTCATCTAAATCTATTAAGTATCTTTAATTATTTTTGCTTACTAAATTCTGAATAAATTATTTATACATATTAAATATTTTACGATCAAAGCTATTGAATTTTATTGACTCGTAATTTCAATAGTAAATCCACCGGTAGATTTGAGTTTTCTTTATGTCTCTCTTTTATTTGCCCCTTTTTTCCATGGAAAAGAGGTTGTGGGCCTTGCATGAGTTGGTTCCCTTTAGAAACTTACAAACAAATTAAAAAAAGGGTAGAGTTCTATGTAGGAAAAAAACACAAAAAACTTTTTATATTTCCTAGATTTTTTTGTATTTTGTGAAAACCATCCATCAAAACTTCAAAATATGTGCATTAATTCTTCATTTAAAATATTTATTAAGATGGATGATCATGTACTATTTGATTATATGTTGGCTCCCTAAGGTTTTGATTTTATAACATTCTACAATTATTAGTTTTACTTTCTTGCTATAAGTATATCTCAATTGCATTAAATTGTGTTTTGACTAATCAATCTCATTTTTTCCCTTTTTTTCATGGGTTATTCTTGATGCTTCAAACAAACAACAGATCCAAATGGTGAGTCAAATTTAATTTTTTTACAAATACTATTTTTAATTTATAATACTAGTCATGATTAAATTTTGGAAAAATGACAAAAATCCCTCCCTTAAGTTCACTTATTACCCTTATCCCCTATTAGTTTTAAAAATATCTAAAATCCCTCATTTTTAAGTCAAATGAGGCGGATACAAAAATGTGACAAAAAATGAAGCGGATACAAAACTGTGATAAAAAATGAGATGGATACAAAAATGTAAAAATGAGGCGGATACAAAAATGTGACAAAAAATGAGGCGGATACAAAAATGTGATAAAAAATGAGGCGGATACAAAAATGTGATAAAAAATGAGGCAGATACAAAAATGTGACAAAAAATGAGGCGGATACAAAAATGTGACAAAAAATATATAATGTATCCGCCACCTTTTTATTGCATCAGCTCTATTATGTATCCATGTTTTTGTATATTTTTAAGAAATCTTGATCATTAGAAATTTATAAGGGACAAATGATCATTTAGCCCTAAAAGTATGTTATTTATGTCATTTGCCTTTAAATTTTATTTACTTAGTAGTAATTTTTCGTTTTTGTTCTCAATAGGCCCAATGTATTACAATGGAGTGTACCATTTATTCTACCAGTACAACCCAAAGGGAGCCATATGGGGCAACATTGTTTGGGCTCATTCGGTCTCAAAGGACTTGATCAATTGGATCCCACTTGAACCCGCTATCTACCCGTCTGAAGTATTTGACAAATATGGTACATGGTCCGGGTCAGCCACAATTTTACCAGGTAACAAGCCTGTTATCCTCTACACTGGAATTGTGGATGCTAACAAAACACAAGTCCAAAACTATGCAATCCCAGCTAACATCTCTGATCCATATCTTCGTAAATGGATCAAACCCGAGAACAATCCATTAATTGTTGCTGATAAAACCATCAACAAAAGCCAATTTCGTGATCCAACAACAGCTTGGATGGGCCAAGATGGATACTGGAGAATCTTGGTAGGGAGTGTGAGGAATCATAGGGGAAAAGTTATAATGTACAAAAGTAACAAGAACTTTATGAAATGGACTAAAGCTAAACACCCACTCCACTCAGCTCAGGGTACTGGAAATTGGGAATGTCCTGATTTTTTTCCAGTGTCATTGAAAAATAAAAATGGTTTGGACACGTCATACAATGGAAAAGATATTAAACATGTTCTTAAAGTTAGTTTTGATGTTACGAGATTTGATCATTATACAGTTGGTACGTATGACACCGAAAAGGATAAGTACTTTCCGGATAACACTTCTATTGATGGATGGAAAGGATTGAGACTTGACTATGGTAATTATTACGCGTCCAAGACGTTCTTTGATAGTGGCAAGAATCGTAGGATTTTATTGGGTTGGGCTAATGAATCAGATACGGTTGATAACGATGTGAGAAAAGGATGGGCCGGGGTTCACCCTATTCCTCGTAAAATATGGCTTGATCCTAATGGAAAACAATTGGTTCAATGGCCTGTTCAAGAATTAGAAACTTTAAGAAAGAAAAAGGTCCAATTAAATAACAAAAAATTGAACAAGGGAGAAAAGGTTGAAATCAAAGGAATCACAGTTGCACAGGTTAGGGATTGATTTTTTTTTTCTTTTGATTCATTTTTATACTTATTTGAGACGTGCGTTAAAAATAAATTAAATTTGAAAATTACAGGCTGATGTTGAAGTGATTTTCTCATTCGCGAGTTTGGACAAGGCAGAGCCATTTGATCCGAGTTGGGCTGATCTTTACGCGCAAGATGTATGCGCCATTAAAGGTTCAACGGTCCAAGGTGGACTTGGGCCTTTTGGGCTTCTAACTTTAGCTTCTAAAAACTTAGAAGAATACACACCCGTTTTCTTCAGAGTTTTTAAGGCTCATGATAAATATAAGGTTCTCATGTGTTCCGATGCCTCAAGGTTTGTTCTTTTATTTATTTAAACACCTCACCCATCAAAAAGAAAAGAATATATCACGTAAATTGATAATATTGTTATTCAGCTTCATTTGAATTGTTTGTTTATTTGTTTCCATTGATGTCACCAGGTCAAGCCTAAAGAATGAAACAACTATGTATAAACCATCATTTGCTGGATATGTAGATGTTGATTTAGCAGACAAGAAATTGTCTCTTAGAAGTTTGGTAAGCTCTCATCTCAATTCTTTGTTAATGTACCTATTTCATACAAATTTTATGTGTTTTAACAATTTGGTTATATTTCAGATTGATAATTCGATAGTGGAAAGTTTTGGTGCTGGAGGAAAAACGTGTATTACATCAAGGGTTTATCCTACGTTGGCGATATTTGACAAAGCACATTTATTTGCCTTCAATAACGGTGCGGAGACGATCACAATTGAGACTCTAAATGCTTGGAGCATGGCTAATGCTAAGTTGCACTAGAACGTTGGGAGAATAGAATAGTCATGATTTTTACCTTATTATGCCACGTCACAAAGAAACCATAGTAAAGAAATTTAACTTGAAGTTGTTCATGAATGATGCAATTTTTTAATATAAAAATCTTGTCATATATTGATCAAATGTCTTCTTGAATTAAGAGAATTGAGTATCTTGGTGCAATTTTTTTTCATTATGATTGAGATATTAGCCTTTGAAACTCGGGGATCGATTCGACGGTCCTCTATTCTTCTCTACTTAAATATTGAACTGGACTTAAACTTGTGACATAAGACACAAGTCCCTTGGTCTTGAATGCTATTGAACAAAAGATTTTTTTCAATTTAGGTGTAAGGACAACAATTAAAACTTACCTCAAGCCTAAGAATGTTTCTTAATGAATTTTTACATTAATTTTCAAGCTTGGCAACTCTTGCAAGTTCTCAATATCTATTTTGGATAAATCATTTTTCACTTACGTTTGTCTTGAAATTGAAAGTTCAATATTGGTTGAAGACTTACAACAGGCCTTAAATTATCAACAGGCTCTCTGAGCACGGAACAGTTAAATTATCAACAGGCTCTCCGAGTTACTCCATTGACTAGAACACTCGGCATTGAACTATCACAGAGCGTTGTCAATTCAATTAATCCGAATACTTTTTTAGCCCCGATTCTATATTTACATTACTAATTGTCATTGAAATTCATAGTCAGAAGTAATATTATGGTAAACGTGTTGCCTTTTTACTTCCTCCTTTCAAACATAAAAGAAATCAAGTTATGCTATTTGATATCATACTCGTTTTACTTGTATTTACTATGGACAGTGTTGGTATAGGAAGCTTATAATCAACCTAGAACCTAGCCATTCACAGGCCTACTTTGATATTGATTTCATGTGTATTTGATCAGACTTTTGTTCTATCAATATAAATCACCATAAAGACGTACACGACTCCAAATTTAATTTGAATAAGAACCACATTGATATCATGTCCATGGCTAACATAACAATGTTATATAATCTCAAAATCCAAAAAACAAGTTATTTCTCATTTCTATTGTCACTGCAAGGTTGTGAGTTGACTCTCAATGCGACATACGGTTTCTAGTATCAAGTATATAGATCACAATGTTACCAATAAAGCAAGACGAAGCAACAAAAAGTGTTCACTTTTCAATGATGATAACGACGAATTCAACTTACTAATCCAACTCAACAAAATAATTTCCATCTCACAAGATTGAAAAAGCTCCGAATGATCATAAGTCAGAATGACTTGTACTCTGGCTACAAAATGTTCAAAACTAAGTTGTAAAACACAAACAAAGTTGCATTCTTAACCAAAATATTCAGCCATGCAGCATGTATGTTGCTGAGAAGAATTCACAGCCTCCTTCCTCTTCTACCACCCTTTCTGCGAGTACTATCGGTGGGAATAGGAGTAACATCCTCTGAAAAAATACAGCAACGAGTACTTTCAGCAGGGATTATGATTACAGAAGTTAAAAATAAAGATAATAGCACGTTGACAATATAACCAAATTCCGAAGCAATTAGAGACCATACAGATGATGAAACTATCCAACACTTAAAGAGGTTTTACCTATGCGTCCAATTTTCATTCCGGATCGAGCAAGGGCTCTAAGAGCAGACTGGGCACCAGGACCAGGAGTCTTGGTTTTGTTCCCACCAGTAGCCCGAAGCTTAATGTGAAGGGCATTGATTCCAAGCTCCTGTAAATTATTAAAAATAGTGAGTTGCAACTCAACAACTTGACTTCCTAGCTATTCATAGACACAATAAAAGCATGATTAAGGTAGGTACAACTTATTGTGCCAACCTCAGAAAACTATTTTAATATTCATACACAATCTGATGTGAAATATTGTAATCTAACAATTAGACTTCCACTCTAAATTTGAGAGAGATACAATTTGACATTTTGCGGTTATTTAAACATCAGGCTCACGCTTAGACATGGTCTACAAAACAATATTAATAACAGAGGAATATAGGTAGAATAATGTTTCCAAAAGTCATCACACAATAAAACAGAGGTTTACCTGAATCGCCTATGACCTTGACGGATCAAATCAGCAATATTTCACTTTTATAAACAGTAAGAGATGTTGAAAAAAGTACAACAGAAGGGAGCAGACTTCAGGTAAGCTAAGCATCTTGAACTAAAGTACTGAAAATTCATTATTATTTTTAGATTTTTACAGTGACATCTGTCGTTTACTTAGAACCCACAAAATGCTGAAAGCTTGGACCCAACCCAATATGCCAAGGAGCAAACATGCATGAGATCATAAATGTGAGTCTGTTATTAACACATCAAAGCTCAAGCTTAAACTCTTTCACATTTCATTAACATATTTTATAACAAGTGCAACCTGTTGTAATCCTCGAACAAGTAATTGGATACAAAACGTTTTTTTTAATCTTCTAGAGACTTAAAACTATGTATGCAATGCATGATGAATTCACATTTCATGAAAATGGTGAATAAAAGAAACTCCAACAGCAGACTGAGCAATATATCTGACCTTGCATCGTTGAGAAACATCTTGTGCTGCAAGCATAGCAGCATAAGGAGAAGATTCATCTCTGTCAGCCTTCACCTTCATGCCGCCTATAAAGTAGAACAACTCTAAATGAAAAGATAACTCAAAAAAACCACTCATCCTAACTGCTTTCCCAATTATGGAAGATAAATAATATTCTCCATGTCCCCAAAAGAATGTCACCTTTTATATAGTAGAAAACAACTTAAAAAAATTTGTTTTACACTTGATGAAACGAATTTAGAGCTACAGAAAAATCCTAAATTAGTTTTAGACCACAACATTCAAAAGTCTTCCTTTCTTTCTTCTATTATGTGCCAACAGAAATGGTAACATAAACAGAGGCATAGGGCGTACTAAATATAAAGGAGAAAATGAGTACAATGTGTTTACAATTGAATTTGGCAGTTGAAAAATGATACATTTTATACCTATAGTTGAGTATACATATTCGACAGGATAACAGTTCACTTCCTATGCTTTTTCTAGGAGTTGTTCAGCCTTACAGTACATCAGTAAAAATTATAAAGAACTTCCTAGTATTTTTTTTATTTTGCATCGTATTAGCCTGAGATGAGTTTAAAACTTTAAATGGTAGCAAGATCAGTGAGGATTCATATAGCTGGCCCCAACATGTTTCAAAGTGAGGCCTGGTTATTGTTGTTGTAAATATGTCCACTTTGTTCTACAGGAAGTTTTAAAATGAGAAATGTAAATTCTGGAAACTGTGGGGATGCTAAACTCTAAATTGGCTGGTGAAATTAAGGTTTTCAACAACTCAGTATGGTGAAATCCAGAACAAAGATTCTAGACAGATGCAGTCACTCCGACATTATCTGTGCATACCAGTAATGCGAACCATTGTTTCGCGTCCAGACAAATCAGTCACATGCTGCAATTAAGAAACAAGTACAAATTCAGAACAAAATAAACAATCATAAAGTTAGTTTCTTCTTCAAAACAAAACTCATACAAAAACTCACAATGAACGTGTCGTTGAAAGAGGCGAAAATGTGAGCAACACCAAAGACCAATTCACCTTCCCTTGTAGCTGGTCCAAGGGTAACAGTCTCTTCCTTGGGCTCTCTGGTCTTTCTCCTCGACTACCAACCCAATACAATCCATCAACATGAACTTTATTAATACTAAAATAAAGAAGCAAATATAAATCTATAAAGAAAATGACTAATAACTATCCATTACCAAACTTAAGACAATCACTATGCAGAACTACATCAGAATTACATCAAGGGAAGTGTGTTCAGTTGGATACAATTCGTCGAAAAATTTACTATATCTATATAGAAATTATACTGAATAATCACCTCTTATACATGTATATTAAATCATGAACACCCTATAACATTTCTGTCTTAGTCACTTACAGTATACTGACAAAGAGTTAAAAAAAATCTCATATGCATACAAATCTAGCCGAAGATTTATATTATTGATGATACATTCCAACAAATACTCAAAACAAACCTAATTTCAGTGAGCTAAACTTCAAATTTTCACATTAATTTCTAACATAATACGAGTTTAATTCGGTTAATTACACATGAATTAAATTAAAATCAATATCTCCTTATTGAAAAAGAGAATACCATGGCTAAGGTTGATTTGAAGCTGCGCTGCTGCTACTGCTGAAGCTTGAAAAACCCTAGCTGCAATGGTGGTGCGACTAGCTGATGAAGAGGCTTAATGGTCTATGCATTTGTTTATATAGTTAGGGTTTCCAGAAATTATAATAATTTCATAAATGGGCCTCTTCTTTATTTTGGACTGTGAATGTGCAGGATGGGCCTTTTTCCTTTGTTTGCATCTTATAGCCTATTTTACAAAATATTTAATTTGTAATCACAAATTTCAAACAGAATCAGTATTTGCTCCTCGTTCGATTCTTCTTCTTCTTTTTCATCTTCACGATCGTTTGTTAATTATGCAGATATAAGTTATGCGTAGATTAATTAACATGTATTAGTTAGGGGTTTCTAAATTGTCAATCAAATGATATACTAATTCAACACATGAATAGTTTATTATCTATTTAACTATCAAACATTATATAAGTTATAGAAAAATTAGTACATGAATAATTTATTTTTATCTAGCTACAAATGGCCCCCTTTAAGGTTCGATATCTAGTGTTGATTAAGATAAAATCTGTATTTTTTTAAAAGTAATTACTATTAAATGATAAATCAAAGAAAGACATATATCGAGATGCAGAAAGGAAAGAAAAACTATGGGTACCTTGATTAAAATTATTGTAGTTGCTAACTTCATAGTTTAATGTATGTTTGTTATGGATATCATCCAAATTAAAGGTCAAAATCATCTAATATTTTGTCTTTATTGGAAATTGAACGTGAGACATCATGGTGTTCAACCTACTTCATTGACGACTAGATCACACTCTTATTCTCAAGTTATTATCAACTATACGAATTCTCATTTCTAAATTGATATTAGGTATTCTAAACCAAGGACGGAGCTAGGAAGGGGTTCATTCTAATCCTTTTCGATGAATAATTACACTATGTATATATATAATTAAAATTATTTTTATTCTTCATATGTTTAAACCCCCTTATACTCCGTCAATGTGCTTAATCATATATTTTATCTAACTCTACTTATGCTCGTTTCATACATGATACATCGAACACACAATATGATCAGTAAATATTGAAAACCAACTTCTTGCAACAATGGAATTCACCACTTTTCAATTATTTAAACAAGAAACAACACTGAGAGATGTCAAGATATGCAAGCACAAAATGCTTTCGTGAGAAATGTTTAAATTAGAAACCTTTCAAAGGAAACTTGCTAAACAATGGAAGCTAATTTGGGAGTTATAATTTCAAGAAGCCCCTTTGGATTTTCGACATGAACCCAATGACCGGAGTTGGGAAGGAGATGATACGACATCTTGCCTTCGGATCCACCAGTTCCGTTGGAGGCAATGCTTTCGAGTTTCTGGACAGTCTCTGGATCCCATCTATCACTTTCCTCAGCACGCACAATCGCTATCTCTGTCCCTTTAGGCGGGTGCTCCAGCAAAGGCCAATAATCTTTCTCCCTGAAAGTTTCCATTCTTTTAAGTAAACAACCTTCAAGAATACAATCATTAGAATTTCTTGAAGAAGAATGGATCTGGTTTTACCTGTAAGAATCAAACATCTCTGCAGCAGCTTCAATATTAAAGTTCCATGTCATGCTATCCCCTGATTTCTCAAGATTGCTGCCCAGCCATTCTGATAATGCCTTAGAAAACCCGAGTTTCAACATGTGATCTACCAGCCATCTGAAATGCAAGATTCATGTAAGAGATAATGAGAAAACATGTAAAGAGAAAACTAATATGAGAATATTCAGGTAGGCAAGATTAAACGCATCAAACAAAGGTGCAAGTAGAGTGTCCTAGCTGCTAAGTAGATTTTCAACTTCCTAGAAGTTAATTAAGCCTTCACCGTGACACATGGCAATCTCATAGAGTTATTATTTACGACATAGTATAGAAAGCATAAATGTTTATTAGTGTTAAGACTACAGCAATAACCACATAATATGTGATTTACACTTATTCCAAGTCCTGCTGATTTCTAGCTAGGTCCATTTGAATGTTACAGACCAACCATTAATAATTAGCTAGACTATTTGCTGGATCATCCAAAAATTGTTGAAAAGCAGCTGGTTAGATAATGTTGTATGAATCTGGATACCAAAATGATACATACATCTCGAGCATAATTTAGACACAACCAAAATATGCATATACTGTATCACATTAAAGAATGTTGATAGGAAGGAATAGAGATTTCACTTTCGAGAGGGGATTGGTGAAGGTAGGCTCTGTAGCGTCTGCATAACTTTCTCTACTTCTCTATTGCTATCTTCAGGGTTCACCTTTCCAGGGACAGAATCTAATACCCAGAGCTGCTCTGCATCAGGGGAGTATAAACTATAGTTTAACATAAGAATTCGGCAAAGACATGACACCAGTGAAATAATCAGAGGCAGTTAAAAGCAGTCAGTACTCAGATTTTTGTCTCAAACCTCTATATATTCTACGGAAGTACCCAGGCGACTCATTTTTGCACAAGATTCCCCAATTTACTGGAGAAGTTTGTGGAAAGTGGCTGCATAACCAAATTTGGAGTGTATATTAGGCTGCCAAGCTAAGCTCGCACAGTGTATGCAGCGTATGCCATGTTTATGTTGATTTCATAAGTTTGTAGACACTCCAAAATTACAAGACTTTCCAAGTAAAAGACTAATTTTTAAGCATTGCTTCTCAACATAGATCTAGCTAACATCAAAAGTTAAGCACTTATTTTTTGTGCAAGGGAATGCCAATAAGAGATTTAAAGGCAACAACATAAACCATAAAAAGATAGTAATAATGAACCATAAGGTATTCTACAAAGAAAACCTTCATAACTTCCGCAAGTTCTCCATTCTAGATGGTTAGAATAGTTTTATATAAACACATTCTAGATCAAAGAAGCAACAAAAAGATGGAACAACATACATATAGAGAGGAAGAGAGAGCTAAAGTATATGTCTTTTATTTTTTACTTTTTACCTTTTTTAAATATCTCCAAGAACAAGGTTCTTTCCTTACATGGTATTATCAAGGATAAATTAAAACCTTCATTTAAACATCCTGTAAACAGATTGAACTAAATGAAGGAGGGCACTGCTTAACCAGGGAATGGGATAACTTGCCTATTGCCAAGAAAATCTTAACAACAATATCACATCAAAAAAGAAGCTAAACCAGATACTAGCACAGAAAAAAAAAGTGCAAAATCGAACTACCATTTCACCAAATAAATATGTAATACACAAACCCAACTGCTAATCCAATCAACTATCCATGAATGTCGAATGAGGTTCAAAAGCAAGATTAGAAATAAACATTTCAATCAATTACAAGAAAGAGCAAGCACCTGCTTGGGTAAACGAGCTGATTGGCCATAAACACCTCGAGAGCAGCTCTCAACATACTGCAAGGCGACTTTACCACCCATGGAATGCCCTATAACAACATCAGGCCAATCCCAACCCTTTGAATTCACCAAATTAGCTACATCTTTTGCAGCATTTTCCATATCATGTGGTGGCACAAAGCCTTCAATTTTAGCTGAATTCCCATGATTCCGCAAATCCACAAGAACCATCCTCCAATTTACACCATCTGAAAACACACACACACACATAGAAAAGCATATAAGCTGCAAAATTTTAACGTTACAGACAGTGATAAGCCAGAATTTTATCACTAAGGGAGCCAAAATATAAAGAATTAAACGATAAATGAGATCTCTTGGTCGCGTACAAATTGAATAGAAGAAAATGACCTGTTCAGCTCAAATATGAAGTTGCCTACGAAACCAATTCTCCGAAATTCAACATACAAAAGATTAATCCAATTCAACATATAGTATATACACACACATGAAATTTACTTATTTGCACAGTATAATTTTACGGCGAAGGAGTATCAATCAATTAACTAGCCCAAATAATTCAATCGTACCGGAATGAAACTAATCTAAATACAAAAGATTCATAATAACTGATCGCAACTAATTTAACTAGCTAGAAATTGATTTGACTAAAGTACCTGCAGAAAGGGAGGACCCTAGAGAACGGGAGAAGGATCGCCAATTTCGACCGGAACCTAAGAGGCCGTGGAATATAAAAGCTGTGAAATCGTAAGGTTTATCCGGCGAAGATCGGACTTCTTCGAAAGCTACGGTGGTGATGGAACGGTCTGACCGGTGGATATACGGCGTTGATGTAGTTAGAACCCGGTTCAGTAGTCTAAGGCCTTCGACCGGTTTGGTTCTGCAAATGCTCGACATTTTTACCGGTCTGGTTTTCTGCTTCGGAGTTCTTTGCTTAGTGGCACGACTTGAATTTTAGAAGGCAAGCAATTTACCTTTTACATGAATTTCGAGTGTAAATATTTAAAATATAGAATTTTATAAAAAATTATAACAAAATTTACAAATTTAAAAATATAAAAAGTATTATAAATTAAATAATTGATAACTTAAAATATATATTTAAAAATTATAGTTAAAAAGTATTATTTGAACTTTGAAGTTCAAAAATACCATATAAATTGAGATTAAAATAATACTTCACTAATTAATATTTTAATTATTTTATCATACTATTTAGGTATTAATATATTTAACATTGCAAATTTTGATCATGTTATAGTGCCACAAATATAGTGATGTTATAGTGCCACAAATATAGTGATGTAATTTTAAGTTCTTTTATTTTATAAGAAAAAATCAATAAATTAATTTTTTTCACTTAAATTAGAGCAGAAGATAACAAGAATAATATAATATCGAAAATTGACTAAAACAGGAATATGATACTATGGTATATTATTTTCAAATATAATAAATACAACATATTGAAAATATACTGAAAAAATATCAATTAATAAATAATAAATTAAAAATTAAGTATAAATTATCTTTTAATTTAACAAATTAAAGTGAATATCTATTTCAGGACATATTTTGCCATAGATATTGCAAGTATTTTTGGGAAAATGATTTTGGCAAAATTTGTTAACTTTTTGAGGTATTATTTTCTTCTTCTTTTTTTGTTAAAAAAAATCTTGAAAACTACAAAGAAACAAGAAATCGATAAAAATATAATTGTTCAATTCTTTTGAATTTAAAATTTCTTATAATTTCTTCTATTTTAGAAAAAGAAAATAGTCTATCTATTTATGACTTTAATTAGTTCTATTATTATTTTTCTTCAAACGCATTATTGAAATAAATATCTACTAAGAAACAATTATGATTATTCAATTTGTCTTGAAAAAGATATGATTTAGATAATTAAAGAAAAATCT
The DNA here is from genome assembly GCA_022817965.1 of Solanum lycopersicoides. Lineage (NCBI taxonomy): Eukaryota > Viridiplantae > Streptophyta > Magnoliopsida > Solanales > Solanaceae > Solanum > Solanum lycopersicoides. The sequence continues at coordinate 90,003,735 of CM040627.1, forward strand.
TCAATCTCGTTTTATGGGATAAAGATCCGGTCAAGTAATATTAGGTCAAGTAATGTTTAATAGCCTTATAGATTCATGACATGTGTGCTATACAATAATTTATGGTTGAGATTCATTTAAATTATATACTCATTATAATAACAAAAACAACAAAGTTGTCAATTTTTTTATTTTTCAAAACTATCAAATAAAGCAATTAAGTGTACCAAACTAATCTTTTCAAGAAAAAAATTTAAGATTAACGGGAATAAGCAAACTTCCTGACTTTTCACCCGCCAAACTTCTTTAAGAGTAATTTCACATCTGCTTTCTCAAAATTTTGAAGCAATCTCCAAAAACAGATCAAACTTAAAAACACCATTGAGTTATAAATAAAAATTCAACTAAAGAATATGACAATACATTTTTTTTAAAAAAAAACTTATTTGGAGGTTTTCAAATAATTATTTAAAAATATATTTATCAGATTCTATAAAAGTTTCGGATTCTTTAAAATTAGTATTAATTTAAAAAAATCCGTACAAATACGAGGTTTGACAGGTAAAAAAGTCCGAAAGTCCGTATATTCCCGCTAGTCTTATTTTTTTCTTGAAAATATTAGGTAGGATATACTTAATTGTTTTATTTGATAGTTTTAAAAAATAAAAATAATTGACGATTTTGTTGTTTTTATTATTATAATGAGTATATAATTTAAATAGATCTCAACCATAAGTTATTATATAGTACACATTGCATGAATCTGTAAGACCATTGAACATCACTTGACTTAATTATACTTGATCGGATCTTCATACCGTTTTACTTGTTTAATCTCCTTTCCAAGATATTTGATCATATTATCGGAGAAAAAAATCTAATTTAATAATTTAATAACTTACAGAAAGATTGAGCTAATTGTTATTTTTATTTGAAGGATTACTTTCTCCTCAAAGTAGGTGTTCGCTTCGCAGCACGAACATGTTGTAATCTAATGATGAACACTAATGCTTTAACGACTTATTCAATTGATTATTTTTTATGTTTAATTGTTATATTAAAAAAAAGATTGTTCATCTAAAGATCATGATATATTTCTATATTGAGAAAAAAAATCATTTTAAAAGAATTATTTTTATTTATACAAAGATCAATGATTATATCTTAGATATAAATTTTTAAAGTTTTATTATTTTTTTATCATATAAATTTTTAAAGTTTTACTACTTTTTTATCTAATTTGTTAAAATCGAATAAGATCACATAAAAAATTGAAGCGAAAAAAGTAGAACTTTATGTAATTATTAAATACGAAGGATGGTATAGAAAAAAGTTGACAGCTGTGGGATTTGAACCCACGCCCTTTCGGACCAGAGCCTAAATCTGGCGCCTTAGACCACTCGGCCAAACTGTCATTTATATTTTTTAATGTAAAATTATAGTATATATATAAACTATAATTTCATAGATGAAGTCTAAAAATAATAGTTTTTTGTTTCAAATTTTATTTCTACTTTTTTAAGATAAAAATGTTATTTAAGAGAAATTTTCAGATAAAAAATGAAATAAACGAATAACAGAAAAACCATTATGTGTTTCAATTTTTTAAAATTTTAGAAATTACGAGATAATTTGAGACAGAAGGATATCGAATCGGTTATCTATTATGCTTAAATTAAAATGTAGATATTTATATTATTTATGTTAATTAATAATTATTACTTCTCATGTGTGGTGTTCATGTTTAGGTAGTTCTAGAAAAATAAGGAAGGTAACAGATTAATTATTGTCTTACATTTATGCATTGGATTAATTCATTGGAGAAATAAGGGCATATTTATTTGATAGTTTTTCCTAATACAGTTATACAAATAATATTGTGTGATTATTATCGGAGAAACTTTCATGTAAGCATTTTCAAACCACTTAAGTTTTAAAAGCTAGTAATTAGATAATTTTAAGTTACCATAAAATGGTTTACATGATTATCAGAAGGATTCAAGCCTCTAGATCAATCATCGGACTACTGTCTTACTTATGTATTATTTGCTATGAACGATTTTTATTTTTTATTAGATACGATCTTAATTTCTAATTAAATTATCAATACGAATAAAAAATTAATTAATTAAAAAACAAAAAATTGACTGAACCTGCATTTTCAATCAATCTCCGTTCACTCAGCGCCACTATGTCGTAAGGAGTTCGTATCTCGAGTATTTGACAAATGACCAAATAATTACTACTAGTTATTTTCCATGTCAATTGCATCCTTCTCTTAGTTTGTTTTTTGTTTCTTATATATGGTGTTCCTGTTAGTACTTGTTTGGAATTTAATGATTTAAACAATTCTCATTCTTTGGATATATATGAATTTGCAATCATTATTTCTGGTTCCTTAAAATTCCAATATCTATGTTTGTCATTCTAGTCTTTTCATGCAAGGAGTAAGTGCAGAAACTAAGATCTACATTAATTACAACCGATGAACTTTAATCATTATCCCTCCGTACTCATTATCCTCGGTAATGAAAGTTTGATTTAAAAAATGATTTCTTTAAATACTTTAATTTTAATTTTTCATTTTAAAGTTATAAAATTAAAGAATATATTTTTTAAAATTTTGTATCAGGTCAAATTAAATCATTATTTTAAAATTGAGAATATATTAATTTTAAAAACTTTAACTTTATACTTTATAATATTTAAGACATCAAAATTAAAGAATATTTTGATATGTGATTATATAACTCAAAATTTTTAAATTACGTATTAAGTTAAAATAGGACAATCGAATTAAAACCGAGACTACCTTTTGCATGCATTTCTGTTCTTTCTTACATGTTAAGCATTAATGTTAATACCATTATATATACTAGCAAGAAGAAGGAATTAATTAACCAAATCATTCTAGATAGTGCCAACTTTGGAAGAAACTTATTACCACCCACCTATGAAATAAAAAACCTTGAAAAACTAGAATGAAGAAAACATCAACAAAATCTGCTCAGCAGAAAACTGATAACTCATCTTCACAATCACATGCAATTATTCATGATGATGATCAAAAGCCAAATCTTGCAGCTGTAGCAGTAGAACCAGCTCCTCCCATTGTTGCATCTGTCAATGATAAAATCAGGCCACTTCTTGATTGTGTTGATAAACTCCGTCATCTTAACATAATGCAAGAAGGAATTCAGCTTCCAACAATTGTAGTAGTTGGTGATCAATCATCAGGAAAATCTAGTGTTCTTGAATCTCTAGCTGGAATTAGTCTTCCTAAGGGACAGGGGATTTGCACCCGAGTCCCTTTAATCATGAGGCTACAAAATGAATCAAAATTGTGTGCAACAAATCTTCACTTGGAGTATAATGGTAAGTTAATCAATGTTGATGAACTTCGCGTTGCAGACGCCATTGTTAATGCAACAGATGAAATTGCTGGACAAGGTAAGGGTATATCAAACAAACTCTTAACACTTGTTGTGAAAAAAAATGGTGTTCCTGATTTAACCATGATTGATTTACCTGGCATTACTAGAGTTCCTGTTAAGGGCCAACCTGAAAACATATATGAACAGATTTCTAATATAATCATGACTTATATATCACCTCAAGAAAGCATAATCTTGAATGTTTTATCAGCTACTGTTGATTTTCCAACTTGTGAGTCTATTAGAATGTCTCAAAAAGTGGACAAAACAGGGGAGAGGACTCTGGCTGTTGTGACGAAAGGCGATAAAGCTCCTGAAGGGTTGCTTGAGAAGGTTACAGCTGATGAAGTGAATATAGGGCTTGGTTATGTTTGTGTGAGGAATAGAATTGGGAATGAGACTTATGAAGAAGCCAGGAAAGATGAGGCAAGACTCTTTTCAACCCATCCACTTTTATCTAAGATTGATAAATCCATGGTTGGAGTTCCTGTTTTAGCACAAAAATTAGTCCGAATTCAAGCAACGATTATTTCGAAATGCTTGCCTGATATTGTGAGGAGGATTAATGACAAACTTGCTGCTAATGTTGCAGAATTTAATAGACTGCCTAAGCATTTAAGTTCTGTAGCTGAAGCATTGACTACTTTCATGTGTATTCTGAGTACTTCCAAGGATTCATTGAAGAAAGTTCTTGTACGAGGGGAGTTTGACGAGTACCCTGATGAAAAAGAAATGCACTGCACAGCTAGGCTAGTTGAAATGCTTGATCAATACTCTAAGGAGTTAGATGCCAAGAATTCTGAGAAAAAGGAAGATTTCTTGATGGAAGAGATTCGGGCTTTAGAGGAAACCAAAGGGATTGGATTGCCCAATTTCCTTCCTCGGGGCGTTTTCCTAAATGTATTGCAGAAAAGAGTACAGGAAATTGCTACAATGCCAGAGGATTTCACAGGAAAAGTATTGAATTACATCGAGAGGATCGTTATCAAAGTGTTGATGCATCATTGTGATAACTATCCACAACTTCAAAGTTCTACAAGAAGAGCTGCTCAAAACCTGATTGCCAAGAAGAAGGATGAATCAGTTGATTGGGTAAGGGAGACTATTGGAATGGAAAACCAAACTGATTATACTTGTAATCCTGAGTACGTAGCGAATTGTAGTAAGATGATAGCTCAGCAAACGGCATTCATGGAGATTATGAACGATCACAAGAAGTCGTCTGCAATAAACCTCGCAGGCGGGATTGGACTAATTGATGTTGGTCATTTGAGGAAACATCTAGGTGTGGTGCAACATGCATTTGAACTAAAGATGAGAATGATTGCCTATTGGAAGATTGTCTTGATGAGGCTGGTGGATTCTATGGCCTTGCACATAATGTTCAGCATCCTGAACACGATTAACAAGCAAATGGAAGAAGAAATAGTTAAAGATCTGATGGCACCTGAGGGTGGTGGAATCGAAAGAATGCTCGATGAATCTCAATTAGTTGCAGAGAAGCGCAATAGGCTCAAAAAGAGTATAAAGTTGCTAAACGAGTCCAAAGAAGTGGTATCCAATGTCATGGACAGGATTTCATTTCATGGCGATCAAGAAAAGGATTAGAATGTAAATATCATAACGATGTTGCAGTGGAACTATGGAAGAAACGATATAACAAACTACCTAGTAGTATGGTTTTGTAAATTGTCAGTTAGCTCCTAGTAAAGAATATCTAACTACCTGGTGCTAAATATTTTTGTTGCGGAATGCCTACAATAGGAATTGAAGTGTTTGTTCCTTTGCTTGTATGTAGTTTTTGTCTACAATTCCTAGCTGTTAGATAAGTATATGTATATTAAGTTTCTTTGTCTTCTTTAACTATATCGTTGTGTATTTGAATTCGCGCTGACTTCCTTTTAAGCAAGAGTTTACAAGTTTACAAAAAATGATTTGTTAATTATGTTTGATTAGATCAATTTCTTTAAAATTTGTTGGCACCAAGGCAGTAGGCTAGGCAGTACAACATTGTAGCTCCGGGAGTTGGAGAAACCTTCAAAAATTATAGGCATTTTCACATCAATTGACTTTTTAAGAATCGGTGATTTGTAGATTAGCTTAGGTTTGCATAAAACGTTATGCATGGTTAACAAGCCTCTGGTTCTGTAGGACGACTATCTACAAGCACGAACAATTTACGTATCACTTAGATTTGGACGACTTTTTCTCTCTCTTTTTTCGCCGGTCCACTGTTTTAACCTTTGATCGAGCTACAGACACGAGTAGATAGACCTGCCTTTTAACTTCAATCAATCTCTAGATGTTCATTGGTACTAGAGGTGCGAGTTGTAAGGAGGTCTCTGAGTTTTTTAAAACACAGGCGTATCTAGAGGGGGTTTCGTGGGTTCATGTGAAACCATGCTCCCCTTTTCTAGATTATATATCATGACAACCCAACCCCAAATGTACATACACAAAACAACGAACCACATAATAGAAATTAACTTCTTTTAAGCATACACAAAATTTAGTCAACATGATCTCCGTATTTACATTGTAATCCGTCTATCTCAATTTATATGCAGTGATTCAGAGTACATATTAAAAAACTTAATAATGATTATAAGTTCGGATATAGTTTCTTCAATAGCTAACAACTCGAAATATCGAAAAATGACTTAAAAGAATCCATGCTACCCCTTTCTAGATTACATACTTCCTTTAGTTTGCTTCTTGTGGTGTTCCTGTTAGTATTTGTTTAATTTAAACTTCAATATTCATCAATGGATGACCTTGATAGGAAAAATGATCCACACAACTTGGCACAAAGAGGATCTATTTAGATAAAAGTTCTGTTTAAGTTCAAAATAGTTCACTTGGGGCACAAGAACTTCACTTTTAACAGTCCCTAGTTAGATACTACCCTGGGAGCCAATAAACATTTTACAAAAACCAGAACATAGTGGAGTACTAGGTAGTTTGATACCAAATGAACACAGGCAAAAAAAAATAATGTAGAAACATTACTGATCTAATCCTTTTTTTGATCACCATGAGATGAAATCCTGTCCATGATATTAGACACCACCTCTTTAGACTCCTTCAGCAACTTCACACTCTTTTTCAGCCTATTTCGTTTCTCTGCAATCATCGGAGACTCATCAAGCATTCTCTCAATTCCACCACCGCGAGGTGCCATCAGCTCCTGAACTATCTCCTCTTCCATGTCCTTGTTAATCACTTTTTGAATAGTGAACATTAGATGCAAAGCCATCAAATCAACGAGCCTCATCAAGACAATTTCAAATAAGCAATGACCCTCATCTTCATATCAAAAGTTTGTTGCACTAAACCTAAATGCTTCCTCAAATGACCAGTGTCAATTTCTCCAAGTCCTTTTAGGCTTACCACAGATACCGTCCCTGGATTGTGTATAATCTCCATAAACACTTGTTGTTGACCCATCAGCTTATTATAAGTCGATAAATAGCCTGGATTACAAGTGTAATCTGTCTGTTTCTCCATACCGATGATTTCCTTTACCCACTCAAATGATTCGTTCTTCTTTCTAACAATGAGGTTCTGAGCGGCTCGTCTAGTAGAAGACTGAAGTTGTGGATAGTTTTAATGATGCATCAACACTTCCATAACAATTCTCTCTATGTAGTTCCACACTCTATCAACAAAATCCTCCGGTATCAAAGCAACCTCCTTGACTCTTTTCTGCAATACATTTAGGAAAAGATGTCTAGGAAGGAAATTAGGCAAACCAATCCCATTAGTTTCCTCTAAAGCCTTAATCTCCTCCATCAAGAAATCTTCTTTTTCGTCGAAATTCTTTGAATGCAGCTCATTAGAGTATTGATCAAGCATTTCAACCAGTCTAGCTGTGCAATGCATTTCTTTCTCATCAGGGTACTCGTCGAACTCCCCTCTTAGAAGAATTTTCTTTATAGACTCCTTGAATGAACTAAGAATACGCATGAAAGCCGTTAAGGTTTCAGGCACTGAACTTAAATGCTGAGGCAGCCTGTTGAGTTCAGCCATATTCGTAGCAAGTTTGTCATTTATTTTCCTCTCGACTTCAGGTAGAGATTTCGATATAATATTTGCTTGAATGGACACCAACTTTTGTGCTAAAACAGGAACACCCACTGGCCTAAATTGTATAATTCGCTGCAATTGTATAATTCGCTGTAATTGTATAATTTGCTATGGAGCACAATTAAATCAAAGGGTAGCTATTATATTTATTTTATATTTTTAGTTTGCTATTATATACAATTATCCCTTAAATATATCACCTGAAAAGTTAAAGTTAAAGTATTACAAAAAAAAAGGAAGAAAAAGTATCGTTATTTTTTAAACTGAGTAAAAAGAAAATTATGTCATTCTTTTTTAAATGAAGGGAGTATAAAACTCTCCCAATCTCAATTTGTGACATCTTTTTATTGATTTGATGCACTCGGATCAATATTTTAAAAATATATTTTCATTATAGCGTGATGGAAATAATTATAACTTTTAGTTTTTAATATAAATTTTGAATACCGAAATTTTATCTTTAAAAAAGGAAAAGGCCCTGACAATTTTGTAATTTAGAGCTGATATACTCTTTATTATCAAAGTGATTCATATATACCCCTATTGGTATAAAAATAACTCACATATATCCTTTTTCTCTAACAGAAGTGAAAAAATTAATATGAGAAAATTATATAAAATAGCAAACTATTAATTCAAATTAAATGCTATAATCAATGTTTCGTAAGTCGTAGCAAACAGTTGTCATTCTCCTCTCTCCTCAGCGAATCTCGTCGCCACTCTCCCATATCAAGCTCGCACTCTCCCTCGCCTCTCTCACTTTAAACAAACACAAATATATATATTGTGTTTGTGTTTGTGTTTGTATAGAGCGAGAGAAAAATGTATATACAAATATAAATACATATGTTGCCGTTCTATACACTCATAATTATACAAATCTTCCGTTATCAGTTCTCTTTTGTCTCTCTCTCTTTCTCGTTGTAAATAAACACAAACTATACAAATTACAACGTATAATTCGTGTTGTATAAAGCGAGAAAAATTTGATATACAATTATTGTATTTCGATTCACTTGTATACAAATTCAAATTTCATGCAGATATACAAACTCAATAATTGATACATATACATAGTAGTTGTCGACGATTTATACAAATATGATATTTCATACTCCCTCCGTTTCACAAAGAATGGTCTAGTTTGACTTGACACGAAGTTTAAGAAAATAAAAAAGACTTTTTATTATGTGATCCTAAATTAAAGTTATGTGAAATGTACAAAATTGCCCTTTAATCTTGTGGCCTTAAACATGCCACGTGGAAAGTTGTTACCAAAAAAAGAAAGAGGTCATTCTTTTTTAAACAGTCTAAAAAGGAAAGGAGGTCATTCTTTTTAAAATGGAGGAAGTAGCAAATACAAGATTTGCTATAAAACAAAATTACACAAATCATAACTATAACATACAAATATGATTTATATGTTACTAAACATAAAATTTACTCAAAAAATATCTACATAAGTAAATAAATAAAAAAAGTAATACACAATATATTTTAAAATTTAACCTCAATCGATAAAAAAGATTTCAACTTTAACGATAATATCTAGATATTTTTGATTAAATTTAAATTGGCCGCCTGAAACCAAATTTGAAGATCTACATTTAGGATATATATCTTCTTAAAAGTGTCTACATACATTTTTAAAGTTAAAAATATAAACCACACACTTATATCAAGTTAAAATAAAATATTAACGTACATTTATATAAAGTTAAAATTAAAATGTCTAAATGATCACGTTTAAAATTATTGTATCAAATTAGTATAAATAAAATATTTATATATGTATAACTCCTGAAAATATGAGATAATGACATTTCCCGTTTTGAATAATAACTTTCTGCGTCTTATCGCCACGTAAGGGCCACAGCTGCTTAAGCATTCACCGTTGGATAAATTTATGAGTTATTCTGAGCCGTGGATACTAAGTAATATGGGACCCATAGATTCATAAATCTCTGATGAATCCAAAGAAGATTATATCAGTGACGTTTTTCAACATACGCAGCGTAGAAGTAGGTGACCTTTTCTCACAAATGGATCAAAACGGCGTCGTTAGCTTCCGCCACCGTCAATCTCCATCCTCCGATCGGTTTCTCGGCGTCTTCTCTCCGCCGCTAAGTGATTCTGCTCTCGTCGTCGGGACGGATGAAGCAGTGGCCGATGATGATGAGCTTAATGAAGATGATGTGTTCTGGACTGGAAGAGCTTTGACTGAATCTCAACTCCGTTCTACTTCTCCTTCGCGGAATAGTTTCCGGCAGCCTGAGGAGTTTGGTATTCTCGCGGCATTAGTGGAGGATCAGCACAAAACTAATCTACCTGTTGTCCGTCGGAAGCCTTCAATTGCTTCTTCGCCATCTAGTACGGATTCGATCTCGCAATCGCCGATTTCGTCTTCGCCTTCTACTGTGATACCGTTATCACGTGCTTTTTCTTCGATTCCTAAGCCGCCATCAGGTACCAATAATTTTATTCACTCAAAATCCATGCCGGCGAGGAAGTTCCAGCACTCAGCTCCTGTTAATGTTCCAATAATGGCGAAGAAGGCACCAAAGCAGGGAGACCTTGCTGAAGTTGAAATTGACGACGATGATGCCGACGATGAGATGTTACCTCCGCATGAAATGGTGGCCCGAGGATCAATGAGGTCTCCTAGAACCACTTTCTCGGTGCTGGAAGGCGTGGGAAGAACTCTCAAGGGGAGGGATCTTCGTCAGGTTCGCAATGCTGTGTGGCGCCAAACAGGTTTTCAGGATTGAAGTTGCTCAATGAATGTTGATATAATTATAGAATATGGATCTTGTTTTAGATATCTGAAGTTCAAAACTGACCTGATGTTTTTGTTATATTCTGTATATAGGCAGTGAAGAAATGTTTTTACAAATTTCTTCAGTTTTTATATAGCCTAAGTGTATTGAAAGAAGATGAAGTTATTACCTAGAAAAATTGCTGATATGTTATATCAACATGTACATTTTGGGCAATGATCTCTTTGAATATTAATGCGAAAGAGTTTTGTTGAATTATATATGATTCTGTTGGTCGCACTTCATTATTTGTAAGTTGTAAAGTTTCCAGCTTTTAGCCATTTATCTTTGTTATCTTTGCTATGTCTATAGTGGAAGGTCATAGATCATTGCCTGTCCGGATGTTTCCTCTGTCGAATTTGCATAGCTGATTACCTTTGATCATACACATTATCTAGTAGTTCGGGTGACTTCTTTTGCTCCTTCTGTGCAATGTGTGAACTGAATTAATGGACTGGTCCCCTGGAATCAAGTTTCAGAAGTTACTAGCTTTTAGCCATTGATTTTTGTTATCTTTGCTATGTCTATAGTGGAAGGTCATAGATCATTTCCTGTCCTGATGGTTCCTCTGTCGAATTCCCATAGCTGATTATATTTTGATCATACACATTATGTAGTAGCTCGGGTGACCTCTTTTGCTCCTTCTGTGCAATGTGTGAACTGAATTAGTGAATTGGTCACCTGGAATCAAGTATCAAAAGTTCCTCCTATAAATCCTTTGCTTGTACGATGATTTATAGTGTCCTTTCTCTAGCAGTTTCTCCCATCTAGTTATATTTGTATATCAGCAATGAAAATGTTTTTACAAGTTTCTTTAGTTTTTCATGTGGCTCAAGTGTACTGAAAGAAGATGAAGTTATTATCTAGGAAAAAATGGATGACATTTTGCATCATGTTGTATGTTTTTGGCAATTTAGTGCAAAGATGATTCTTTAGATCTTATATGATCCTGTTGGACGCGCTTCATTATCTGTGAGTTGAAAAGTCTCCAGCTTTTAGCTGTTTAGTTCTGTTATCTTTGCTATGTCTATAGACTATAATGGAAGTTCATAGTTTGTTGCCGTGTCCATGTTTAAACGTTACCATGTTTTGATAGTTCCTTTGTGGATTCTCTCACACATAATTTATCAGTCCAGATGACTTCTTTTGCTCCTTCTGTACAATGTGTGAACTGAATTAGTGGACTGGTCCCCCGGAATCAAGTTTCAGTAGTTCCTCCTATAAATCCTGCTTTTACCATGATTTATAGTTTCCTTTAACTAGCAGTTCCTCATCTAATTGAAACAGCTGAAAATATCACCCGTCTTCCTTTTTTGTGGCTATGGTGGTGTTCACACCAACTTTAACGCACCTTCATATTTCGCTGAGAACCTTCATCATCTCATTGTCTCACCAGTATCACTAGTGTAAATTTCGAGCAACTCTGTCCACCTAGCTGTTTGTTTCTTCTCTTGGATCTCTAGGAGTGGAATCTTGTGCTCTCATTATTTCTGTTCCAACTCCATTAGTTTGAATGCATCATGTATCTTGACTGTGACACAAAACACTTCACTCTAGCCTTGTCATTGGATTCTCTTGCCATTGAAGCTGTAGAAGAACATCAATCTTTGACTGTTACCCTTGATATCTTCAAATCATGGTTCGGTCTGCATTGATTTCAAGTTACAGAGCCCTGAGAAAGGTAAAATAAATTTCTGGGAATCAGATTTCGATGATCAAAGTTCGATCCAAATGCATGAGCATTGGCCCTCTTAAGCTTCAGTTATTGCATTATTTGGTGATTATTATTGTTCCTTGTTTTTAGATTGCGATGTTATGTTTTTCCTATTATTTGCTATGTCACTTTTGTATCATTCTTCTTTCAACTGTTTTGATGTGTGTTTACTCTAGAGTCGAGCCGAAAATCTTTAACCTCTCTACTAGTTAGAGGTTAGTCTGCATACATTTTACCCTTTCTAGATCCTACATACACTTTAACCTTTTCCTGGTGCCAAGACTGCTCTTGCATCTAAGACACTAGCATAATGTACTTGAAAAATTGCAAAAGACAACATATGTAAGTAATATCCATGAATATCAGTACAAAAATAGAGAAAAAACTATCCTCTATAAAAGAAAAAAGAAAGAACCTAAATCACTAATTCCATCTCTGTGTGTCTTTTATTATACACTTGTTATAGAATTTGATGGACAATAGTGTCAAAATTGGAAATTTAACATAGGATTTTGGTTGAAAATATCGAGTTATAGAGTGTTGTGAGCGTTAGATATGTTTAGAACGCATAATTGAATCTCTTGAGCTAGGCAAAGTGTTGTGAGCGTTAGACATGTTTAGAACGCACAATCGAAACTCTTTTAAGACATAAAGCCTCCCAAAATTAAACCCCAAAAAAGACTCTTTAAACAAAGGTTCAATTCAATTTTCTAAAGTTGGGTTAGGTGTCAAAGGGAGAGTGGGAGAAAATAAAATTAGTCCCACCTTAATGGATTAGAGTACAAGTTCGTTGTTTAGTTGACAACTCAAAACAATTTCAAAAGAATATTCTCTAATCTTTTTAAAACTACTCCATCATCTCCATCTTTTTGCTATCTAATTCAAAAGTTGACATCATTGATACTTTTTAGTGTTTTAATTTTATGTAACACCGTTCAAATTTCAAGAGTCAAACAGTTTAAATTTGACGACATGAAATCTTCAAATTCTTTAAAATATAAAAAAGGTTACAGCAAAAGACAGACTCATTTGAATTCCGATACTCAAAAGTATCACATAGATTAATCACATTTTCATTCACTTGCTAATAGCTACTAATAGTATTTAATTAAATAACCACTCTTCTTGCTCCATTACCAAAATAATAAAAATCCATTAGCACCTTACAAATCCACCCTATATAAGTTCTACCCCTTCTTGTTCTTCTCAGTTCTCACCACAAACAAGCAAATAGCCATTCATTTAAATTCTAGCCATTTTTATTCTTTCAATTACCAATGGAGAAAAGTGAATCAACCAAAATTGATGTTGTGGAAACTAACAAAGAAAAGAAAGGAAAAGCCCCTCTTTTAGGAACAGCAGCTCCTGCAATTGTTGCTGCTGTTGGTCATGATGGACATGCAAAAGGAGGTGCTAAAAGAGGAATTGCAATTTTTGACCTTATTTTAAGAATAGCTGCTTTTGCTTCTGCATTAGGTGCTACTGTGGCTATGGCTACTACTGAAGAAACTCTTCCCTTTTTCACTCAGTTCTTTCAGTTCGAAGCTAGCTATGACGATCTTCCTACTTTCTCGTAAGCAAATCAATAACCTGTTTGATCAAACTTTCAAAATCTGCTTATTTTAAAAGTAACACGTCAAATATCTGAAATATTAAAACTTATTTATGTGCATGATATGTAAATAATTTTACTACATTAAAACTTATTTTGCTATATTTTACAGGTTTTTTGTGATAGGTATGGGAATAGTTGTTGCATACCTTGTCCTCTCTGTACCTTTTTCTATTGTTTGCATTGTACGACCCCATGCAGTTTTACCAAGGCTGCTACTCATTATATTTGATACGGTACGTAGAATTTTGTGTAAGCAGTATCGATTTATTATCAGAAGTTAAATATATTCTTGTCGTTACAAAATTAATCCAAATGTGCTATTGATAATTTTTTGAAGGTGATTATTGCATTGGCAACGGGTGCAGCAGGGTCATCAGCAGCCATTGTGTATTTGGCTCACAATGGAAACCAAGATGCAAATTGGTTAGCAATTTGCCAACAATTTGGTGATTTCTGTCAAAGGGCCAGTGGAGCGGTGGTGGCCGCCTTTGTCACGGTGGTGCTCTTGATCCTCATGGTGGTGATCTCTGCTTCCGCTCTTCGAAGACACTAAGGACGTGTTCGTATTTATGGAAAAAGAAAAAAAAGTATTCGCTACTGCTTACAACACCTTCATTCATTCACGTCTCGTTGTATATTCAAAAAATAATTAGTGCTATATTGGATTTTAAGTGTTTATGTTTTTCTTTTGTTTTGTTAAGGTGTGGATGTTGTGTTTCTGGGGAAATTTGGGAAGTCTTGTAAATCAGTAAATTCTGGGTATCTATATTGCAAGTTATGCTGTAATCTTCATAGTGAACTTTATATATTGTACTTTTCAATTTTCATCCATGTATTATGACTATATTTCAAATATTCATCTATGTATTGTCCATTTTTAACTTATATTAAGAGTAAAAAAATATATTGAAGTATTTTGATTTATCGAGTTTAGTAGTTGAATTTTCAGATATATGAGTTTTCTATCTGAATTATCACTAAATGTTTGTACAAACACATCAAACAGTGCTGATATTTCACGTAGATAAAGTGAACAACGAATAGTTTGAAGTTTGATAAATTTGGTGATAGATGATTAAAAATAGCAAGTAAATATATAGTATATGCATATAATCATGTATAAGTAATATATAATTTATGTATATTTATCTATTTTGAGAAAAGTAAATACCGTAGTAAATTCGATCGGCTATTTATTAAGGGGCCATAGCCCATAAGTCTAAATTCTCAAATAGTACTAAATTCAAGCCCAAAATCAAAATACTTCAAAGTCCATCTCATTCTTCACTTTGACATTCAACTTTCACTCTCTCTCTCTCCACAGCACAACAATGGCTGCCTTGAGAAAATTATTATTACCCAAAAATACAAGTGTTGTAATATCAAACTCAACAATTTTCTTCTCTCGAAGAGGCATAGCTTCTAAGCTATTCGTTGGAGGTATTTTTTTCTCCTTTTTTTTAAACACATGTATAGACGATTTTTTTGTAGAAAGAGTTCATTCTTGTAATGATTTTGTAATTATTTGATAAAAAATGATACTTCTTGGTTTAGTTTGCCTCGATAGCGCTATTGCCTAGGTATATATGCTTTGCAATTGGGTTTATGAAGGGTTTATGGGTCTGTTAGTGAATAACGTAGTAATAAGGAAGGGTTGTATGCAGATGAATTGAATTATTTGTGAACTTTGATTATCATATTGTTTTGTTGCCATTACTTTTTCTGACCTGCTTTGAAATGTTTTGGCTTAAGCAGAGGGTCTATCGGAAATAGCCTCTCTACCTCTCTAAGAAGGGTAATAAGAGGGGGTAAGAGTAAGGTCTGCGTATACTTTACTATGGACCCCACCTGTGGAATTAGGCGGTTTTTCTTGTAGTAGTTGTTAAAACTCTTGCAAAGAGGTATGTTGGATCCTCTTGGAGTATTTATTTAGATGGAGAATGATTCTCCTATGGCAATCAAAATAGGAGAAAAGAACCAAAACGTATGAGCTATTCTTAAATCACCTACTCGAGATTGATAGGCAGAAAGTTTCTTCCTAGTTTATTTGCCTGAAGTGTAACTGTGTAAGCGAGAAGTGAAATAACAAGTAGGAAGCAAGAGTTACTTCCGTCCGTCTAGGAGTGATTGGAGAGAATTGTCATTAGTTATAAAATAGGTTGGGTTAGTTGGAAGGACAATCGTTTAATTTTTGTATCCAAGGTGTGGCCTAGTAGTGAGTAAAGTGGGTTGAGAACCACGAGGTCTCCGGTTTCAATTCCTCGGAGGCTAAAACACCAGGTTATTTCTTTCCACCAAGCTTTCATAGACAGAGTTACCTGATACCTTTGTTGGTGGGAGGTAGCAAGTATCCCATGATAGTCGGAGTATGCTGTGGAAGGGGGACTTGAAGGAAGATTAGGACAAGATCGCACTTCTTTGGGGTTAAAACAATGTCTTTTTCTCATTTTAGGTCTAAAGGCAACCTTGAAAAATCTTTCTGATATTGCCTAATTACAATACAAAAATTATTCGAGAAGCTATACAGGGAAATTCAAAAAAAATGTTTTAACATATTCTCCACTCCTTTGAGTAGAAACGTAAACAAGCAAGATCAGTATCCTAATTAGCATAAGTATCTGGAAAAGGATGGACGAAAAGCATTTGCAATGGCCGAAACGAAGATTCAGGGGTCCTGTAAAAAGTATCATGGAACTTACTCGGGGTAATGGATATTAGGTACTATAGGTAGGCGTTTGGTTGCAAGAATAGAGTCTAACCTCGTTAACTTCAATTTAAATGGCCATTTATCTTTCCATTTAGAGCTGTAGATCTTTCATCTGGATGGTTTTTACCTGAAATGGGGAATAACATGGGGGATATATGATAGCTTCGGTTAGCAGTGCTCTGTTTTCTGTATTAGCTAGCCTCTCACCTTTCAAAATTCCTACTACTACAATTTCCTCCGTTACAATCTGACTTATAATAGTCCTGTTTTAGTCCATCTATTTAGTGTTGGCACTTGGCTAACTGAGTTTTTACAATGCAGTTATACTTGCAGCCCCCCAAAGAACCTCTAATATAGCTTCTACAGATATTATGACATGATAAATAAACAGCAATGTCAATAAATCTTCAAAAACTTTCTATATGTCTAAAGCAGCTTACTGTATTATATTGGTAACTCAATTTAGCACAACATATATAAATCATCTTTAATTAACTTGATATCACAAAGGAGCTTTTTCCAATTTGCTCCGTCGCAATTTATGTGGCAATCTTCCTTTTTAGTCAGTCCCTTAAAGTGACATCTTCCAGAATTTGGTACAACAATTTAACTTTAAACGTTTCACTTTATCCTTAATAAGATGATTCATAGCCAAACCAATATTTATGACTTACTTTGGACCAGTCTTCCTTTCATTCTTAAAATGGCAATGATTTGTCTAACTATGATCGTGTGCCATTAAAAACCTATTACATAGTTGATCTTGATTAGTTCTGCCACATAGTCAAATGCCTTATTTAGAAAATTATCTAAGTTGTCAAGATCTTAACTTTAACTGCAGACAAACACCTTACCAGTTGAAGAACTCCGCTACACTTGCCATTTATGAGTATTCAAGGATAGCGTGTACTTTTCATGTGTTCAAGATTTTGTACTTTCAGGAGACACAGGAAAAAACACTGGTTTGCTCACTTTACAGTGTGGTGTCCCTAGTTGTGTTTGAACGATGTTGTAAACAGCTTATATTCTTGTACTGCGGAACTGGAGATATATGTCTCATTCCTTTCAGAAATAACTCATCAACTTTCTAGAAGGGGATTTGTTGGCGTGCTGCTTATTGATCCTTTATAGAGGTTTTTACTTCATTTTTATATGACAGAAACAAGTTGTTGCCAAAAGGCTGATCATCTCATCCTATTTAGAAGGCTAAAGGAGAGAAACGAACAATATAAAAGATCATTGTCCACTTTAATGCAAAAAAAAAAAAGAAAGAGAAGAAACATCATTATCGAAAGAATCAAACTTATGAGATATTGTTATTTCAGGCCTCTCATTTTACACCACAGAGAAGGCACTGTCAGAGGCATTTTCTCAACATGGTCAAGTTATTGAAGGTGAACAAATAAACATATGTTGATCTCTCTTTTTGATATAGTACGACTTCACGTCTTTAGTTTAACCTTGTTTTATTTGCCAGCTAAAATTGTGACGGATAGAGTCTCAGACAGATCCAAGGGCTTTGGATTTGTCACCTATGCATCTGAAGATGAAGCAGAGAAGGCCTTGCAAGAAATGAATGGCAAGGTATGTCCATATTATATCTGTATCTGTTTTTGATGTGTACTATTATGTTCATTATCGTTCAATGATGTATATCGAATGATGCAGCCTCTTAATGGACGAGTTGTCTTTGTGGACTACGCAAAGCCTAAAACTGATGGTGGCAGTATGCCAATAGCCCGAGGTCCCCCTGAACCACCAGTAGAACAATGAGAGTTACCAAACACACCACTCTGACTCTGGTGCTGCCAGAGTTGCAAAATGATTAATCTGGAGAGCGTCGTTTCTGGTTTGGCCAGCAACCAAGAACTATACAAATATATTGTAAGTCACCACTAGTCAGATGAAGTTGGTTGTTTTTCAAATATGAGTAAAAAAATTATGTTAATGCAATTGTAATGATGGCAAGTTTGGCTCAAATATGAAAATTATGTCATTATGTTATACTCTACTATTAGAACGAAATATATGGAAATCTTGCAGTAGTTGATTTGCCACTAATATTTTCTCCCTTGATTTTTTTTTTTTTTTTGCGGTGTTTGAGTGGATAGGTGGGTGGCATTAACTCGTATTATAATTATAAATACACTTTTTAAACTAAAAAGTCTTCATTACGTTTTCAAAAAAAAGAAAAGAATAGCCTACTTTTGACTCCAACAAAATTCCATGTGAATTTGTGAAGTCTGAAATGTACTGTTCTCTACAAGAGAAAGATGAAAGGGCATCTATCGACAAGTTTCGTGCAGGCAAGGAAATTGAAATATTTTTCTTAGGGTCTATCGAGAGGTAAGGTCCAAACCCACTTTAGCTATGCTGGCAAGGATAGTATAAGTGCACAAAGCATTTCAGTTTCGGAGAAGGTTACATTGTGATGTAGGTAGCTTATCCTACCAAATACAAGCATTAGTTGCTGCTTTTGTGACCTATAATAAATAACACGAAATAAATATAATTTTATCGTTGCTCTATGTATATACATTAATGTGTTTGTAGAGCTGCATAAACTCGTGAATAAGGTGGTGAACGTTGAACTTTCATAATGTAACATCGTTCTAGTTGTCCCACATTATTTAATTGTAATAGAGAATTGATGATGTGTTAAATTGTTTTCATCGAATTGAGATAGACATGTCCATAAATAATACTCAAAAGTAAAAGTAGAGTATTTGATAGAGCTGTGCTTTTCATTATTGATGTCGATATTCTATAAAGATTGTACATTAGTGACACAAAAAGTCTTCCTTCTTAATAAAAAGAAAAGGACAAATAAAAAGAAAAGGACAAGTTAAATTATCTTAATTAAATATACTTTCTTGATATTAAGACTGTATTTGATTGGACATAAAATTTAATATAAAAAAACTTTGTTAAAATTTATCATTCAAAACAAGTTATATATTTGTACGATTATAATTCATCTCATCAAAAATAAAATGTGAAATTTAAAATTATACTATCATTTATAAATAAGAAAATTCTACCTTTTGGACCAAAGTAAAAAAGAAAGTACTATCACACATAGTTGGAGCATAGGAAGCAAGTGTTACTTCCTATCTTAAATCATCTTCACGTGATTTATACGTCATGAGTTTAAGCTATAGACTATTAATATTTACATTGGAGTATACGGTCTATCACACCATTAGGGTACAATTTTTCCTCGATCCCTATTAACACGAAATTTTTTGTACACCATACTGTTTTATTTTCTACTTTCATTATCTCACTATAAATATATAATATATACTCTTTAAATATAATTACAAGTATTTTTGTTTTTCTATTTTTTGTAAATTGCATTGAATGGATTTTTTTTAAATTTCTCTTTTTTTTTATCTAGTCAAACAAAATATAAAACACAAAAAAGCCACAAAAATTGATATCCCTAATGCAACACATAAACTATCTAATGCCCCTTCTCTCCTCAACTTCTTCTCTTTTCTTTCCCTTCTCATTTCCAAAAACTCTTTATACCTCTTCCTCCCTATTTCACCTCTATTAGCTCCATTTCCCCTTTTACCCTCCAATACCTTTTGTAAAATTACTAAACTCTCCCTCCCATTCAAATGAGTTCCATCCATATCCTCCACTCCCAAACTCACTTCCCTCACCTGCATTTCTCCTACCTCAGATCCACCGCACGTGACCACTATCTCACACTGCACGTGACCTCTCTTTTGATCAACGGTCAGGATTGAAGTAAAACGTACCTGGACTTCGCCGGTTAACCAGTGCCGTTGTACGGAAACAGACTTGAAGGAGGAGAGGTTTATCGATCGCCGGCCGATAGGATCAATCAAAATCCAACTCAACGTCATGTGATCAATCAGATCCGTACACGTGTCGTCGTCGCTCGGGTGTTTGATAGGCGTTGAAATCACCTCCTTTGGATCTATCATGTCGATTCTGAACGGCGAGGACTGAAACCAACTCGACGTCGTTTCAGTCACTTGTACGTTACTGAAAATCGCTTTGTTTTTGTAGTGTATATCGACGGCCGATATTAATTCCGTCGGTGAAGATGAACGGTTTGCAATTGAATTTGTCTGTTGAATAATCCACTGTTTCCGATTCCGATCAAACAAACAGACGGAGAAAAAGTTCGAAAGGATTATATATATTGTAGATCTCATCGACGTCAAATTCACTGACTCTGAATCGTGAATTTGCTTATTCTCGGAGGAAGGGAGAGAGAAGGACTGAGAGAAGAAGGTACGGTGACCGGCATCGGGGAAGGTGGAGATGACGTGGCTGATAAGAGGAGTGGCGGTAGACGGCCAAGTGGAGTGGCATACACGTGACCATAAGTGGTTTTCTGAGGAGAGGTGGTGGAGAGTGGAGGAGGAACAGCTGGTGGAAGCTAGAGTTGGTCCGTCGAGTCGAGTGAGGATATGAGCTTCGATGATATATGGATGCAAATCGGAAAAACCGGTTACGCCGCCGTCTTCCGCCGTGACGGTGGTGTTGGTGATTGGTGGACTATTGAGTGAGGAAGTCATTTGAGAAGAGTGAAATTTTGGCTTGTTGGGAGTTTGAACTTTGAAGTTGTGCTGTATTTATAGCTGCCTGCAAAGAGAAATTGAAACTGAAAAATTTGGGGAAAATGCCCTTTGTATTTTCAATAATTACGGAAACTTAGTTAGTCGCTGCCATCGCGTGGACTCGTGAATACATGAATTTTAATCTTAATATATATGATTGTTTCTCTGTTTTTAATGTATTAGTTCATAGCCGGAGCTAGATGAGTGTTCGTGGATTAAGATGAATTTAATAATTTTTTTTGAATATTTTATATTTGTGCTAGAAAATCAAACCTATTATGTATGAGTATTAACTTATGAATTCCTAATAAAAATAATTGATAGTGTGTAGATACTTTTCACGCTAAAGTTGTGGGTTCGAAGTTCAAACCCCCTCTCTTTTTTAAAAAGAAATTTAAAATTCTTAAATTCTTGATTTTGACTCTGTCTCTGTTTATCACATAATCTGTTGTTTATGAAGTAAATTAGTTAGGAGTTTTTAACTATACGTCCAGTCAAATATACTTGCATAAACTAAAATATCAATAATAACAATATATTCAATATAATTCAACAAAATTACAAATGAGCAATCTTACGAAGAAAAAAAAGTTTCTGATAGAATCTCAAATTAAATAAAACATAACAAAATTTATGTATGAAAAAAAAATACAATAATAAAAGAATCATAAGAATATCAAACTAAACAAATATCGACGTTCAAATTTTAATTAATAACTTGACTCTTAAACGTAGCTTTCGTGGCCGGTCCTGAAATAGAAGCCAATGGAAGGAGAATTACGTACACGATCTTAATAAAATAATAACAGAAGTACATGCAGGAGTCCTCAATATTATTGTTAATTGCCGGTGTTTTAACGCTAGCCTTGTGTTTATTTTCTTAATTTTATCCTTAAAAAACTATGATTTGAATGAACACATATAAATCAGATAATACGCATTTCATTCTTTTCGTTTTAATTTATTTGATTTATTTTTTATATTATAATTTATTTAAAAGTTTAAACATTAAAAAGTAGATCAGACATTGAAAGAAATAATAGGATATATATATATATATATATATATATATATATATTTATGTCCATTCATAATTTTTTAAGGATAAACTCATTATTTATATGTCGATCACCAAAAAGTCTACATCACTATTTGTCATACATATTCTACTATTGTACTAACCTTTTCTTTTAATGCATTACTTGTGTACCCCACTTTCATTTTCCTTAAAAAAAAAAATGAAAGAGTGAAGAATTATTACATATTCCATCTCTTTCATTTTATGTGAATTGTTTTGACTTAATAAATAAAATTTTAATATTTGTAATATAAAATAATGGAGTAGATATTTATGTGACTATAAATTTTTTATCAAGTATAAAATTAATCTTTGAAAATTAAATTATTATTTAATATAAAAATATATCATTTTTTTTTGTGACCGACCAAAAAAAAAAATAAGTTATATAAATTCAGACAGATAAATTTTTTTATCTCAATTTATGTGGTGTAGTTCAATTTTGACTGTGAATTTAGACATGAAATCTTTAAATTTTTTGAAATAAAATTTACATATTTGAAAACTACGTAAAGATATTTTTATATCACAATAAATGACAACGATAAATTACGATTAAAGAAAAACTCATTTGAATTTACAAATTGAAAAAGTACTACATAAATTAAAACAGAGGAATTAAGAAGTAATGTGTTACTATAAGTACATGTTTAAAATTTGAACCCTATATCAAGAAAACTAACTTTGATATTCAAGTAGAGTCTAGAAAAGTATAAAGAACGAACTTATTATCTCCGAGTTTTCAAGATTGCATTAATCTAAAAAGATTAACTATAGGTAGATTTTTTTATCATAAAAGTAATATAAAATTAGCTATAAATAAATTTTTTGATTATAAAAAAAAAGTATAAAATTAACTATAGATAAATTTTTCGATGCATAAAAAAAATTAAATGGTCAAACTAGAAGTCATTTTCAAAGTGCATCACACTGTAAAAAATACAATTGTGTTTCTTAGTGGTTTGACTCTTTATTTCATATTTTAAGTTAATGGGCGTTGAACCCCCTGTTGGTTCATGCATTTATGTGTGACTTCATATTTCAACTTGGCAAATTGTTATAAATTATATTAGAATTAAAAAAATAAAAGGCATTATGAATTCTTTACTTTTAAGGTCAATGGGTGCTTGTGTAACTGTTTTTTTTAGTAAATCATGTGTTCAAAATAGTAATCTCAAAAATTGAGAATTAATGTTAACTTAATCTTTTGAGCCCACAAATATTACTGCGTATTCTTAGGTATTTGATATATTGAATTATTTTTTCTCAAAAATAATATATATATGCTTGTTATTAAAAGTTCGATATACGTTCATAAGAAAATATGTAGAAGAAGTTCAAAAAATTGATTTCAAAAACTTAAAGCGAATTCTCTGAATTTATAGGTAACGAAGGATAAGGGTGATTACATGTACTATTATGTCTTAATGAAAGAGTCGCAATCTATTCAATATAAAAATAATAATGTTTTCATAGGTTAATTTATAGTGATTTAATATATGTTGTTTACTAGTCATTAAGCATTTTTTTTCAAATGATAACTTATTTATCCATTCTTTTCAGATTTTTTATGGGTAAAAAAATTAAAAATAAATTTGTAGGATATAAAATTTAAGTACAAAATACAATATAACTATGTAAGTCTTCGTTTTGGTCCCGCTTTCTCCTATCTTATATTAATTAATCTCGTGGAGAATTAAATTTAAAGTTTGATTATTCAGCAATGACATCTTTGTTACTTAAATCTAAAAAAAATTGCAGCATGAGACAAATATTTTCGTAAGTTGTTCGCAAGGGTCAATCTGATTTCAATCTTCGAAAAGTCATTGATTTCAACCATCATTTATGTATGACTCATACTAAATCTGACCAACT
Organism: Solanum lycopersicoides; assembly: GCA_022817965.1. Classification (NCBI taxonomy): domain Eukaryota; kingdom Viridiplantae; phylum Streptophyta; class Magnoliopsida; order Solanales; family Solanaceae; genus Solanum; species Solanum lycopersicoides. The sequence continues at coordinate 90,027,640 of CM040627.1, forward strand.
GTAATTTTGTATTAGAATTTATTTTAGCGAAGTAGTTTATGTATCACCTTACAAATCAAGCTTAGGAGTAAAAAGTGTCAAATGAATGGTTGAACTAAATTTGAACATATCAAAATTAACTAAGTTCATCTTAACATGACTAATTCTTCCTTTCGTTATTTTATCAATAGATATCCCTTGACTCTATTCAATTTAAATAACCATAAGTTATCACGTTTTCCTTAATATCTATCTTGCTTGTAGTTTTAATTTATAAGGAATTTTTGAATGTCTTGTGTACGATTGGAACATGTCAAAGCTACAGGTCCAACAAAGCTGACTGACGTGTTTGCAACAAGTGTTGATGAAGAAGGTAGCTGACGACTGAAACATGTCAAAAGAAGTGTTGATGAAGAAGTGTTCCAATTGTCAATTTCCTTCTTCATCAATACTTGTTGCAGATACATCAGTCAGCTTCGTTGGACATGTTTCTTTGATACGTTTCAATCGTCAACCTCCTTCTTCTTTAATATTGTCTTCTCGAATTGGGGCATTATCATGTATTTGGCTAGAGCATTAAGTTTGAATTAGTTTAAGGTATCATAAAATCGTTTAAGTACATTTTTATTCAAGAATATATTGTGCGACAATATAATTCACAACACTATATTGTATTTGGTGACAGTTAACTTTGACCTAACATTTTCAAAATTCATACTTTTGAATTTTATTTATTAAAAAATAGTTCAAAAGACATTTTTTTTTGTAATTTTAAATAAATTCATCAATATTTATACTTAATTTTCAAAATATTTTATTCTTTCTATTGGGTTTTGAATGAACGAAGGTGCGGCTCCAGTATCCATCTTTCCCCAATCTCTTTTGGCGGAGCTGCTTCACTACTGGTAAGTTATCGGCAATAAATATGCATATTATTTTTTAAAAATTGGGTTAGTGGAACAGTTAATGGAATAGGATAATCATATCTTAAGGCGAAAATTCAAATAGCTAATTTCGTTGAAAATTCAGATAGCTAATTTCGGTGAAAATTTTAGGTAGTTAATCAAGCAACTGAGATTTCCCTAATTGCGAATGTTGGAATAAGAATTGTGTAGAGTTTATTTGTGATGACAATGTGTTTGATAATTTGCCTGAAAGAGAAGATGCACAAACATGTGATATTTTTTGAAATGAAGTCTTGTTTACTGGATGTATGTTGTATACATCATTGAACTTGCAACAAAGCTGATCTGTTTGTAGTTCGATTGGCATTCTGTTTTATCAGAGAAGTGTGTGTTTAATTATTTCATTCATTGGTAGATTGTTAACATCAAACAATTTATTTATAAGTATATGACTTTTGGATGTTAGAATTGATTTTGTGATGAATGTATGAAGACGGTTTGATCAAGTAGACATATTTTGATTCATCGTGATTTTTGCTTCAAGTATAGTGGCATAGTTTGGATTGTTAACGCGTGTTGTTTGGTCATTACTAACTTGGAGTTTATGCATTATATGTAATGGTACTTCAGGACTCAAAATGAAGTTGAAGGTAGTTTGGAGGAAAGTATCTGATTATGTTCGATATGATCTGAAGGAGATTGCTTTTCCTTCATCTTTACCGGACCCTCCTCACTTCAAAAAACGTAGGAAACTAACTTTGAAGGAGCGCTATCTTGTGAGTGTTCGTTTTATTTTTCTTTCTGGTAATGAATTTGTATGATGCATTTATTAGTAGTTACTGTCTAATCTTGGTAGTATTGATTCAGGTGCTTAAGGAAGCGTCTAGGCTTTATGCTGCAAGCTGGGTGAGGGACATTGGTCCTGAACTTCGGCCAAATGATTACAAAAGGAAGCGTGAGATTGAAGGCGAGTTGGATGGAGGAAATGGTAACGGAAAAGAGAAGGAACCCTCAACTTTGGAGGATTTAGGTAAAATACCTTACTAGTTGTCTTTCATGTATGATTGTTGGATCAATAGAGGTGAACAATATGTATGTTTATACATTCCAAAACATCCTTCCTACTTCTTTCGAGTTGGAATGGTAGGAGTTGGTGATATTAAAAGTAAAAAGGGCAAAAAATCGACAAGGTCTATAGGGCTTGAAGCGAAAAGTGAAGCTTCATGTTTCCTTAAATGAAGCACAAAGTTGTTGTTTGTGATTATAGTTATATTTTCTTGCTTTACATATAAAATTTTGATTTATCTTTCGTTCCAGTGTTATCATTTGTCCTGTATGTTGATTTCATTACTGAATTTCAGCTAGTCACCTTGTTTTCTTAACCCTCCACATAAGTCTTCTGTGGATGGAATTACAAGTAAGGTGTGTAAGCATTCATGGATAAGTGTATTCTATTTTGATCTTTTTAAATTTTAACCTAATCTCTGAGGGTCCTAGTTCACGAAAACTCTGCAATAATATATGCTGAAAGTTTCTCTTAACCATAAAACGATTGCACAACATTTTCAATTATATTTCTTGTTCAGTCATGTTGAAATTGTTCCTAAATAGAGTTATGAAACAACTGCATGTTTTGTCCGTAGCTGTGGCTGCAAGAGGTGGAATGGAGACACTACGACCAGCACTGCAACGAGTTTACATGACGAGAGCTTCTGCATATAAAGATGCACTCAAAAGTTTCATACAAGGATATCAAGAAGGTATCCAACAAACAATGGAGAAAACTAAAGACTCGAAATCTTCCAAAGACACTGATGCATCCAATTCCAAAGGACCAACTTGAATTCTAATGGACAATTTGTGAGTTTATCTTTTGCAATACCAACTGCAAGAACTTGTTCGATGTCCTCCCTTGTTTATTTCGAGTAATAACATTAATGAGCATCTTCATTTCCCATTTTTGTACATAACTAGAATGTCTGTGATTTAAGGAATGATATTACATGAACAATCCGCGGGTATGCTAGCAGTTTCTAGGCACTGCTTTGTTTTGCTGTATTTCATTGTACTGTTGTTTGAAGTTAGTTTGGCATTGTTCTGCCTTAGTCTCAGCCTGACATTTTCTTAGATATTTGATATTTCTAGTGTCTATATACAGATGCGTCGCTTGAAACCATAAGGTAACTCCACCTCTATGCTTACAGTATTGCTTATGTTTAAATTTAATATATCATAATTCAACAAGGAAAGTGTGACGTGGATTAAATTTAGTATTTCTAGACTAAAGCACGAAATCTTGATTGGTTTAATCAGTAAAACTGATGCAATAGCATTTGATTATAGTTAGAGTGGGTTAGAGTATGGTCTAATTATATGGACTTGAGCACTTTCCTCTCATTAGCTATAATTTTGGATTGAGTTAGGTCCAAGTGTCATATTTACATGGGTACCGTAGTCAGGTTTGTCCCGTTTGGGCCTCAATGTTATGTTGCCTACGCTTCAGTTGGCGGTCTAGGTGTGTGAGGGGTGTTGGACTGGGTTAGAGTTCCAGATTGGTTGGAAAACAACTATGATCTCCTTATATATATTTGGACAATTCTCTTCTCATGCATGAGTTGGGGTAAAGTTAGACATAAATGTCATTTTACCTAGTATCAAAGCTTAGGTCCTTCCCCATTTTGAGCCTGATCTTGGGTAGCTAGTGGCGCTTCGTAATGGCTTGTCTAAAGTCCAGCGACTCTCTTTGCTTTCTCATCCACTAAACTGTCGGCATCAACTATCGAGACAAGTTCAGAATGTTACCTAAGCAGAAACTAGTTTGTTTAGTTCTAAGCTTTCTAATAGTCAATTTGTGATTGAATGAAATAGATTAATGTACTGTTTGTAAAGTTTGATGGAAAAGGTCTCTGAGTTTTACTTTTGACATACTTCTTGAGAATTGAACTTAGAGTTCACAGGTTAGATTGATGAGTCTTTTCAACAGTTTTTTTTATAGGAATCATCAAAACATATACAAGTAATAGTAGTACATTGAACAGAGTGTTGAACAAAATGAATTAAGCTGTTTAAACTGTTAGTTGCTTTGAATAGATGTCAAATAGTATTTCCTAAGACACTGTGTTTGTCACTGACAACAGAGTACACTGCCATCTTATCAAAGAAACTAGTCTCCACCATATTTCTTCTTGGTGAAGAAGCCCTAGGAAAATCTTTACAGTAGTAAAAAAAAAAAAATACTCCTTTATCTATATATTCTTGAAATTCTTGTAAAACAAACAATTACGACTTTGTCTCTGTCTCAATCAAGTTGGGATCGACTAGATTTTGTAAACGAACGACCTCATTTGGGCGTTTGTTTACGTCAATCTATGTTTGGATGGCCCACCTCAGCTGTCCAACTACCCACCCACCCCTCCTGAAAACACTGATGTTTCTTCAAAGTGCCAATTTCTATTCATTTACTTTCCCTCTGGACTTGGAATTGATATACATCACCTTTTTGGCAGAGCAAGTAGCCAGAAAATCTGGGATTTTCCCTTTTGAATTTTCTTTTAATTGCTTGTTTTTGATATTCCAAGTGGCCCATAATGGTCAATCATTATGTCACATCCACAGATCTTATCCCTGGTGATATCTCATCTGGTTGACATCTCTTGAGTAATCCATATCCTGTTACAACGACCATACAGTATAATTATTAGCAATACCACAAAAGAAAGGTCTCATGTTCAATTTTCAGCATAGACAACACTAGGTAATTTTTTCAATCTATTTATTTTGGTAGACAGAATTACCTAATACATGTTTCTAGGGGGGTGACACGTATTCGTGGAATTAATCGAGCTGTGCATAAAAAAAAAAAGTATATGAATGACCATCCTTGTCTGGACCAGTGGTAATTTGGTGATAGAGATAGCTATGTATTCAATACACCATGGAAGTTCTCAACTAACTTTATTTCAGCTTGGATTGTGGAGCAGTATTTTTGCTTCATGTTAAAGGTTTGGAAAACGTCATGCATTTGACTTTACCCATGCATCATTAAATGGTATACTTGTTGTAATGCTAGTGGAGCTAGGGTACCAGAAGGGGCTCTTCAGAAATCTATTTATTGAAAAATTATGGTGTATATATAAGGTCAAAATTAATATTTTATCAATAAATCGTAGGTGAGAATCCCTATAATTTAGCATATTCATATTTTGAACCCTCTTAGTAAAAGTCTCAGCGAGAATTACCAGTTTCATTCTCAAATTATTGACGTTACTTAATTAACTGAACTTAATATACACCTCGATCTAGCGACATGAGTGAAATACACCTCTAAATTCTTACAAAGTTTAGAGATGTTTTCAACATTTCTCTCTCTTTTTTATAAGAGTCTCGTGCTCCTAGTTTCTTACCTCTTTCTATGTCATTTGACAGATTGAGAGTATACCTATATACTTCTTAGGGGTGTTTTTAATACTTCTATCTACGAGGGAAGTAGTAGACATTAGTTTTTTAATAAGCTAAGTCACAGAGTTTGATTTGCTTCTTAAATAGAAGTCTGACTATAGTGGTGAGCAGAAAAGTTGACTATAATATAAGGTTTGATCCAATATATCTTATGGTTGGTTGAAGTTTACTTCAAGTTCTGCTATGGTAGTCAGGACCACATACCAAATTATTATAAAGATATATTATGGCCACTATTCATAATCATTTTATTCCCAATGTATTCTCCTTTCACACGACTCTAAACATGTGAAAAACACAAAAGTAATATAGGAAGAAGAAAAGAAAAAATTCCTCACATTTGTGCATAAAAAGGAAAGAAGGAAAAGATTAGAGAAAAGCCATAGATATATGGTTAAGCTACAGTTGAACTCAATAATTTTAATAAAATCATGTATATTTTTAAAGAAATATATAATAAATTTTAAATTTCGAATCCGCCCATGAAAAGGTCACTCATATTTAGAAAAATCAACCTTTAAATTCTTATTTTATCTTTGATAAGATAATTTATAGTTATACTAATAATAAGTTTTCACTGTCTAATCAAATACTATCACATAAATTAAAATTGAGATTATATTATTATTTTCAATAGACCCTACAAGAGAAAGAAAGAATAGGATATCACACATTAAACCAAAAATATGTGAGTAGCAAAATTCTCAGAGGCCAGAGGGTTGCTAACGAGTTCTCTAGAAAACGCTTATTACTATTTGTCCATATCTATTTCTTATCTTCTTTTTGGAAATAATAAAATAGTTTCGAAAACGGCATAATTGAATAACGTATATATTGTTCATTTAAAAGCTTAATAAATATGGTTTTTTTTATCGTTTAATCAAATATAGTTTAAGATGCTCATCTCTTGCAGGTCTAAATATTTTGTCCTCAAATATTGCTACAAAAATCATAAGATTTAACGCGAAAATAAGATTTTCTTTATCAGTAGAGACAGGAGGATCAATATTTGTTCTCACTTTCCGTTTAGAGTGACTTGAACCCCCACCCCAACCTAGTCTAATAATTTTCTCCTCTAAGACCGCCACAAAATGCATTAAGATATACGACACGAGAACTAAGGTTTTCTTTATCGATAGAGATAGGAGGATCAATATGTGTTCTCACTTTTCCTTCAGAGTGACTCGAACATCCAATCTACAATATAACAATTAATAATGGAGGAACTTTTTTGGGACTTTACCATATTTATATTTTGAAAATTGAATTTTTTTTTATCTATATTTTATAAATTGATAAGTAATTCAGGATAGCTATTTAAGGTGAACAACTAATATGTAGCGAATCTATTTATAGAGATGATGAAAATTTGAAATGAGGAAGAGGAAGTAGTTGTTAGCTAGTTGAGCAAAGAAGATAGCACAAATTCCAAAACTGCTTACATGATTTTAACAAGCAAGAAGCAAAATTGATTGCTGCTACAAAAGTAGCACATTACTTGTTCAACTACACTACTATTTTTATGTTTTTTTTGGCCTTTTGTCACCTATCTCCAATTTAACTAATAATACACATGTTAGCTAGCTAGCTAGGTGCACTGTATTTTTAGAATTAAAAATATCAACTAGGGCGTCTGTAGAGTACGTATACATCTGTCTCATTAAAGGAAACACAAATTTTTATTTTTAAAATATCACTAAATTCATGTTCAAACGCGGAAAAAGTTCAAATTTTAATTAATAAAATAAAGAGCGTACCGTGTTATAATGATGGTTATTATTATAGGATGAAGCTGGAGGATTAGCCTGAGGATTTGAATAATGGACTTGGTATTGGTAATAGTGTTGACCAGCTTGTGACTGATAGTACTCTTGACTTTGTTGGTGATGGTTCGATGATATTGAACCATCTGGGGTCGATGACTCGGACCATGAAGACGAGTCATCGACCTCGCATTCTAGGTTCACACCAAACAACCTTACTTGCCTCCTAGTGTTGTTCCCATTTGGTGTTGTTAATTGGTTGTGCATTACTCCTCTACCTATACATTAATCAAGCACCACATCAATAGATAAGCAAAAAAAACATAATTGACGAGAGATACGAATCATGTATTTATTGATTTGATGTAGTATAAATTTTACTAAGCTAACTATAAATTTATTTGGTCATAAAATTTAATGATTCAAGAAATTCGTTTCTGATTTTTTTGATGCTTCAAACAATTTTATCTTCAACATATTATTAAATCTTTAGAGTCAATAATCTTATATGAGGAGTTAATGAAATCAATCACTTGCTATCGTTACTTTTCAATTTTCAGTTGTGGAGAAATTTCACTTTTCACTCGCAAAATTTTAAAATAATTCTAAGTAAAATGTATATGCAAACATAATTAAAATTTCAAAACTTAAATTTTTAAGCTTCAATTTTAAAATCTACCTACTAAATTTCAAAATTTGAATTTTCAAGTTTCTAACTTTAAAATATACTACCTAAATTTTAGAGTAAGAATTTTCAAAATATACCGACAATGAGAGCTGACAATAAAAAAAATGAAGAAAAAAAAAAAATAGAAGATACGTGTAGCAGTTGTCTGCATGTAGGTACAGTTGAAAAATCTGAAAATGAAAAAAAAAGAAAAAAAAAAGATAAAACAGATTTTCAATGCGAAATGTATGTATTGAAGAAGAAAACACTACCTGCGTGAAGAAAGTCGGTTTGGTACGGAACACCTGCCGCCGACGGAAACGGATGTACCTGCCCCCACCCACCGCCAACTCCCGGCGGAGCAACGGTGGTTGCAGCAACGGCAGCGACGGCGGCACCGTTCTTCCTCCTCCATCCAATAAATTGCCGGTCACCGTCAACCCGATGTCTCTCAAACAAAACAACATCACCGGCATCTAATTTCTTCTCCTTCACGAAACGGCTCCATCCTTTAGTCAACACATAGCTCTGGCTACTATTCCAATACGAATAACGAAACTTCCATAATTTCCCCAATTCATCTTCAAAACTCAGTAAAAATCCCTTTTCACCTGAATCATTAATCGAATCATTAAGAGGAAAGTACTTCTCCGCGTTTTGTTTTGGGATAACTAATCGATTGAGCTTCCCAACGTCACTCGGCGTTAATGGCTTCTCGAACAAATGCTCTTTAGGGATTTCAATTTCTTCTAATTGATTGCTGTTTTGCTTCGGAGGAGACGAAGAATTTCTCGATGATTCTTCCATGAAATTGTAGTGTTCACTCAAAAAATAGTTTTGTGAAGAGAAATGGGTTATGGACATGTCTCACAAGAAAGAGATGGGAAGATAAAAGGGGAGAACAATGGGGTTATAAATGACGTAGGAAACGTGAACGGGGACAGATAGGAAAATTATATTTAAACGGACCTAAAGCTTGAAAATAATTCACACTCATCAGATGATAAACATCCTTCATCTCGGATTTTAAAACTTTGAATTTACTGTTCACTATTTAATTTGCATATTTATTAAGAAAATTATAAATAATATGATAGTTTTACTAAATCACTCTTTAATTAAATAAATATAATGTTTTTAAGAAACTAATTGGGAAAATGTTTATAACTAATTATAAAGGTAAATTAGAAGCCAAATGTTAAATTATTTATTGATTTTATAAAGTAGACAGATATTATTAGATAATCTCAAAATAATATAGTGAATCATTATTGTTGAACGAAGAGAGTATAAGAATAATATGTATTCAAATCTTATTTCACGAGGTGGAGAAATCAGGAATAAATTTCAAATATAGTAATGTAAAAGGATTATAATGTGGTATCATGATACGATTATCGAAGAAATAGTAGATAATTTATGTTTTTTAAACTTAGTTTCAATTCATTTTATGTGCTTTAATTTTGAATTTGTATAAATTGATTAAATTTTTTGTAAAATAAAAAAATTGACTACACATCCTATGTGATATTCTAAGAAAAAAATTGTGCTCTACTTAACTTCTTTAAGTTTATTATGATATAGGAAATTACTTATATCATAAAGAAAAGTTTAATCAAGTATATTTGAAATTGAATAATCTCATATTTGACTTCAAAATTATTAATTAAACTTTATTTCATGAACCATAGGACGTCCTCTTATGTTTTTTAGGTGTGGAACCAAAGGACCCGTTATTTTATTTTTGAAGAAGCAAAAAATTAATTTCACAAAGATGAAAATGAGACAGTGAGATGTGCAAGTACAATAGTACGTTTATTAAAGTTATTTGTGTGATAAGTAAAATCAATCATTATATTCACTACAATTTAATTTATTGTTCAGCAAGTACTCTTCTATTTTAAATAAATTAAAATGTTATTTTTTTATATAAAAAAAGTCATGTTTATAAAAAAAAGATAATAATATTATTTACTAAGTTATTTTTATTTATTTGTATAAGTTATATTGAGATTGTTATTTATATATGTTTTGATTTAGTTTATTGAAAATATATGCATTGCATAAGTTTTAAATAAATTATTTGCTTATAAAATTATCCTGCACAAATATGACGAAAAGTATGTAAAAATCCGAAAGAATAGTTGTGTTTTTACTCATGCTAATATGAGCATTAAAAATGCTTGTGTTGCTAATGCCATGATTTTTCATAGTAACAGTTATATTAGAGATGTAGCTACATCACTAAAGGTGATCATTCAAACATCTTTCGTCTAAAAAAAAATTTATGAACATATAAAAATACGATATATGTAGATCAAAACTAAAATAATCTTATATATATATATATATATATATTAAAGTTTTGATTATCCTTAGTATGATTCATGTTTGCGATTGAGTTATACTTAATATAATATCAATTATAGTATACAACTAATGTTTAGATTCAAAACATATATTAATTAAGATATTAGTAATAAACAAAGTGAATGCATATTTTTTTTTAAAATATATCCTACCAAACGGAACAATCATGTTTAGTTGAGAATTAAGCACAATTAAAAAAAGAAGTTTTTCTACTATTATATTAAATTCTTAAAGCATTAATTATTATGGAACAATTGGATTTGCCAAAACGATACATATTTTGGGTGGAAGGAACTTATATAAACACATTAATCAACCCTCTTTATAATAATAATATTTATCTACATTTTATCAACTATTATAGTAAGATATTATTAAACATCAATTCTAATATTTGACGTTTGATTTTCATTAAATGTTATAAATAAAAATATGTAAATTAGAGAAAGTGAATATAAAAGGGACAAGTATAACATTCTTACGTATATAATTCACTTTTGAATTAATTATCTACTATCATTATATTTTATGTGAAGTCATGAACGCAACATAATAGTAACAGTAAAAGTAGATGGATATTATAAAACTTTTTGAGTATAGTATAATTAAATTATTTGGTAAAGAAACAAGCCAAACAGGGACCATGCTACTATGTTTGCTGGCTTGTGGGTAGGGGGCCAACCAGCTGACACCTGTACCAAATCCTTATAATCTAACGGCAGGCCAAACAGGGGGCCTCTTTATTTTGTGTAGTGTGTTTGAGCGTTTTTCTTTCTTAAATAAATAAATATGTCAAGTTAAAAGGTAGAACGAAAGAATCTTTTTATCGATAAAGTTTAAATTCTCTATCTTAATTGTGACAGATCCAGAAGTACATCAAGTGAACTAGCCTTCAATCTAGGGAATAGCACCTAACGTTGAGAGTATGGGTGACATTGCGAATCTGATAAAAAAGAAGAGATTATGAATATATTTTCAAAATTAATTATTTAGTTAATTATTAATTAAACTTGAAGAATTGCTAATCAAACTAATATATCAAAACAAAATCGTTATATCAAGTGAAATTAGCCTTCAATTTCAATATAAAACAGGCAGAAACTCAAAAACGCATTAGGAAATAGGAGTTTGAAGTCAAAAAGATAAAAAAAAATTGTCAAAAATTTTAAAAGGGTACATTAATTTTTTTTAATCAAAAGGGCAAAATCGCTCCCGACGGAGCAATTTTCTTCTGATAAAATTGACGTGTTAATTTTTTTAAAAAATATCAAAGTCGCTATTGAAACAGTGATTGCGTCCAAAAAAAATTTCTTTTTCTTGTCAAAATTTTTTTTTACACAAAGCTGACAGCCTCTATTGCTCGCTTGGTGCAAAGATAGGAAAAAGAATTATAGCAGCGATTTTAATTTATTTATTTTAAAAAAATGTTGTACATGCAGTGACATTAAAAAAAATAATTACGGTATTTATTTTGTCAGAAAGCGATTTTGCCCTTTTGGTTAAAAAAAAATTAATATTTCCTTTTATAATTTTTGACAATGTTTTTTACCTTTTTGATTCCAAACTCTAGGAAATAGCAAGGAAACATCTAACGTCGAGAGTTTGAATGCGAGTCTATTTGACAAAATAGGAGATTATGAATAAATTCTCTAAAGTCATATTTTCATTGATCGATTTATTAAATCATTGATTAAACTCAAAAAATCGATAAATCGATAAAAAAAAATACTATATTAATAATATATTTTCTATTTGATTTATTTATGTACCACTATTTCATGGCTAAAATGGAAAAACTCACGTGAATAGAACTTATTTTGGGCAGGTAGATTCCAAAATGCCTCTTTTCTTGGTAAGAGACCTTATATTAGCAAACAAAATTAGGAGAATTTCAAGAAAGATAATGTTTGCTATATTAAATAATCATAACACAATTCAAAATTACACGCGTTGGATCGTAAAGCAAAAACTTGTACTACCCACTAGATCTACTTGTTAAAAAATAAATAAAAAATCATTCTACTCTTTTCCTGCAGAAATAAAATAGTTAGTCAACAATTTTCAATGTTTTGATTTAAAAAAAATTGCCTAAAAAACTAGTAAATAAATAAAATTAGGAGGAAAATTGTCTTATATAACCGTCTATTAACTTTTGGTCTCGATGTAACTTATTAATTTCGTATTTGAATAATTAAATGGATTAAAAACACTCATCTACTTGATTACTAAATTGAAGATATTCCTTCGTTAAGCAATACGACATAGTAAGTGGTCTCAAATTCTTATCGGCGCATCAGACTCTTAATAAAAAATCAGAAAGAAGTAATGAAAATATTTCTAAACTTGACGAAAAATTAGGGGTGTATTTCACTCATATTGCAAGATCGTAAGTGTATTTAAGTTTAATTTGTCAAACAAAAAAGTGTTTGTAAGGTTGTTAATAGTTTAAAAATGAAACTAATAGTTCACGCTGAGTTTAAGGGTATTTTCAATACTTCTCTCTTACTACAACACTAATAATACATCAAGTGAAATTTTATAAAAATCTAAAAAAGATAACGTCTTTATACTCTTTTACCTCTATCTTTTGACGTTAGGCAGGTTATTTTCGAAAGACGATATATATTAGAAATATTTTGTGAAAATTGTGTCACGACTCACGTGTATGACAGCAACATGATTGACATTTGTCACTTTGCTAGTTGTATAATTAATACTATACTATATGATGATGATGAAGCAAATAAAAAGGAGACAAAATTAAAAGAGAGAAATCCCTAGATCTACTTCACTTTCCAATAAGCACAAGCAAAATAAATATAGAGATAAGATATTGTCCAATCACAACAAACAACTATACTGTATTTTCTTATTTGCATTGCTGTTTCAATTCAATCCTCTTCTTTCTCTTTGTCCACATATTACCCCACTCATTATTTCTTCCATTTCAAAATAAATGTTATTTTATTAAAAAAAAAAAAATTAATTATTATATTAAAATTACTTAATTTTCGAGAAACATCTAACAAATAGGAGTTTTAAAACATTGAGACTTGAGAGTAATTAATATTGTCAACATATATTATTTATCGTTTACATGCGTAATATGTTATTTGAATTTTTATTCATATCGAGTTATTTATAAATTCACTATGCATTCAATCGGAGGCATAGCTATGCTACACTGAGAGTGTTCAATTGGACACGTTTTGTTGAAAAATTATATCGTATACATAAGTAAAATGATACACAAAGTAATTAAATAACATATTTTAGACATCCAAAACAAAAAACCCTCTTTTTGGATACCACTAATGAAATTTCTGACTCCACCACTAATTCAAATATATATATATATATATATATATATGCATGCACTCAACGATATTTTTGATTTAAACTTTTAATCGTACTGAGTTATTCAAAAATATATTATGAATTCAATATATAAGCAATGAACAATATTTTTATAGAGTCCAAGATGAACGGAAGTATATATAGCAATGCACAAAAAGTTTAAGATATTTTCTCATTATATTTTTCGTGTTTGAGACAAATACCATCTTAACTTCCAGGTAGATTCATAAATTCAACTTTTTTTGCCCTTCAAAAGGTTGGCCAAGTTGTTTTTTAAAAGTACATGTTGGGAACAGACAAATATATATAATTGAGGTTGTTGGGTACTTTGTTTAATTTATATCTTTATGTATGTATTGTACGTTCATTCATGTATTTTATGGTTATGTAGTACACATTTAGGGTGGTATGAGTTAATTAATACCCTTACGATCGAAAAATACATTATGCATATAGAAAAATTATTTGTGTAGATTAAAAGTTACTTTTTATAATATATGTGTATAATAATTTTGAACGTTTAAAGTAAAAAATTGATTTTGTCACTTTAATTATAAGTGATAAAATTAATTCATAAAAATTATAATATTCGTACTGATTCAAATTTGGATTGGTTATCGACCAACTTATTTATTAGCATAATTTACTTCAGCCAAATTCAAATTTTAAATGCAGCCCAAATTGATCCATTGAAATTGGAATCTCGTTAAAATATTTTTAAAAAGATATTTTTTATTGAATATGTTATATACTATCATAATAAAGAAAAATAATATTTGTGTAAAGTACTAGAAATTATAAAAGATTGAATAAAACATAATAATAACTGAGCGATTGAAATTTCAACTCACCTTTTAATCAATTTTAATCTAATTCATTTCAGTCCAATTAACTTTCTTAACTGAATTTGTAATAATTCACCCATTTATTACATTCAAAATATTTTAGTCAGATCAAATTCAGTTCAATCTGTCGATTTAACAGGTGTAATCATATCAATCATTAATGTACGCATATTTCATATGCTTCAAGTCCTTCTATATTTGATTCAGAAGAAAAAGTCAGAAAGCACCTCCTTTCATCTATGGCTCCAATTCACGAGCAATCTATAGAATTTCGAACTCATCATAAATTAATATTAATCGTGTCTGAAGATAAATTTAATATTCTACCAATAAGATTAGTGTTCATAATTTTTTCAAAAAAAATATATTTATATTGATAATATATATTATTTAAAGATTCATTCTTTTTATCTATTTTGTGTTTTGTTTTGACAAGACATATCTTTTATTTTATGAAATTTTATCTAAACACATAATATAACAACTAAGCTTGTATCGAAAAAAGGTTCACGAATGTATATGCTAAAAATTAAAAAAGAAATGTCGAGCATATATATTAATTAATAGTGCTATTATTGTAACAGAATCTAAATGAAACTTTTGATTGTCCAAACAATTAAGATCTCCATTTTATTGATATTGTATGGTTGTGGAACAAGTCTAATAATTACAATTATAAAAATATTTAATTATAGGTAAAGAATCTGCCATGTTGTACTTAAATGATATTATTTCCGTTCACTTTCAATCGTCATAATGTCTTTTTTAGAGTCAAACAATAATAATTTCAATTTACAATGTATTTTACATCATATTGATATGTAAATAATTAGATTTATAGGTACAAATTTAAATATTTAAAATTTAATATAATCTAATTTAATTTAAAAAAGTAATCAATTTGACTTTATTTTTCGAGAGAAATATTTTCTTTCGTGCCGACAACACCCTTTGTATCTGGACTTGTGCAATTTCCAAGTAAAAAAAAAACATCAAATGTGTATACAGATCAATCTGTGACACTTCCTTACTGAAATCCACACAAAATTGTGTATCTCTGACATAATTTTATCTAATGATATAATAATATAACAATAATAAGAATCAAAACCAATTGCAACAATAATATATAATCTTTTGTTGCTAGTTACTTATAATTATTAGAGATCGATAACAATTAAAAAAATAATATTTAAGTGGTAGGGAATTTATAAACGTAGCACCGTTGGTGAAACAAATAATGACCAATTCCCTCAGCTGATTTCAGACTTACTGTAATTATATAAAAAAAAGTTCTATTATTGTACTTTTTTTTTATTTTATCAATGTCAGTATTCATATTAAAGTTCGATTAAATTTACAATCGACAACCCTCTGTAAAGACGTGTCACCTGACCCTGAGGCTAACTCAATCCTCCATATTAAAACCCGATTAAATTCATAATCGACTTTTGATATTGATCCTAACTCAAACCCGAAAGCTAACTCATGAGAGGAGGTATGTCCAAGTCTATAATAAGGAGACAATTTTCCATCCCTCTATCGACTTCTTAAAACTCCCCGTCACACCCAGACGATGTAAACGTATGACACCTGGCATAATTCAATCCCAAAAGTTAATTCACGAGGATTTGTCCAAATTCATATACGGAGACCAATTTCTCATCTCTGTGAAAATTTTTAACACACTCTAAACAACAAAAAAAGTTATTTTCAAATTTCAAACACGAAATCTCTTATTAACGATGAAGAGATCTCAAGTTATCCACCTTAATATGTATTGATTTAATATAATTTATTAGTTGCTTGTTTCTGACATGAATTACTGAAATACAATTTTAAAATATCTGTCCAAAGATTATGTTAGACCGAGAACAATGAATCATAATCCAATTTTTGATACGCATCTTCTGCTATATATTAATGATTAAAATAATGTAATATATTATAGTAATTACTTTAATTAGTTCATAAGTGTGCAGATAAATTATTTTCTAACTACTATGTTTATATACTACTAATAACATTGTGCCTCATCGAATTACTAGAAGACAGGTCAAAAAATTATAATTGAAAGCCATATTTAATTTCTTAATTTAGTCTTAGCTAATAATGTGTTCAGATAATTTAGCAACTAGGTATGGTACAATAATTAATTTTCTAAGTACCATGCTTATATACTAATAACATGTGCCTAATCTAATTAGAAGACAGGTCAAAGCTGATTTATATCCACTATTAAATTATAGCCATATTAATTTTTTGTTTAGTTCATGATATAACGTGTACGCATATAATGTAGCATCTAAGTATTTACAATTAATTTTCAACTTAATTAATTACCATGACTATATATTATATATTAATTAACATGTGTCTAGTTGATTATGAAGATAGATCTGAACTATTTCCAGATTATTAGGTTAATGTTTGGCTACTTTGGGATTAGTATATTAAACTCTTCATGTCAAACAGAAGAATATATTAGAATAACATAACAACAATAATCATTGTTATGTTACCAAAAGAATGGTGATCGGATGAATATAATCTCACTCTTCTCTTAATTTAGATTTATGAGTTGTCAGTGGCGAAATCAGAAATTTGATATTTAAGATTATTTAATATATATGTATGGGAAATAAGTTTAATCAATATATTTGTACAATTTTCTATACATTATATAATTTTTTGACGAATGCTGTCCAATTGGATACTGTAGGCTATATGTGGCTACGCCACTGAGGTTCGCGCTATAATTACCAAAGAAGTCTTGTAGGGAGCATTTTACTGATTAACTAATAAATGATATGTGATGTGAATCTAAATTAGTTAGAATTTCATATAAATATATGCGATGTGAATTTAAATTAGTTAGAATTTCATATAAGTATCGAACACCGGTGAGAAAAGAAAAAGAGAAAACTTATTGAATCTCATTTGCTATTTTTACTAATACCATCCCAGTACTTGTTAGTTTAGTCAACAAAGAATTGAATATTTCTTTTTATTTTCTTCCTACAATTTGAGTACTTTTTCATTAAATTTGTTCAATTAATCAAATGAGGACTCTGCACTACAATAAAAATGATTATCAGCGGTAATTAATTCTTAATTGCCGCTAAATACATATTTTTAGCGGTAATTGACACTCTTTGTATATGTCCGTAAAGCCTTTAGTGATACTGGTTCTAATGACATTTAAATAATGTCGGTAAAGACTTTAACACTCTTTATTAATATCAATATTTAATGTCGCTAAAAATTATTTTACTATAGTGTTGTAACAAATAAATGAGATTTCTTATCCTTTTACGATAAAAATGAAATGACTTTTTCAAATCTCTTTTTAAAAAAATAAATAAAGCACTAGTATAAAAGACACAAGTGTGAATGATCATTCATTCAATTAACAACTCAACCAACTTATTCAAACTCTTTTTAAAAAGCTTTTATTATTCTTAATTATTATTATTATTATTATTATTATTATTATTATTATTATTATTAATTATTATACTCAAATATAATTGATGAGACTCTAGTCGGTCAAGCTTTGTTTGACTGCACTTTTTTCATTTTTGGCTATGAAAATCAAAGATATCATTCTTGGATAAATCAATTAATTTCGATGTATTGTGATATTTTTCCTTGAGCAATATATAGACTTGATGAGTAGGACCACTATTTCCTTTTCATCAGTTCTCCATTTGAAGAAAATTGATTGAATTTGTCATCCTAACTATTTTTTAAATGTAATTTTTTATGAGGGACAAAAGAAGGTTGTAATAATCATCACTACTAATACTTGGTGATGGTATAGTATTTACTTAATCGATAACTTTGAACTTATTAATTGTGTAGGATTTCTTACGCGAGAATCAATTTTATTTAATTAAAAAATTCTCCATTTTAAAGTTTAAATTCGAAAATCTTTAATTAAAAAAGAAGACATCTCATTCAATATGTCATATTACTTGAGAGTTGAAAGTGGTTTGTGTTGAAGAGTATTGAAGTAGTAGGCTGTATCTGGTACGAAGGAAAATGTTTTTCAGTGTCTAGTTGGTGTCGGATGGTGGCTATGGGTGTGGGAGTGAAGATGAGGTGTGTTGGAGGGTGAGGAGAACACAATAGATACGTTAATATCACTAGTAAAGCTTATTTTCCCTACTTTCATTAGGGAGCTCATTTTTCTCATTTTCATAAAGCTTGGCTTCCTAACAAAAATGTTTTTCTAAATATTTGACCAATTGAATGAATTTTTTTTGACTTCGCACCAAACACACTAGTCTCTCCTTTTTCTTTTTTGGGTAAAATAAAATAATAATCACTTATAAATCCTACTATCGAAAAAATAGTTACCCTCTTGAAATTTCAAATTTTACTAGTAAAATTCAAAAATAACTCAAATAAGACCGTTGCTCGGATGATAAACCCATTCGCTCGAAAACAAAAAACAAAAACAAAGAGTAACTTAGGATTATGACTATTTTTCACAATATAACCAAAAAATTGGCCGGTTAGTTGCTATTAATTTAAAATGTGCATTAAGTCCTCCAAAATTAGGGCCCACCCAAGGCACTAATATGGGCCCACTCAAGGCACCAATATGGGGCCCACAAGATCAATAAGCACCATCAGCCCCTCTATTAGGCCCACATTGTTGGCCCATTCTCCATTCTCTTTTGGGCTTTCCTTGTGTCCACATAAATTGCTATCGAGTGTATACATATTTCCTCAACAATCATTTAATCCTCTTCGACCGCAGAGTCGGAGCTAGGTGGGGGTTCATAATTCAGACGAATCTATTAATTTATTCATAGATTTGTATTTGTATTTGAAAATGAAATAAATATATATGTATATTAACTTGTGAATCCCCTAATAACATTGATTGACAACTCAGTGATAAGGAAGGGGCATTATAAATATTTTTCACACTAGTGTTGTGGGTTTGATGTTATTGTATTTCACATTTTGAATTGGAAGGCAATCGTCTATCTAAATAAACACTTGCTCACTGTTTCAATTTATGTGATAGTGTAGAAAAGCTTTTAAAATTTATTGTCTAAAATAATTAATATCCTATAATAAGAGTGGTCCCTACAAGGCCCACGACGGCTATAGAGGTGAAATTTAAGGGTGCACACAGTTTGCATGCCTCTTTTAAATGATAGTAACGTCACCATCAAGGTGATAACATTTTCTTTTTTAGTTTCTCATTCGGTATGTGTATACAAGTTCGAGTATTTCTCGATCAAGCATTGCATAGTCCTTTAAGGATACTCCCAACATAATTTTTTTCATATTTAAAATTCGAATCCAAATTATCTGATTAAAAATAGAGAAATTCAAATTATCTTATCATAACGTATTTAAGTGAGTGATTAGTAAGCACAAAGGGTCTTCAAGATGTCAAATTCTATGCCGACTTTGGACTTTATCTTATATCATTCAAACATTATAAATGAATTGGACAGATTAGTCACCAACCAAGGTGGAAAAATTCAAATGAAAAACATTAAAACGACATGTCACAATATTTTTTCTGTGCCTAACTTTGAATGGAAAAAAAAAGTTCAACAAAAGATGGCTATTTACTACAAAAATATTTCACATATCACTTCAATCAAGATGCTCCATCCATTTTGACTTGTTTCAAAAACATTTGACACCATTTCATTATATTTATAACGTTTTCATGATTTCAAAAGCTACGTAAGTTTCAAACAGTGATGTGAACCTAACTTTTCTTTTGTTATTATTATGAACTTAATATATATTCCTTCCGTCTTAAACAATTGTCATATTTCTGTCTTTTAAGAGTAATTTGATTAGTATTTGAAAGTAAATTGAATTAGATTAGTTCATTATTTAAAAACTAAAATTTGGAAATCAAAAGAATATTTTAAAATATTGATCAAAGGTTAGATAATTGATTTCATTCTCGAAAAGTGAAATTATGATAGCTATTGTTGAAATCAGGGATTATACGAACTGCTAATTAGATTACCATATTAAACTCTATGCCCGACCAAATAAAAGATGAAACGACTAATATTCTTCTGAAAGTAAAAATATTTGAAAGTAATTATCGAGGGTTGTGTTAGAATAAATGATAGTTCTCCCATACTTATCTGAGGTCTCAATTTTAATATGTGGTTATGAAGTGGCCTTGATAGTTGCATCGATGCTCGTGCTGGAGATCGGATGGAAAAATTGTCCCATTTACAATTTTACAGCAAACTAATTACGTAAATTACTGTAACTAAATCACATTTTTTACGTTAATTACTCGCAACAGTTAAAAAGTTGCACATTTAATGAAAACAATCTGAATTGTATATGTGATACAAATGCGCTATAACACTTCTATAAAAAAGTAAAAGAAAAAAGAGTAGCTATGTTATGTAGATAAAAAAAATATCGTTGAGCAATAAATATATGGGAAACTTACATAAATATACTATAATAAAAAAATATTTACGATTTATAGCAATAATATATATAATTGTTTTTTATGAAATTTTCCCAAAAAAATAAAATAGTTGGGCCTATTGGAAGGAATGGCTCGTGGATCTCAAATTCTACCAGGCCCAAGTTTACTTCTAGCTGAACATATGGGCTCCAAATCCCCCAATTTTCAGTTTCTTCGGCTACATTGCCATCACTTCCCTGAGCTACGAACTCCGTCTGCCGGCGACGAAAATAAGTTGTAAGTTCCTTTTAGTTTTTATTATATGATTCTTCTTACTTGCATATATGATTTATTTTAGCTTATCAATTTGATAATAGCTTCAAATTTGTTGTGTAGTAAAGGGAAAGAGACATATTTTTTGAATTGATTAAAATTGCAAGTATAACAAATAAATTGAAACGGAGAAAGGAATAAACAACGCTTCCTCCAGTAAGTATTTTGGAACCCTAAGACAATCATTGAGTGAACTGTATCTTTTTTGTGATAGTTGAATTAAGCGCCCAAGTGATTTTATTCCAAACGTTCTAAACCTAAGTAATTGGAAATTAGAATTGGATAGATTTTGTTAAAATTCATATCAGTGCTTTGACACTGACTCTTGGGTTAAGCTTAGCTGCCTATTGTGTAAGAAATTCGATTAATGGGAGTGTTGAATAACAACTAAGTGTGTTTGGTATGAGGGAAGTCATTTAAGTGTCAATCCTAGTTGGTACCACTTGGATGTTGGAGAAATTGATTGTTAGTAATTGTTGAGGGTATTAGTATAGTTCGTTACGACATATGCAATCATGCAAGGTTAATAAAGCATTATAATTCGAACAAAAATGGAAGCTCATTGTAAAGGTCAGTGAGATCAGAGATGTTTTTCTTTTTTACAGAAGAATCATGCGTGAAGATGAAAATAAGTACTTGAAGTTGTGTGTCTTAAACCTCTGAAACCATATATGCTGGAAATTTGGTAGTTTCTGCAGCTGTGAAGTTTCCTCATCTTGTCTGCAATCATTTTATCACGGATTTTTGAACAAGTTAAACATTTTTAATTTCCCATTTTCATAATTTGGTTCTGAAGACACCTGTTTTTCTGCTTGGTGAATGACCAAGTGAGTATTCTCCTTCTGGGTGTTTCTCTTATCAGGTTGAACATTGTCAAAACCTTTTTTCTTTTCCCCTGTCTTGAGGTTTAGACTCATATGAGGCAGTATGAAGTGGTTTGAGCTGCTTGTCTTTGTTAAAATGTATCCTTATTTCTGAAAGATAAAAAAAAATGAAGCATGTATTGTATTATCACTTATGCTAAATTAGAAAAAAAAAATTTTTCTGCACATTCTATGAAATCGGAAAGCATTTTTTACTGCTCTCTTTTGGATGTATCTCTTTGTTCATTTTTATGTACCTTTTCCATCCCTTCATTTTCTTCTGCTAGAGTCAAGTTCGGTTTTTATATAATTTTTAGCTTAGCTGATTATGTTTTAATACGGGACTTCAGCACAGCTCTAATATTCAGATCCTGCTAATTTTTTTTAGTAGTTATGGATCGACAAGCTCCTGATTATGCAGCTGCTATGGCATTTGCTCAACAGCAGCACCAAGCAGCTAACACTCAACAGCAACAACAGTTTGGTTTTCATCCCCAACATCAACAATTTCCTCCTTCAATTCATGGTCCTCCATTTCTAGGCCCACATTCTTCTCTTCAACAGTTCCCTTACCCTCGCCCTATGCAGCAACCACAACTCCATCCGCATACACCCCCTCCACATCTTCTTCATCTTCAGCAGCAACAACAACCACCTCCTGCTTTTCCACCACACATGCCTCCTCACCTTGTTTCATCACCTTTTTTCAATCCGTATGATTCTCCCCCACCTCCTTCTCCTCCACCATCTGATCCTGAACTCCAAAAGCGTATTGATAAATTAATTGAATATGCTGTCAAGAATGGTCCTGAGTTTGAAGCCATGATCCGTGAAAAGCAGCAAGACAATCCTGCTTACAGTTTCCTCTTTGGTGGTGAAGGTCATTATTACTATCGCTATAAGCTTTGGATGTCTACTCGCCCCCCGGGTGGGGCTTTCAATCCTCCTTTCCCATCCTCTTCATTGCCCATGATGCATCCACCAAATCCTATGATGAGTCCGTCACCCTTAACTCCATATAATGCCTCCAATGCTTCTGCTGCAATGTTAGGTCCATCCCATTTGCATCGACCCCCTTTCCCACCATTTTATGATCAGCATCATTCTCAGCCTTTTAGCCGATCAGATTATGAACATTCATATGGGCCTTTTAAAGGTCTATCTAGGCCTCTTCCATCAGATGTAGAGATGGAGCTTAGTAATGTCATAAATAATCTTACTGGTACGAAAGAGTCAATTAAAGGTGCCAAGAGTTGGTTTATGCAGAGATCTCCATTTGTACCTGCTTTGGCTGAGGCGCTCAGAGACAGGGTGTTCTCCATAGATGATTCGGAGAGGCAACTGCATATAGTCTATCTTGCCAATGACATCTTATTTGATAGGTAACATTTGATATCTTGGTGCTTAGTGATTTACTGCAAGCTTCTAGATATATTAACTCCTGAGTTGTCCTTCCTATTTGTCCATGCTTTCCTTTTTCTTTTTAAACTTCCTCAAGTGCAAAATATTTCTTATTGCTTCTTTGGTGTATGTTATTGACTTTTTCTATTAGCTAAGATAAATCAAGTTTGTCTTGTAAATTGTAATAAAAAGAAACTCTTGAGATTACTCTTGATTGTCAAGATGCATAGGGACCATCACAGATTCTTATGGGCTAATTCTTGTGATTAATGCCTTGCTTTGTACCAACCTATAAATCTCTTTACCTTTTCTTTGAATAATATTTTTAACAAAAACCTAGCAGAAGTAGTACAATAGAGTGGAGATGGGGCACACTGGTGTTTAGGATGAAATGCTTGGTCTTTGCTTGTAGAAATTTGTTACTGCTGGTTGAATAATGGTTCAAAGGTGGTAGCATGGGCAGTTGGGGTACGTTAGATGGTAGAAATTTTTGCTAAATTTTTTAATTTGATGTCAACAAGAATTAATGGAGTCTGAGTGTACGTCATCCAGTTTGAAGGTAGAGATATCATTGGTAGTGGTGGGCGCACGTAAGAATCCTATGAGAAAGTAGCCTACCAACATCACTTTTTGTTATGATGAGTAGCCTATATGCATCATTTATTTTGATGTGTATTCAGTGTTCATTGGTTTTGGAGCACAATTTACGTTTGCCACTCTGAACTGTTCTCTTTAGGTATAGATGATTGGGTGTTGTTCGAAGAAAACCATATAGTTTTGTAGGTTTTCAACTTTTTGGTATGCTTCTTTTATACGTGTGCTTTTTGCCCAAATTATGTATTGAATTAATAAAACAAATAGAAAGGATAAATTAGCCCGGTCACAATTTTCTATGTTAATGATAAATTCTATTAAAAGAATGTTACAAAGAAATCAACATAAGGGAAATAAACATAATATCATAAATCACAAGGGAGATCAGTGATACAAAGCCAAACCTGATGGGAGGTGTCTAAAAATATTCCTACTCTTTTTGTACTTTGTCAAGTAAAATATTTGGTTTGGTACTCTTGATCCCCTCACTATCTTTTTGGGTAAACCCTCCCTACTAAAGGAAATGATACTCAACTGTATTCTCTTTTTATTTTCTGAATTGTGCAGCTTGCAGCGACGAATCAATCCTCCTGAGCTTGACAATGAGGCACTTGCTTTTAAGCCTGTTTTGGGTCCCATGCTTGCGAGGATATACCATAACCCTCAAAACAAGGAAGAAAATCAATCTCGTCTTCAAAAAATTCTACAGTTTTGGGGTACAAAGGAAGTTTATGATCAGGATACTATACGTGCACTTGAAAATGAGATGATAGGTGGACACCCTGCAAATTTTTCTGTTCCTCCAAAGGAATTAATCGCGCCAGATACTTCTGCTGCTGCAGGTAATTGTTCGCCTTTATAGCTGGAGTTGGGAGTACCAAGATGTGGAATATCAGAGATTCATAACAAAAGTTTTCTGCATTGTTAGTTGCAAATGCGAAAATATACTCTTGTTTGTATTTCTTACGGTTTTGTTTATGGTTTCCTAGGATTAATGCACCAGGGAGCAAATCAGAGTACTTTTCAGTGGAAGCCTGACCAGCAAAGTTTAGCAAATCTAGCTGATCAAGGAAAACAAATTCCTCTTATACCATCTGTTGCACCGCAGCAATTTCATGCTGGTGCTGTTCCGCCTACTGGATTTCCTGGGTTAATGCCTATACCATCTTCTGTTACACCAGCAAATCTACAACCGGCAGCTCATCTCACACCAGCATCAATTGCAAATGTAGGTGAAAAAGTACCTCCATACCCCTTGTTCCCTCCTGGTCTTATTCCTGGTATGGTCAGGAAGATGCAGATTGGTAGTGGGGTGCCTTACTCTCCCATGAGCCCCTTGGATATTCCTACCGTCATACCACCCTCGACTGTGTCAGAATCTGAAATTCTTGAAAGGGTGTCTAAATTTTTTAGAGATATTGGAGAAGTTAATCCATCAGAAGGACCTATTAAACAATCTGAATCAGCCAACGATTATGATGACTATGAGAGAGACTCTCCTGTCCGGAAGGGAGGGGCTTGCATTCCTCCACCTCTAAACCTTCAAGTTGATCCGGAAACTGGGACTTATCCTGATGGAAGTATTCCACAGAAACCTGGATCGAATAGCTCTGGACGATTAGGACTTGGAGCTACAGCCAATCCAAACGAACCTAATCAATATGATGATGTTTACACTTCTTACAGGAAAGATAGAAGCACCAATTATCATACATCAATGAGTGCAAGAACTGCTACGAGGTGATTTAAGCGATAATGTTAAGACTATTCCGTTTCCTTTTGATCTACTGTTGAGTGGACTTAAGACTGTATCTAGTCTATTTTGTTGTAAATTGAGATGAATATTGAATGACATCGCCTCATGTAACTCTTTCTTTACTAAACAACAAGCAATGGTATTTGTCCGATTGATCTTTCAGATG
Organism: Solanum lycopersicoides; assembly: GCA_022817965.1. Classification (NCBI taxonomy): domain Eukaryota; kingdom Viridiplantae; phylum Streptophyta; class Magnoliopsida; order Solanales; family Solanaceae; genus Solanum; species Solanum lycopersicoides. Next base: position 90,053,515 of record CM040627.1, read on the forward strand.
TTCTTTTTTCTCGTTTTTTTTTTTTGTGGATGCTATTGATATTCTTGAGAGAAATGTTTACATGGATGGTATATTGTCATTCCTCCTGAGCCAAGAGGGTCTCTAATCGGAAACATCCTCTTTACCTTTGAGGTAAGGGTATGGTTGTGTGCACTCTATCCTTTCCAGATCTCATTTTGTGGGACTACACCGAGTAAGTTGTAGTATATTGCCTTTCAATGTGTTATTATATGTTCCATATTTGGTTGAAGTTCATGTTAAGATGTGATGGCGAGTAAAAGAATTGACAAGTAAAACGAACATTCTGTTTAATATTACACTAGATATATTATTGTCGCGAAGAATTAATATCTGAAGTTTACACCTGAATATCTCAAATTTAATACCGTTGGATAATAAAGCTCAAATAAGATGCACAACTTATAAAGGCACATGATTTATCTTATAAGAGAAAAGTACCTTCATAGAAGAGAAAAATGTGTACAAGGGTGAAAAGCATTATAGTAGTAGCTGGGAACTTTTTACACAGTGAGCAGTTTGCTAAAATCAGCACAACTTTCTACAGGGTTTTCGACCAATTCAAACACGCCTTAACAAAAAGGAGTCATGTAACGAAAAACTGGCAGAAGAAAACATTGAAAATGACATCTGAAGTGTAATCAACAAGATGTTAACCTCTTTTAGACATGTCAAAATATATCGCGCAATCTTGGTTTGAACTGTTAAGTGAACAGATAACTTAGGCCATAGTGGAACCAGTTTAACAAGTTCCTACAATTAGAAGGCCCCTTCTCCTTGACAAGATCATGCATATTCAAACAATCTCACCGTCTTGATCTTCTGACACTTTGGCCTTCTCCTAGCCTTGATTTTGTGGCACTCCCCTGAATAATGCTTGATTTTTCTTGAATTGTACCACAAGGATCTCTAGAAGGCCAAGGTTGCTCCCACTGTCGGATGGGGCTGGAAATGTCTTTGCAAGATCCTGTCCCGGAACTAGCTAATAGATGATCTTTAAGGCCCTTCACTACTTTAAGTCTCTGTGCTTCATCCAGATAACTATATCGTTGGCCTAGTTTCTCGAGTTCATGAAGTCGTTCCCTGTCTAATCCATCTCCTGTGGTTGGAAGATTTGCAGCTTGATTGACATACTCGACAACTCCACCAGAAATGCTCCTTTGAATGGGAGTGCTTCTTCTGGGCTGCCCAGCTATGGAGTTTCTTGCTCTTCTTTCATCAACTGATATTCGTTTTGACTCACGAACTACATTAGATGGATAAGCCCAATTGTAGCTCTTATTGGAATTGTCCATGTTTAGTTCAATTGAATGAAGATCACTTTCTGCTGAGTCTTCCCCGCAGTCTGCAACATTCTCCACTTCTCCATCATCGTCTTTTTCTTTACTCAAGGATGCCGTATCTTCATTATTTCTGAAATTTAGGGAACCGTTTCTCTTACCTTTGGTCTTTTTCTTCCCCAGGAATCCTTCAAGCTGCTTCCTTAACTTGTCAATAGCAGAATTTTTCTCCTCGAAATGATTCTTGGCCTCGGAGAGTTTCACATGAGCTCTTTCCTCGCGCAGTCTATCAGCTAACTGGAGCATCTCTCTTTCCTGTTCAATCTCTTCTTGAACTTTTGCAGATTCCCTCTTCATCTCTTCTGCTTCAGCTCTGTCTTCACCGATATCTCTAGCTAATTCATCACATACCTGTTCCATTACTTCTCTGGCTCTTTTCTCACTTTCAAGCTCTTTCACTGCCTTCACGAATGATGCTTTTGAATCCGATAACTCTTTGCCAAGTTTTTTGTTCAAGCTCTCAAATCTCCGCCTAAGCTTTCTCTCTACCTCAAGTTCATTAGCAACGGACTCAATTGCAGCCTCAACTGCCTGTTGCTCTTTATTCTTCCAAGCTGCTTTCTCTTCAGCAAAGCATTTAAGGAGATAATTAATCTCATTTTGATCCGAGCGCTGGTCTTGAATAAGCTGGTTCACCTGCAGGCGGGCCCTTTCCAGCTCAGTGTGTAACGCAGAGACAAGTGACGTGCTAGATGAAGGTTGATCAGCATGTGCCCAAATCCGATTGATTATTTTCAGAAGCTCTTTTGATGTTGTCAAAGCGTTACTAACATCCTTCAGACGGCTGCCAAAACCAGCCACTGATCCCCGTGGAGTCTGTGCACGAGATCTGGTCTCAAGCTGCATTACACAGTTATATAAAGCATCACTCTCTTTTAGCAACACAAGTTTTCACACCAAGTCAATACATTTCAAATCTACACTTATACAACCTAACCATTGATTTCCATTTTTACTTGCACAAACACGAAGAAACAGAAAGTGTGACATAATACCAAAAGTAAATATGAACTTAAATTGCATGCTAATGAGGTATAAAGAATAACAAAATTGACCAACATGAAGGAATTGGTTGCCACCTCCATAAAACTGGCGCTGCTTAAAGAATCTAACATTCCAACATTATGGTCCGTAGTCCTTGGTCTACGGGAAGTTGTTGATGATCTCTTCTGATAGCTTCCTGTTCCAGATCGATCCATCCTCTGCACAATCAATGCAGATATGGATTACCAACAACAAACTTGAGTAACTAAGATCACCCAACTTGTCATCATGTATCGAGAAGACGAGGAAGGTACACCCCATCACGTGGAGAACAAAGAAAAACATATCATAATCTTAGCAAACAGCTTCACAAGGCCAAGTCTTTGTAAAGCCAGTAATAACAAGACAAACATTACTGTTAAAAGCGTAAAGCTGTTTATGTCAAGTAAACTATTTCATCAACCATACAGCAAGTTCATTCGACAAATCCATTTAACTTTCCTCTCTGTGGGATGGAACAAAATAATCAGCAGGACAAGTAAGAGGATGAAAAATGTCATTTTCACAATATCTCCACCATACAAGTTACATCAACCATATATTAGTATTAGGTAATTACCTAACTAAACTAATATTTGAGAATTGACTAATACAAACATCATTTTCTCTGGATTTCTAACAACCACAGGAAACTAATCAAACTGAATTCAGCAAAATATAGTTCCCACATCAAGATACAACACTTTAGGGTCAAAACCACACCTAAAGTATCCAACTTTTCGAGTTTCATACCTAAACTATCATATGTGCGAGTTCCCTACATCAACTATAGATTGAGTTATGGTGATATTTCAAGACGTTTTTTTGATAAATAGTTGGTGATAGTTCATGTAAGAAACTCGGGAAAACAGGATGCTTTAGATATGTTTATGACCATTATACTAAACATATTCCAAAAGAGTGAGCTCAGTAGCTCACCTCAGAAACCGGGCTATGAGATGGATCACACAAATGAGGAGGCAAAGAGCCCGAAACAGAGCCCGAACTCATATGACCAGCCCGAATTTTCTCCTTCTTCATCATCATCTTCTTTTTCTCCAAGTCTTCTTCAGTCATTCTTGGTGAAGGCATTTCATTCATTTCCCACAATGTAGCTGCAAGTTTTCTAGCTGAAACTGGCTGTGATATCCCACCACCACCAAGGGACTGTTTGGGTGACTCAACAACGTTTCTCAATGGAGTTGCCCTCCAACTTGGCACTGGTGTACTGGATCTAGACCCTCTAAGACCAAGACCAAGCCCGAGCCCGTTTCTTGATTTCCCAACTAAAATAGCCCGTTTAAATCTGTAGTTATACACTTTTGATGATGCAGATGAAGAAGATGAACAACCCCTTTTACGGATCTTGGGTATTAAACCCTCCACCATAGCCTGATTCTGCCTTGGCATTATCAATTCCCCTACCCAAAAATTACCCCTCTAGTACGATCTGAAGTGAAATACATACAAAAAAAAAAAACAGCTAGATTTTGAAATTTTTGAACTGGGGTTTCAAGATCTTGATCAGAAAACTTCAAGAAACTGAAAAAAGATTGGATTTTTCAACTTGGGTATGGAAAAAGATTGAATTTTTTCACTTAGAAGTGATTATGACATTCAAAATGAGAAAGGGTAAAGAAGGAACAAAGTGTTAAAGGTAGACAAAATTGTGTTTGCTAATACTTTTGATTCGAAATGATAATGCATATAGAGAATAACAATTAGGAAAGTTTTATTTTTTGACAGCTCGACTTTTGATTACAAATCTTTATACATTTTTGTAACTAGTACATGGTAGCCATAAGTGTATCCATAGGAAAGTTTGATTAGTACCAAACTACCATCGTCGTAGAGTAATAAGTATTTGTTTATCTATAAATTTAACATAAATTAAAATTAATCGAGCCTCGATATCGATGTGAAAAAGAAAGTTCACTGTGCATGTGAGGCTAAGAACGTGCAAGGGAATTATTGGTGTTTGCTACCATCACAATATTCTGAATTCTGATACAGTAGCTTTTTTGCTGCTGTGACTAAAAGAAAGAATGTTTTTTTTTCTCTCTTTATTTTTGTTTCTCATCTTCACTATACTACTGATGTTTGCCTTTGTCTCTTGCTTACCTGTTTCCTCCTCAATGGCTGCTCTGCTCTGCTCTGCTATGATGATCATTTTATTAAAACCTTCACGCAAATTGTTAGTTTTGTCTCTGAATTATCGACAGTCTAAAAGATATCTTTTTATTTAACTACGAAACTAAAATATATCCCCTATCTGCCACGTGACATAGTAAGTGTACCCCTATCTCAAACTCTTGTATAAACATGTAACTCTTATTAAAAAGACGAGAGAAGTGTTGAAAAGACTTTTAAACTTGGCGAGAATTTAAGGTGTTAGTGTATATCACTCACGTTGTAAGATCGGGGATGTATTTCAATTCAGCTAGTAGAGTAAAGGGGTGCTTTTAGGTTGTTACTAATTTGAGGATGAAATTAATCATTTACGCTGAGATAAAGAATATTTTTTCAATACTTATCTTCTTTTTTGTTTCCTGCTCAATATTCATATTGATAATCGACTCATTTGAATCCACGTATTAAGAGTTTATGTCATGAGGCAAAGTCTCAGTATAATTTTTTGATACTCAAAACTTAAATCTTTAACGTCTAGTTAAAAGTGGAGGGTTGATGATAAGTTATTTTTTCTTGTGATTTTTATGCTTTCTACAATTTTTTCTTATTAAAGAATGTTGTCCATTTTTTATATTTCCATTAATTCCATTATTGGTTGCACTTTAAATAGTTGAAAATTCTTCTGTTGGTGGAATTATTGCTTATTGGTAGCTATCTCATTTCTAAAGTTGTTCAAATACCATGTGTTTTTCTTTTTTGTTCTTAATTTTTTTTTTCAATACCTCCTTGTTGTGTGGTTCTTTTGGCATTTTCCAAATAGTTTTCATTATTTATTTTTTAGGATAAGAGGCAGATATAGTTTTTTGATTTATTATTATAAGATGATAACTTGTAATATACCTTATCATTACAAAAAGAAGCTCACATATATACGGATCATCTAAAAAAAAGATCTGATATACCCTCCATTCAATTTTAAATGTCATTGACTAAGATTAAAAAAACGAAAATGTTTAGTTAAGTTATTGATAAACAAAATTACGTATTATTTTTATTAATAACAAAACTTATTTTTCATCTTTTAAGTAGAAGTCGATTTTTATTATTTTTATTATTAAGCTACTACTCTCTCTTAAAAATGTTTTTTTAAAACAATAATAATAATTTAGACAATTTGATCACACCATGACAAGTAAGATTGAAACGTGGTTAAAGGGTGGCCTACTTATAATAATATGAAATGAAATTACAATTCATTACTTTTATCAAAAAAGTTACAAGATTGACCAACTACAGCCTAACGATGGTGTAGACATTAAAATTTTATGGAACTTTACAAGATGCGTTCAATTCGAGTTAGGACTCTACAAACTGTGTTTAATTCAGATAAGAATTCTTGGAGGTTACTCAAACTCAAACTCTAGTTTATGCCTATATAAAGGATACTAAATATCTCAGAAATTTCATAAAGAGATCAAGATCTCGAATACTTTGCAAATTGATCGATTATTCATATAGAGAGGTCAAATCTAGATCATCTTAGTTCGAGAAATACGCCACGAATGGCTCTCGAATCAGGGATAAATCTTAGGAGAGTAGAATCAAGGGATCAACAGAATTGTACCCGCAATTTATCGTGATCAATAAAATTATGTTTCTTCATATTTTATTTGTAATTGCAATTTATTTTCTGTCACTTTAAAATTTGTTGCAAACAGATGATGTAGAAAAGTGGAAGAAAAAAAAAAAGGTGAGTGGGATTTGAATAATGATAATGACCAAAGAAAGATTCGATTAATTTAAAATGTGGTAAAAATCATTCTTGATTTGCTCTCAATCTCCACTATGATAACAGATAACAATAACCGATATTATAACTATGTTAAAAATAATTTTTAGCAATAGTAATTAATAACAATAATTTAATTATCAATAAATATATATTTTTAGTAGCAATTAAGATTTTTTATAAAGGTTCCTAAAGCTCGGCTATAATACTTTTAGATTTAATGATAATTATCTAATCCAATAAAAGTTCAATAGTTTTTGTTAATCTTTGTATTTATTACGGCTAATGATTTCTTTGTTGTAGTGATGAGTACCTCAAAATTGAACCAAATTAATTAATGTGTTGTACTAAAAGACAATACAATACTTTAAGTATTTCGTATTAGCATTTTCAAAAAAAAAAAAACTATAAAAATTTACAATATCAAACCTCTTTCAATCCCCTATTCATGAAATACCAGAGAAAAATGAAAATTAAATCATTTAAAAATCATGTTAATACTTCTTTATTATGCTTATCTTTATATATAATATATATAAATAATATGTAAATAGTGTATATAACAATAAAATAATAATAATTATGCCTACACAAATAAATTAGGGTAAGTCATTTGAATTTCATAATTTTTTTCTATTTTGATATATTTCTTATATTTGATGTAATTATTTGAGGTGCAACTCCTATTTATTTTAGTCTATATATTTTTGTTGTTTGATATTGCTTTTCTGTTATAATTTTTAAAATTTGATTAGATTTTTCTAATGTTTTTAGCTAAAATCTTTAGTTTTCAAAGTTCTTGTTAAATTTAAAAGACATATATTTGTTAAATTGTTGATAAAAACAAAAAACAAAAAGTGCTCAACTTTGACAAACTTAAGGGGTCAAAATGCTCAAAAATATACTTAAGAGACTATTTTAAACTTTCCATAAACACTGTATCAGCTCAAATTCACACTCGCCGGAGCTACTCTTATCGCCGGCGCCGGCGCCGCCTTCTTATCTACACGCAACATTTGGCCTCATCAAGCCCGTGCAAGGGCCCTAAGAGATTGCAGTAAAGCCCGAATGGGTAAGAATTTATTTTTTCATGGGTAAGAATTTATTTTTTCTTCGTTATACAGTTTGTTGAATTTGTGCATTTTACCTTATCTCTGAATATTTTTGTTTCCATTTATTTTCATGTTGTTTTTCTGGTTCACTTCGTACTTTAAGCTAGCATTTAGCCATAGGTTTTGGTAGAAGTTTTCGAAAATTTATCTTCAAATATCCAGTTAGCCATGAAATTTAATCTTCAAATATTTTCAAGTTCAGACCAGTTTTTGGACCTCCGCTCACAAAAAGTTCAAATTTTTCTAAGTAAAAATGAATGTTCTAGTACAACTTCAAAAACTAGAGGTGATGGGTCTACGGAAAACAGTCTCTCTACCTCTGAGGTACGGTCTTTGTATACTCTAACCTCTGATACCCTACTTTGTGGGACTACGTTGGGTATGTTGTTGGTTACATCTTCAAAGACTCATTTTTCGAATTTCAACTTCAAAAAACTATGGGAGCTTTTCTATTCATAGAAAAGGAATCAAGTTGCCTTTTTATGCAAATGCAGTTTTTAAAGTTTTTTTTTTCTTCTGTTTCTTTGTTGGGGGGAGTGAGAGTAGAGTTTTTAAAAGAGTATCTAGTAATTATTGGAAGTTATTTAAAAAAAAAAAGTAGTAAGGCTTATTCTTGTAATAATTGTTATAATAGATAATGTGGGAGAATCCAAATAAATAAATATAAAAAGAAAGAGAACATGTTGCTGTTAGGAGGAATTTTATCCCAAGTTCTTGCCAGTTGCTGCAAATCATTTAGCCAGTCAATTAACAGAGAAGCAAAAGAATAAAACACTAAAATCAGATACAACAACAACATACTCAGTATAATCCCACAAGTGGGGTCTGGCGAAGTAGAGTGTTCGTAGACCTTACCCCTATCTCGTGATGCTGTTTCTGAAAAAATTAAAATCAGATAAGTAAATTAAATAGTAGAAAGTAAGTATTTGGTAGCTGGTTGCCTCAGTTGGTTGCAGATGAAAGTGTACTACTTCATGAAATTGATTAAGATGGTTGAAAAGACGAAAACAGAGAGTTTCCTTAGGATGTCTCCTTCATAAACACCATATTGTTGCTTGTGCAACCCGGGGAAGCTGGCTACGAGTTCTCCATTTCCTACCCGGGGAAGCTAGCGATGAGTATTCCATTTGCTTACCTTACTGGCATTTTTTTCCATGTAAAGCCTTAAGCTTTGAGGTTCTTGATGAGTTACTACGCTTCCTCCCCCTCGATTAGCAAGCTGGATGTGATGCTAAGATGCTTTTGGGGTCTCCCTTGAATGCCATATCTTACTAGTTTTGTATCATAGTGACTCACACGCATCAGAGAAACGGATGTGTTATAAAAATTTGATAAGATTAACTTTATGTGACTTCCTGACAATGTCTAAGCAGCTTTGCTGTTTTGCAAACTCGTGCATCAAATAGTCAGGACCAATTATAATCGTATTATATTCCACCGTGATGCTAAGATTTTACCTACTAAAAGATAATTTGTTAACAAGTTAAGGTGAGTAGGTAGCTGGGCCTCCATATGCCTCAGCAACAGGATATTTTATCTTGACAATATGAGCAATTTCGATATTGATGTTAATGCCAATGCTATAACTCGGTGAATTTTCATTTCAGTAGGTTGTAACTTCAAAGTTCATGAACAAATGGTCTCGGTTTTGCGCTACGTAACGATACTTATGGTGGCATCAAAGCCAACAACTAGCCTATTCACCGTCAGCTTTCAAAGGTAAATTTATGAATTTAGTCTGTGCTGAAGTGTCTAAGAAAGTTCCTTTTTTGTCATCTCCAGTGCATATACATACATTTGAGACTATATATACATATAAATATCTTCATACTGGATCTGCTTCAACTAAGACTTGTTCTGATGCATATATTGAAAAAAATATTGTGAAGCAATGAAACAGAAGTGCATAGTATGACCTACAGGCTTGGAGACTCCCTGAATCCATGAAAATGAGCTCAATCTGAAACAAAAAAACATGAAAATCTGGAGAGAAAACAAACAGAAAGAAAAATTCACATTTCGTTATTCTCTGAATAGCAAATGTATAAATGTAGTGTACCTTTATCAGAAGGATTGTGAGAGGACAGATGGAGGATGAGCAATCAAGAACAGAAACTCTTATAGATGTTTTAGTTAAGAAGAAGTTATTAATATTTTTAAGCTACCCTCTCGAGACTCCACTTGTGGGATTTCACTAGGTATGTTGTTGTTGTGTTGCTACTCTTCTACCAAGTCCCGATCTAGTAATTTAAAGGAATTATGCTTTGATTCAAATATGTCAGTCAATGCAGAGGTATTCATTTACTACAACACAAATAATTTAAGAAGGTTTAGATTGAAGCAAACAAATGACAAATATGTTGTCTCGTGGAGCTTAACCAAAGTCCACGTCTGATCGCCATTTGTGTGGAGCATTTCTGGTGGCAGAACAACATGCTACCATAGTTTCCCTGCCAAAAGAAAGGGGTAATTCTACTAACAGCCAGTGTGTCCTTTGTATTTTAGGGGATGGACCTCAATTTTACAGGGCCAGAAAGGCGAAAGCATAGAGTTATTCGATGCTGAGATGTTTCGTATAATGTGTAAGTGAATTGAGTTGTACAACATTTTACATCCACTTATATAAAAGCATTTCAAAAGGGTTAAAAAGGTGTTGAAATACTCCACTTGTTTAAACTCTTCATATTGTGTGGGGGAGTATTCCGGTATATAAAAAATCTCACATCAGCCATACTAAGATTTAATGTAAGATGAAGTTAATGTATTGTGAAAGCGATCATTGGTCCAATTTGAGTACCTCTGCAGGATAGACCTCAAGTTAATGTAGCATTCAATTCTCCACCATTTTCAGTTCGGTAAATTTATATGTTGCTTGTAATATATTTTTTCATCATTTAATCATTCTTAATTTGTTGACTTTGAATTTGAACTATACAAGTTGGAACTAATAACTCTCTTCTTATTTTCCTATTTTTATTGTTGATGCTGCTTTGACTTTATGCTGATTCTAAATTTCACTCTGGTTTTGACAAGTTTGTTGTTAAATATAGGAAGAAAGGTAATTTATTGGTGTCTAACATCTTCTTTTCACCTTTACTTTAAGGGTGATTAGTTTTGACAATGTTCTATTGAGTTTAAATTTTATACACCGTCAGCCTGATAGTGTTGATGTATATAACATATACTATATTTTGCTTGCTATTGTGGGTCCCAGGAGCGTAGCTACACTCATGTTAGGGTGTCCAATTCTTCATCGATCGGAAAAGTATCCTATATACAAGTAAAATGATACATGAAATGATTAAATAATATTATATTGGACACCCTTAATACAACAAACTGTTATAACCTAGTGGTTTTAGACACTTGGAATGAGGTAGTGCTTGTGTGTTTGAATCTCACTAGTAGCAAAAAGAGGTTTGCCTAGTATCTTCTCACTGTGTTTGTTGCATTTTTTTGAATTGAACTAAGAATTAAGGTAATTCCGGTCTTCCCAAGAAAGAAACAGGATATTATGCCGACCTCATTAACAGAAGCTAAAGAAAGAATGGTCAAAAGGAAACTGCAGATAAATGGAGTTGATACATCATTGTCCTTATGAATAAGTAATTTGAAATGATAACAAGACCAGGAAAGAAATGAAAATAGTTTTTTTCATTTCTTATTCCAATAGCGATAAAGACGCATAATTTTCTTATTCCAAATTTTGTCTGCACTTCCACTCTGCAGTATATTCTATCAGTGTAGGCCGTCTAAAATGCTCAGCGAAAAGACAAAGCTGTGTAGGGTCTCCTTGTATATATCATTATTTGCTTCTTCAATGTAGAGGGCATTTTTTTCACATTTCTCCTCCTAAATCAAGTTTGTTGTGTTTTTCCCCCAGCTATGGCTTCTGCTTCATTCCTTTCAACAATCGGCAAAAGGTATGTATCACTAAGTCTTCTCTCAATATGTTAAGTAAGGATGAAATTTGATTTTCTTTAATTCATATAATTCTTTGTTATATCTTTCGAAAAGATCCATTGAGATCAATATGTCTTGTTCCATAGCATATTCTGCTGAAAAATGTTATAAGCAGTTTCGAGTAAAGGGCATAAGATCTTGCTCTCATCCAAATTTTAAATAGACTTGTCAATACTAATACTTATACTAAGGGTGTGTTTGGTATGGAGGAAAATGTTTTCCAAGTAGATTTTGGACTTATTTTCCCATGTTTGGTTGGTGAGTAGAAAATATTTTCCGAAAATGATTTTAAGTGTTTGATTTATGAATGAAAAATGTTTTTGAGAGACATCTTTTATTTTTACTAGAGTAAAAAATAAATTATGAAATTAAAAATATTTTTTTAAAAAAAATTATTATTTTTTTGGGGTGGGGTTGGGGTGGGGGGGGGGTTGGGGGTAGTGGATGGAGGCAGGGGGAGGGGGTAGGAGTGAAAAAATAAAAATTTAAAGTTTATAGTATTTTTAAAAAACAAAATTAATTTTTTGGGGGTTGGGGGTGGGTGGGTGGTTGGCGGGGATGCGGGGTAGGAGTTTTAAAATAAAATTTTGAAGTTGAAAATATTTTTAAAAAGCAAAATTAATTTTTTGGGGAGGGGGTGGAGTTGGGGAGGCTGGCCGGTGGGTGGGTAGTTGGAGGGGAGGGGTGGGTCAGGGATCAGATGAAAAAATAAAATTTTAAAATTGAAAATATTTTTTTTAAATTGACGTTTTTTCCCCCAAAAAAATGTAATTTGAAATTGGAAGAGAGTTTGGAAAATGTTTTCCTTAATTTTTGAAGGGAAGTCATTTTCCTTAATTTTGAGGAAAATGAGTTGATTTGGAAAATATTTTCCAAGATTTTGTCCCAACCAAACATGAGAAAATTGGAAAATCCTTCATACCAAACACACTCTAAATACTTTATATTATAGGAAGTTAGATCATATATTCTTTGACTATCATATACTGTATAACCGCGTAGTTTCTTATTCTTCAATGTGTTTTTTTGGCTATCAGTTGCTCTATTTGCTTTCTATCTTTTTATTGCTGCTCTTCTCCATATAACTTCTTTTTTTGAGTCTGAGGGTCTACCAGAAACAATCTCTCTACTCCACAAAAGTTGGGGTGAGGTCTGTATATATACCCTCCCCTGACCCTACTTGTGGGATTACACTGGGTATGTTGTTGTTTATATTATAGGAAGAGAAAATTCGTTTGGAGATATGCAATGAAATTGATACCACTATAACTTCCATTTTTTTTATATGAAGGCTAGAGGGGAAAGTAGCAATAGTAACTGGAGGAGCTAGTGGTATCGGTGAAGCAATTGCAAAGCTCTTCTCTGAACATGGAGCCAAAGTGGTCATTGCAGATGTCCAAGATGAACTCGGCAACTCGGTCATCAACGCCCTCGGAGGCTCATCCAACTCCATTTACATCCACTGCGACGTCACAAATGAAGACCACGTCCAAGAAGCAGTCGACAGAACCATCGTCACATTTGGAAAACTCGACATCATGATCTGCAATGCTGGCATATGCGACGAGACCAAGCCAAGAATCATCGACAACACAAAAGCAGATTTTGAACGAGTCCTTGGCATCAATGTGACAGGAGTTTTCTTGAGCATGAAGCATGCCGCTCGTGTCATGGTCCCGACACGTTGCGGCTGCATCATATCCACCGCTAGTGTAAGCTCCACAGTCGGAGCTGCAGCATCACATGCATACTGCAGCTCCAAACACGCCGTGTTGGGGCTTACCAAGAACCTAGCAGTGGAACTAGGACAATTCGGTATACGTGTGAATTGCTTGTCACCATACGCGATGGTCACGCCACTGGCGACAAAGATCATTGGGCTTGAAAATGAAGAGCTTGAGAATGCGATGAGCGCGATTGGAAACCTTAAAGGTGCTACTCTGAAGGTGGATGATGTTGCAAAAGCAGCATTGTTCTTAGCAAGTGATGATGCCCAGTATATCAGTGGGCACAATCTATTCATTGATGGAGGATTCACTGTGTCTAATCCAGGACTAGGCATGTTCAAATATCCAGAATCTTGATATACGGGATTTCATTTAATTCTTTTTATATACAAGTATAACAACAATAACAACGTATTCTGTGTAATCTCGCAAGTTGAGTTTGGGAGAGTATGATGTACTGTGTACATTCACCTTACTCCTACCGTTGTGGGATAGAGAAGTTGTTTCTGATACACTTCTGTTATTATATGGAAATACTATGTTATGATTTTAGAATTGATGATATCCATTGTTACCTTTTACAACACGCAAGCTAACACGATGTCTTTCGTTATATTGAATTTTTTTTCGATATGGGTTTTTTGTATTGCATCTAAGATAACCTCAACATGTTTTTACTTGCATGATTCTTTTTATCAAAAATCAAAAATAAAATACAAGAAAATCTTTGTATGGTTATTTTTTATATTTCAATTATATAACTGATTAACTGATAATAAAAGATCATTTCCTCGTTATTTTTTTTTTAATGTAAAATATTAAATAACAAATGAAAAGTAAATGACATGATGGATAAAGAGCTGTAATATAGAGACTAGTTTTGAAGCAGCACATGGCAAATTGCAATCTACTTATTTATTACTGCTACAAGAAAATTGTGCCCCAATTTGGTAGTAGTTGGATCTGCATCCTTTTGCTTTAATTTATATTTTTTTATATAATGTTTTACAATTAGCTCCAGCATTAACTTCATGACCAATAATTGTTGCCAACTCAATCTGATCCCCACCTCACAAAACGATTTGGTGAATTCAAAATCTAAAATTTATGAGTTACGTTAATTCTTTTACTTTTAATAGTATTTAAAAAAAAATTGAAGTATAGAGATTAAAATGTAATCACAAAATGAATAGAAATAAAGTGATTTTATTTGTTAAGATTGTAAATATAATTCAGTGTATTTACTTCATTTCTTCTTTTTTTTTTTTGACTTTTTTTGCATGATTCGAAGATCGTTTATAACATATTTCTCAAGCGTCTAATCATGATGTAGACCTTCTTGTGTTGTATTTAATCGGCAAGAACATAAGTGATTTGGACTTTTTTATGATATATTTGATCTCCTAAAACGTCATTAAACAGTTAGATATATATTTCGAATTGATCTTGAGGAATATCGCTTCTTGATCACTTGTCTTTGAAAAAGACGATATTCAAAAATTTATGACGTATTCAAAATTCCTCTTTTTTTTTTATAGGCTTAAGTTATAAAATTATTTCTCAAAATAAACTGGTTTCGACTTATTAATCAAATTAACTTTTTATGATCTAAACTAAATATGACTATTTTTATTTTTTATTTTATCCTTATATTTAATACTTAATTAAACATCACCAAATCGTACAAAATTAAATCAATTACTATCAAAACTTATAATAGCAACAAAGCATGTGTACCCATATAACTTAAGAGTCAAACTAATTTAATACAACTATATAATAATACTATAGCATTAAAAGAGTACCTCATTTTCTCTCTATAAAATGCTTCTTTGCTTCTTTCTTTTTTTTAACAATAAAATCTCATTGGCTTAGAACTTCCTCTCTTATTTCCAAGAAAATTTGTTAAAAATGAATGGCTACTCCTCTCATCTATCTTACACAAGCAGAAGGTAATAACCTTACTTTTATTTATTTTTTTGTTTTCCATCGTATATCTGATACTCACATTAAAGCTCGACTAAATTTGTATTCACACCGGGAAGTCAGGCTAAACCACTTCCTAACAAACACAACTCCTTACTCCTTACCCAGGGGATCGGACTCGAATCCAAAATACCTGATTAAGAATGAAAGAGTACTTATTACCCATACATTTTTTTTTACTTAATTATGTCATTTATATCTTCATAGTTGAATATTTGCAACAATTTCTATGAGTTTTACACAAATAAATTCAGGTCTATGCTAAAAGTTATGAATTCAATTGGGCTCATCTACGTATAACGTGTTAGATCCACTCTCATTTATTTTGATGTCATATATTGATAAATTATGTATCATCTTATTAAAAAATTTAAGTTGTTATAGAATATCAGTGGCGGATGCAAAGTATGAAGTACGAGTTGGTGAAAATCTAGTAAAATCCGTTGAAAATTTATAAATATTTGACTGTAAACTCAGTTATTATTATATATTGACTTTGAGATTTTTATAAAATCTTTTATAAATTTTAAATTCTGAATTCGCGTTCTTGAAACGCAGATTAGAAGGGAAAGTAGCTATTGTAACAGGAGGAGCTAGTGGATTTGGAGAAAGTACAGTAAGACTTTTCTTAAAAAATGGTGCAAAAGTTGTTATAGCTGATGTTCAAGATGAAATTGGACAATCCCTTTGCAACAATCTCCTCAATTGTCCTAAAAATAACAACAATGATTTTACATACATACATTGTGATGTAACAAAGGTCTCCGATGTCGAAAACCTCATCGACGCAACAATTTCCAAGTATGGAAAACTGGATATCATGTTCAACAACGCAGGTAGGAGTGTTAAATGAGCGGTTAAATTGATTTTATACAGGTTAAATTAAGCTATATGTAGTTAATACATAGACAATGACCTCTAAAGGTTTCTTGAGTTGAATGAACGGAACAAAATGAGTCATAATTCAATCCGTCTAATTCTTACCAAGTTTATTACTCTTATTATTACATATTTGAACGAGTCAAAATGGAGAAATATTTACTACTTATCCCTTTTTGGACTGTCGTTTAGTAAAAAAAAAAATCTTTTATAACTTATGAAATTTTAAATCACGATCTAAAGATTCTTCGAGCAAATCAGAAATTGTATGAGAAAATGTTAAATCTAGAAATTTGTTAGTTATTTAAATGTTAGACCAATAGTTTTATATTTTATTAGTAAGAGAAACATATCAACAAACATTTGAACCATTACTTGGGAATATTATTTTTCTAAAGAGTTATATTTGCACATTTTAAAAAAAAAAAAAAGACAACTCAATATAATGGCCTAAAAAGGAAATATTCACATAACAAATCGACATCACAAGTTCAAATTTAGATGACTTATATTTTTATGAGCTAATTTTATTTTGTCATTCCTAAATATAGGAATCCCAGGGAACCTCGATTTCAACATAATTGATGCAGACAACGAGAATTTCAAAAAAGTATTTGACGTTAACGTGTACGGATCATTTCTCGGGGCGAAATATGCTGCACGGGTCATGATCCCGGCAAAGAAAGGTGTCATTCTTTTTACGTCTAGTTTGGCCTCCGTTTCCTCTGGCGAATCACCACATTCATACACCGTCTCGAAACACGCGGTGGTGGGACTCATGAAGAATTTATGTGCCGAATTAGGGCAACATGGGATAAGAGTGAACTGCGTCTCGCCGTGCGCGGTGGCAACACCGATGTTAGTGAAGGCAATGGGTGTCGATAAGAGCGTTGTGGACGGAATAATTTGCTCGTCGGCGAATTTAAAAGGTGTGGCTCCGACGGTAGAGGATGTAGCGGAGGCGGCGTTGTATTTGGCAAGTGATGAGTCTAAGTTTGTAAGTGGAGTTAACCTTGTGATTGATGGAGGTTATAGTACTACTAATATGAGTTACATTAAAACAATCCAAAGTGTATTATTTTCTGAGTAAGTTCTTTTCGTGTTCGCTTTGAAGTTTTGATTATATTAAGTTAAAGTTGCATGGCATGAGGAGTTTTTCTATTTTCAAGATATTGTAACTTGTTTTTTTTTAAAATAAAAAATATCTAAGTTTTATTTCCTATGTGTAAAAAAAAATTGTTATGAATTATGATTATCGATGACATTTGTATATTATATATATTTGATGAACATAGTACTATTTTAATTTATTTAAATAACTTTTCATGTATAACCGTTTATCTAATATAAATCAAAATATTTTTTTATCTTAGTATAATATAAATCGTTAACATAAAAAATCATTAATCACTAGCGAAAAGACATGAAAACTAGATATGAATTTTTCTTTTGTTGACTATATTAAATTGGACAGTTATATATGCTTTTAAGTACTCAACAACTCTTTTTTATTTTTAGATAGCTTATGTTTGATCTAGTCAAATCAAAGATTGAATTTGGTTGAATTTAAGACATCAAAAATTTATTATATAGTATTATTCAAATTTAAATGTTGAAAAGCCGGACAATATATACTGATATATCCATAGAAAATTGTGAGCCATACATGTAATAATAATTACAATATTATATAAGATCATGCAAATTATGGAATTGGCATTAATATCCTCTATTTGATGAGGTGTTATACATGTACAAATAATAAATGTGCCTCATCTATAGCATGGAGGATTGAAGAGGGTAAATATTAACGGGCCATCAATTCTATCAAGTCGGAACGATTTTATGTATTAAATAATAGATTTATTCGTATAAAAAGGAATTAATCTAAACGATATAACTTCATTCACCTCTCTTTCAAAAGCTTTTATGTAAAAGAAGGAGATGCTTCAAAAAAAATATATGTCAACGTCCCTATTTGCATGCATTGTGCATACACAATGCTTATTAGTATGTTTAACGTAATATTTATACTAAAATTGAATTTATAGTAAGATATTTCTATTTTTTATAAGGATCCTATAATATAACCGGATGTTTTATAAAGTATTTTTTTACTCGCACGATGATCGAAAGACAAAAAGATAGAGATTGATTATATAGTCACTCTTTAAACAATACTAAAAATGAAAACACTCTTCCCTTCACACTTCAATTTTTTCATGAAGAAATGAGTTAAATCTCTTAAAATTAAATCTTATATATTATTATACTCTTTCATAATCAAGTTTTCACTTATATCATGTTGGATAATATTAATAAAAATATTTTTAAAAACATTAAATCTCCGTAAAATATAAGTGTGTTATGTTTTATTTCTTAGGGTCGGTAGTAGGCATCAATATTTAATAAGAGCATGTGATTTTGATGATGCTTGAGAAATTAATGCCTGCCCATTGATGCATTAATAGTCTTATTTATCTATAAGGTACGCTCAATTTTAATATCGTCGTAAGGTAAATATTTATTTGCATCAAATATTCTTTTAAGAAAATATATATATTTATATTGGAAATGAAAATAGGATTATTTGAGAATTTGAGAACAAATTATATTTCATTAATTAAAAGGTATGAGATGTGTCATAAATAAAGTCTTTCTTTGATTTTTTTTTTTCATATGGGTAATGAATTTAGACCAGCATGTTGATTATTGTAACATTTTATTGAAGTGTTTTTCAAGAAATTAATTTATAATTATTTAAGTAAGTAATTTGATCGCGTAAATATAATCTATATTAGTAAATGTTTGATAAAAGAACAAGGTTAAGCTGATCTAAACAATCATAATATTGTGTGTTTGTATTTTCATATTTTAGTTTTCTATGTTAAGTACTCAATGTTTATTATTCTTAAACACAGTTAATACTAAGTAATATGAGAAAAAAAACTCATTATATCGCGTGATTTTCTATAATAATAATAATTTTGAATCAACTATTTTTAACGAGAACAACAATTAAAATCAAGCATGTTGAAGGTGTATTTTCTTTCTAAATTGAAGGATGGTATTGAAAATACATATTTACCTTTTTAAGTTGAGTGTCTGTCTTGAAGATATGCTCAAGTTTTTCAATTATGGGGCTTAATTAATATACGAATATCTGTGCATTTTACATCTTTTATTCGATGTATATTTAAACTGATTTTGACCTTTATTATTTTTTGAAATGGACAGTTTTATAGTTTTAATACATTTTCAAAGACATGATAAAGAATGTTGATACATATTTTATAGACACATGAAAATAAAAAGATTGGAAAAAACTTTCGTGTGAGGAATTTTTCAATTATTATTGTCATATATTATATATATGCATACATAAAACTTCACTACCTCAATAGGAAAAAGCTAAAGCGAAATGAAGGATGTTCAATTGAATTCACTTTGCTTAAAAATTGTAATATTCCTTTCTCCTTTTTAGAATAAGTCAAAAAGAAAACAACACACAATAACACATACGATACAAATATGTGAATTGTGATACACTGAATTTGTTCATCATAGTAGTTGGGCTTTTTAAGTGCATCATTGGGAGTAGGAATTGTGTTTGGGTCCAACCTCAGCCCAATCCTTGAATCGAACGGGCTAACCAAGTTTAATCGAAATAATCTGTTTATCAAATTTTCAAAACTAATTCATTTTGCAACAATTCAAATGCAATTCTTTTTTTGAAAATTTTGACTAAACAAATCATCACACTTTCCTCAACTCTAAAAGGTAAAAATTAGGCCAATTAACCACATTGTTTTTTTCGAAGTTTAACTAGTACTTAATTATAAAATAAAAATTATTTGGAAATAAATTTAAAACGGTCCCTTAAATAGTCTTGAGTTATTGTAATTCTTGTAAGTTAATTAAAAGTGAGCAATTTTAGTACCCTTTAAATGTGAGTTCACGTTAAATTTTTACTATCGAAGATCAAAAGTATTCACTTTTAGCAAACATAAATGACCAAAATTACTCAAAAATATATTTTGAGGACTACTTTGAACCTATCACAAACTTAAGGAACCATTTTTGTTATTTTCTCCCCTAAATTCTCAATCTTATAAAACCCTAGAGTAACCCATTAGCCCTAATTTTCCTTCTTCTTCCTCCCTACAGAGCTCGAATCCCCCCGCCCCTTCGCCGCCGTTCCGGTAAGTAGCAATGGGTCGTGTCCGTACAAAAACAGTGAAGAAATCTTCACGTCAAGTGATTGAGCGTTACTACTCAAAAATGACCTTAGATTTCCACACAAACAAGAAGATTCTCGAAGAAGTTGCTATCATCCCATCGAAGCGTCTCCGCAACAAGATCGCTGGATTCTCTACTCATCTGATGAAGCGAATCCAAAAAGGTCCAGTTAGAGGCATTTCTCTTAAGTTACAAGAGGAAGAGAGAGAACGCCGTATGGACTTTGTTCCTGATGAATCTGCTATTAATACTGAGAGGATTGAAGTTGATAAGGAAACTATTGACTTGCTTGCTTCAATGGGTATGAGTGAATTACCTGGTGTTGTACTCAAGGAAGAGCAGACGGTGGCTATTGCTGGACCTGTTGGTGGATTTGGCGGTGGTCGTGGTGGGTTCGGCGGTGGACGTGGAGGTCGTGGTGGTTACTGAGATCGGTTTGTTCGTTTTTTTTTTGGTTATGAGAAGTGATTTTTGCTGAATTGTAGACTTGATTTTATCTGATTATTGTTTAAATTTGGTATTTTGTGAACCAATTTAGTATTTTTGAATCTATGAGTAATGTGCATTTCTCTCTATGAATTGAATATTGGATTTTTACCAAGCTTTTGTTTTTTTTAAACTACGTGCATTTCTGTTTATGAGGTTTATCGGAAATAAAATCTCTACGTTCGTAAGGTAGGTGTGATGCTGTGTATACGCACAAAAGCCCCAACTAGATAGTACCACTTAAAGGAGTCTTTCTTTGTTAGTAGAATGCCCCCACGAGAAGAAAGAATAGTGAGATGCTCACGCTCTCGTTGAATGTGATAGTCAGTTATCGTGGTTAAACTAATGAAGGGTTGAATTTGATTTAATCATAAATTTGAATCAAATCTCATTGCTTCGATTCATCGCTGCATACTTCAATATGAAAGGAAAAAAGTTTTGTTGCGTTTATTCATGATTTGTTTCGAGAAATCTATGGATATAATTATATATGATTAATGAAAATATGCAAAACTCTTTTTCTTGAAACCTACATGTTTTATTTCGACACTACTTATTGCATTCATGTTTTGTTTCCACGCTATTTTCTTACTAGTCTATTTTGAATTAGTATTGCATTCATAAATGAAATGTTTTTAACAAAAAAAAATGTAAGTACAACATTTATACATGTTAGTACAACATTTACATATGCAAATCTTTTAGTTGTTTTTTCTCTTTAAACGGTGTCAAATAAAACTGCAGCAAACAAAATGATTAGAGCACTCTTGATTGAGATATCTTCATCAGACGCCACTTGTAAGATTACAATATTGTTGAGTTATCTTGATTGAAGATTTGATCATCTTTTATTTTTCTCATTTCACATATTAGAATGGAGAACAATATGTAAACACATTGAATCACAATTATAAAAATGCTTTTGTTCCTTTTTTATATCTATACCAACAAATTGAGCAACATGACAAGGCACTTTTTATGTTGAAATCACCTTAAGAAGAGTAACAAAATGTTGAATCTGCATACGCCAACAATACATCAAAATGACAATTACTATTAACAATGATAGGAGAATGGCATGAAGAAATTTGCCAAGACTCCAGGGATAGTAATGATTGCAAAACCTTAAATTACACTCTCGATGCTATACATGGGGTTGAGCATCTAGTGATTTTGCACTCACTTCCATTGTAATAACACAGTACATTATTAAATTACACGCAAGACAATAAACTCTCGAAACTGAGCAGAAGAAGCAAGTACAGGAGGCACATCACTCACTTGAATTTGCAAGTCCAACCATGTTAAGCATATGGCGATCCTCTTTAAATCTTTCTAACACGGTACCTTGAAGTCTATCCTGATTATCTTGAGCTCTTTTTATCGCAACTCCCCAGCATTCTATCACTTCTGGATAGATTTGGTGCGTCTTTGACAAGCTAGGACTGCCAAAGGTCGTGCAGGTGAAAGTATGCCCCTGGTCAAAGTTAGCTGAGATGAACAAGCCAAAGTGGTGTGCTCGTCCTCCAAAACCAATGCCATTGGGGATGCTCTCAGAACTAAAATGTATAGCACACTGCCGAAAGAAAAGAGCTTAAACATCTTAGTATTACTTCGATAGTCGATAAATAAAATTCCAGTTTGCAAGTATTTATTGTTTCAACATCTGAACATCCAGGCTAAGGACTTAACATGAACCAGGAAACTTAGCACCACTGTACTGAGGGGACTTGAAAAAATATTGCTACATTTCCGTCTCTGCCTGAGCCTCAGCAGGCAAGAGAAGAATGACTGACCGCAAGCTTCAAAATCTAAAATCCATCAAGCATCTTGGTGACTGCTGGTCAAAGTGAGACGATCACTTACTATTCTAAGGCAATAGGTATAGTAACCAATAGCAACGAGTTGCAACTTGAGAAATAGTCCACGGGATAGTAGGAAAAATAAAATTTTGGAGAGTTGGAGGAACTTTAAAGTTCTGAAGAAGGAGATGCCTTCTCGAACGATACCAAGTGCATCCATTATTTCTTTTGACAGCTAATATGGATAAAGTAGCTGATATCAAAAAGTTCAGAAACTTACCCACTGTAAATTAGAGTTCGCTCCAGTAGGACGGTAAACTGATGCCTTTGGGTATAGCTGGAAGAGGAAAGACTTCATGTCCCCATAAAAGTCAGCATGCTTCTCCCATGGCTGAGATGCATAACCTCCATAAATATAGCCTTCTTTGTCTTTAATTACCAATAAAGTTGGTCCTTTGTCATTTCTGCAGTTCAAGTAGGGGGTTAATACTTGGATTACACTTGGCCCACAAAATTGATGCTAACCACACTCAGACATAGAAAGGGGAGGAATGGCATTTATGCATTAGTTGGGCCAAAATTTATCATTCAGCTACTACAACAAAAAGGCACATGCAATATGGTGTACGCTCATGTGGTGGGATTCATGCAGCTAATGAACGATATTTCTTTGTGGGTGTCAATAGCCATTTCAAGTCTTCAACAACAAACTCTCGATTCATCCTTGGATTCTTCGTATTGTGTTATAGATAATGAAGAAAACAGTGAGTGATTCTTGAAACTTACCGAGGCTACATGCCCATGTAGATTTTGTAGAAATGCCTGCAGGCTAGGTCTAAGTAGGGAAAACCACACACACAAGTCAAAACAGAGCAGGAGTGGACAAGGGTGGCGGCGTGGCGCATCTCAAAAGGAGAGTGCAGTGGGCCATGAGAATTATGCAATGCCCTATCACCACCATAGATAAATATCACAGCTTCTTAGAGGGTGGGTCATGAATACGACACTTGGAGGTCGTCTGGTAGTGTGTATAGAAATAATGCAAAATAGAGTTTATTAGTAATGCTTGGATTTATTATACATAGATTCTCTTATGTATTGTTTGGTTTGGTGTACTAAAAATAGAATGCAATGTATAAAAATATTTATTTACAAAAATATCCTCCACAGTTATGGTGAAAAAGATGTAAAGGGGGGGTTGGGGGGTAATTGGGTCTTTAACCATGCTAATGCATGCATAATCCCTTGTATTACTAACACCTAGAAATCCATGGTACTTGTAATACAATCCCCAATACACAATAGAGTGCATTAGTCATACATAGCATGAAAAAGTGCACCAAACAAGATATTACTAATACATAGAGCTAATGCATGCATTATTTTTGCTAAAACACTACCAAATGACCCCTTACTCCACTCATATATTAATGCAACTGGCAGATACCTCTAACCTTCCTAAGGAAAGCATCTATAATTATAAAATGCAGTTAGCTTTGCTGGGAACCTATTGGTAAAATGTGTGTGATATACTATCTTGAAATTTCAAAGTCCATTGAACTAAGGATACTTATGTAAACTTTGCAACTGATCTCGTGGCATTTAACCTTAAAACTATGTAATAAAAAAACTATTAAAATGGCATCTATTAGCAAGTTGTGCAAGTGGATGTTAGGATAAACTGAAATATAATAATATAAGCATATTCAGTGATCTAATAAGCTGAAAAATGTTTTGTCAAGCACTAAGTAAACATGAAAACAAGGCGACTACCAAGAAAATCTTTTGACCTAATTATAACTAATTTAAGGATCTCAATGATATCAAAGATATTGAAAGTTAATACTCAAAAAGAAACCCATTTATAATTAAGCAGGAAGCCACTCACGAAATGTTCCCCAGGAAAGTACTGAAGCTTAGGCCATGTACTGTACTGTGATACAAAAGTCTCCATTCATGCAGCTCGTCTTGTGGGAGGGCCCCACCTATATGCCAAGCATATTCCTTTCTTAACAATATTACAGCAGGATCAATGTTCTCTGGGTATACTAGCATAGGAATCTCAGAGCCTGCAAAAAAATACTAATAGATTAGAAACACTGCTTACACCCTAGCTTGACTACAGTTTTGCAACTGGGGAAATAATTCACCTTTTTTTTGTGTTCTTTTTTTTTTTTTCATTTTTGGAGGTGGAGAAGTGGAATGAATATTATGAAGAAAACAAAAACAGAATTCTTTGCACAAACTTAAATGTGCATAACTGACAATATTCTAGAGTTGTTATAAGTAAAGTCATGGTTACAAAGAATCGAAGCCAAATCGACATACAGTAACAATCAACTAAATTACTATGCTACACCTCCTTTTGGTGTCTCAAAATGAAAAAGGACTTGGTTAAAAGCATCTCTGATGAGGTTACACTTTTGCTGTCTCAAAATGAATAAGGACTTAGTTTAAAGCATTTCTGATGAGGTTATCATTATACAAATTCAAGAATGAAAACTCGTCGAAAAGACATCTAGCAATATGCAGAAGGAAGATCCATGAATTCGAAAATATGGATGCACTATTACGATGAGATTAATTTGACGGGTTTCAACCTTTAAGTTCTTACCATTGGATCCATTGTGCTTTTGGAATTATATGTTCAAAGTTAATTATTTTTATATAGTTACATATGTACCGATATTTTGTGTCCAAATTATTGAATCAGTTGAACTCATTGGCTATATGCTATATCCTTCACTGCTACTATTTTAATTTACATATTTGGTTTAATAATATATATTTTATGGCAACAAAAGGAGAACCGGAATTCAACGTGTTGTACTTGGAAATTTTGGAAGAATAAACTAAACACAGAAAGAAGAAAAAAATATTTAATTAAAATGCAAAAGGCATGGGAAAAAAGTAAAAAATCAACAAGATAGACATATATTTTGAACCCCGGCCTCACTTAGAGAGGTGTACCCAATAACCATTGCACCATATCACACTTTGAGCGTGGGGGCACACCTAGATATGCCACTGGGTAATATGCTTAAATTATGTTTAGTACTATCTAGATTGCCTTTTTAATATGATATCATCACAATGAATTCTTCGCTTGTTCTCTTATTTTATTGTTGACACCGCTAACTAAAAATCATGTGCACGCCGGTTATGAGAATCCCCATAACAGCAACTACACCAGTATATTTAACAACTCAGCATATGCATGATAACATATAAGTTTCAAAGAGAACACAAGTAAAATGTCTATTACATGGAAAAGCCAGTATCATGCATAGTTGTCATAGAAGTTTCAGCAAATATAGAAGTAATGTTAGAAAAGCTAACATTTAAGCCCAACAGAAATTCACCCAGTAAGCAATGTCCAATATGTAGAAAAGACATTCCTCTTAGAGAAACTACAAATGACAAGAAAAAAAAGTGGAAATACAGAATTAGAAACCACAAGATGACTGTAAAGCAGAAACCTGAATCACGTGGAGACAACAGAGTTCCGAGAAACTTCCTTACTGATGGGAGACGGGCACACCAACTTCTAAATTCCTCAAAAGACATACAACTTTCAGCGCATTTTGTATCATCCGTTGTTAAATTTGCAGCATTGAGGAAAATGTCGAGAACTTCCCTGTCTGAACTAGGTTCAGATTGATGGCTCTCACGAGAAGATATATTTCTTAGTACTGCAGTCAAGACAACTTCAAGATCTGATCTGCAAATTGATTTCACTAATGTATTTACCACCATAAAGGAGAAAACAATACCACTGATTTCTCTTTTTGGTAATCAATAGTACGGGTATCTAATATTGGATCCAGAACTATGTTTAATCATTATGAACAATTATGTGTTTAAAACCGAACAAGGCTGGGGCTATTTTTCCAGAGCTTCAATGAATCTATTTGACATCCAAGTTTAGGCAGTCAAGCTCATAAACTGAAGATAAAGCTTCTCATTATACAAATATGTGCTCCATATAAATCAAAAGGAGAAAGAGAAAGAAAAAGAGATTCTGGAAGAAATGAACCTTTCCATATATACAGGTAACAATCTGTCATCTAATGCCAGATGATATGCTCTTTCCAATTATCATGGACTAACCAGTGTTGGATCCTCTGTACATCCATATCAGCTTACAAGGATGGTTTCTAGGTTTTTCACAAAAAAAAAAAAGACAGCTTCTAGTTCATGGAGAGCAATCAAAGAAGAACTTATTTTTCTTCAGTTACAGAATATTATTTTGCTGAAATAGACCACAGAAGATACCCCAAAGGCATGGTCAATCATATTTTATTCAAAAAGTGTATGTACATGTTACTTAATGTTTATCAATCAATATGACGTGATTATGTTACCTATCTTGAATAATAAAGCTGGAACTTCCTCCTTCTTCCTCTTGTTTTTTCTCAATGGAGATCCATTCTCAGAAATAAAATTCTATATCACTTCCACCTCAAAAAAGTAACGATATTTTTTAACAAAGAGGCCCAATCCAGATGTTTTGAGTACAGTACACAAACAATACAAGCCTATCCAGTAAAAGTAGGTGCAGTATTGTTGCCTCATTCTAAACTTAAATACACCATTTTCTTCACGAAGCGTAATGCTCCAGCCATCCTCCCTTCTTATTAGTGTTTTACCTTATTATTACAGAGGAAATATAGCACTATCAAAGGCAACAAACATCACTTGACTCCCCAACTAACCTGATGGTTAAATTTATATCGAGTGCTTGCTAGGATGGAAAAATAGTTAAAAGTTTGGGCCACGCTTAGTTGTACTTCTTAGGGAGAGCCCACCTTCAGAAGACAGCCAAGGAAGGGGGTTGGGAAGATCAATTATTGTAAAGCTTAACGGAAGAGGAATAACCCAGGGGGAGTGAGGAGGCTATAGAAAATAAGGTCTACTATGCACCTATTGAACAGAGAGATAATACTAAGATGACTGCAGGAAAAGGAACAGGTTGCCCAAGGATGACTAGAAGAAACAATTTTGGAAAGTCTGATAAGCGGTTGATAATGGAGAACTTTGCATAAACCAAGAAAAGCAAACTTCCCTCGAGAAAGCCAGCCTGAGGGAACTGGCTTTATCATTATACCATCACTCAATTAGAGAGGGTAAAGGACCAAAAAAGAAGTCGGGAATATCATAAGATGAGGGGGCAAAGACACATTAGGTTTTTGTGAAAAATGTCACACACATACATATGACAGTGACAATAACAATCTCTACCAACTTCCATATAAGCTTTTGATAATGAAATACATGCCTTAAATCCCTATTTTTTCAGAAGCTTGCAAGTTGCATCACAACCTTTTTCGAGATATTCATTTCGCATGCCAGTTATATTAACATTTGACTGGTCTTCACTCTTCATTGACAGCTTACCTAGGAATTATGGTCATTCTTTTATTAAGATCCGTCCTCTCCAACATTAGCATCTTGATAATGATCATCTTCTCATAATTATCATTTTAAAGTAGTCCAAGAGATGCCCCCCTGGGCATTGGTCTACTCGTAGTAAAAGCGCAACAAATAATATGTTATTTAGGCACACATCATTATTTCAAACATTGTCATTTGCCATTTATAAAAGCTGGAAATTTAAGTGGAGAAGGGTATAGTGGACCATCATCCACCAAGTTTCGAACCGTGTGCCACTAGGCATCAGGGATTCTTTGTTATGAAAAAAAGTATCCTAGACCTAGAGATTCTGAGATGTCTAAGCAGCTTTCAAGTCAGTGTTAAGACTAGAATACCTCAATTGTATATTGAATTAACAATATTAAAATAAAAATAAAAACAAAGAGATATGTCCAAAGCGAGATTCTCACAAGTCAGTTCAATATAAATAAGGTCAAAATAAAACGAATGTATAAGTTATCCCTGGTTCTCCTAGTGGTCGAAGGAAAATAACTGCCTCAACTGTGCAAAAACAGAGCACAAACTATCTCAACTGTACCAAGCAGTTGCTTTTCTGTGAAAAAGGGTTAAAATTTAACTTGGGGGGATAAAGATAAAGCATTTAATTGAATTAAAAATAGAGTAATTACAATTTACTTCCTCTAATTGCAGACTTGTGAAACAAAACTCCACTCGATTTTCACATTAAACGTGTAACTTCCCTTCGCCTTACAGTATTTTTTTTCTAATGAAATCCTTTCACTTTACAGTTTTTTTTTCTAATGTCCTTCACCCTACAGCATTTTTCAGGGCGGAGCAGAATCTATGGGAGAAGTGAAAGAGTTGATTTTAAATCCAACTTATGGCAAGTGTACCCCCTTGGCTAGTACTTTTAGGAGAGCCTTCTCACTAAAACTAACTGCAATTTAGCACATAAATCTTCAAATAGCTAGTCCACCCTTTTACCCAAAACGTGATGCTCTCACGAATCACGCTCTATGCCTTCAACCAACCTACAGTAAGAACCTCTGCCAGTTGTTTTCGAAGGTATAAAGTTTGAGCTGGTGATATTGTCGATTCCACTAAAAAGTCAGTTTGGACTTTTTAACTTTACCCCATGGATCAAGAGAGAAAATTGACACATTTTGAAAGTCGAGCATGGTAGTTACATGTGAAAAACAAAATCTAGAGGTTCCAAACTATACATAGCCGTAAACATATCAAAGCTTATTGTTCTACCTTCCAACAATGCCATCATCAAAGACATCTAACAACTGATATATAAACTCTTCAATATCAGCATTTGTCCCTTTTTCATAGGTTCCCTGCAATATAAAAAGTGGAATCATACACCATGAGTTCATATTTTTCATCTATTACTCGCAATAGGAACTTCACAGGTAGAGAGATACATGTCCACCTTTATGCAGTAAAGGGTAATGACTATCTGAATGAATTACAGTTTACAAATATAACACCGTTCTCGGCAACTGTGTTTCTTCACTACGGTTGTCTAGAGTGGGGCTGGGGGTGGGGGTGGGGGGGCATTTATATGCTGGTAAGAAACTTGATTAACTGAAATGGCACACAAGGAGAAGGCATGAATTTCTAGAGAGTCCTCAAATTCCAGGAGAAAAAGATAACATCATAAAGGCTTATTATGGTTGTTTTAGGGGTACGATGGACACATGAAAGCCCATACCCAGCAGTTGATTAAGTTGACTAAGTCTTGCGTCTTCTGTTAAAACATCTCTTCATACCATTAAGCTAGGCCCTAGCTCAGCCATTGAGCTTATCCAGTGAGTCCTACCATAGTAAGTAAATCATGTTTCAGTCATTACTACCCTGAGTATCGGGACTGCAGTTGGAACTGCCAATGGATCATAACGTTAGCTCCAGGATTTAAATGATGACAACAATCTTTTCCTTGAAAGGGGTATGCCACTAATATGGTGAAGTTTTGAATGCACAGCAATACGCTAATGATGATCCGCTCAACTATACGCTAATGAAGATCTGGTACAAATCAATCAAGATTTACCAAGGACACCAATCTATGATTGACTGAAGAAAAGGATCCAGTGGAGTGAAACTAATTAACTAAATATCCGGCTACCAAGAATCAAGGAATGAAATTCCCACAGAAGGCAACCTAGAGTACCTATGCAAGGGATGAAAATGTTGCCGCTTTTTCTTTTTATGATAAGTTCAAGTTCTATTAATAAAGTACCAAAAAGGTACAGAGCAGTAAATGACTCAACAACATACCATTACAATAGATTATCAAGTGACTCCTCCTTGGTCCTAACAGACTCAAAGTCCATACTGCAGTTACACCAAAAATATAAGTTCTGTCCGTGGACAATAATTATTAATTCTAGAAAGGAGTCTCTTTTTTTCTTCAAACAAGAATTGTTCCTCTCCAACCAAATAGTCCAAAAATGCAAAAGGGAATAGTTTTCCAGATCTGCTTCAGATTTATTGGAATTTCCAGCACTACAGTCAGCTTCTAATCTGCAAAGGCATGATCCTTGATATACCAATAACGTTTGGATATAGCTCCCCCAGCATTGTCTTGAAATCCCACCCACCCACCACACACTTGTTTTCGCACCAAGATGTGGCATGCGGTTATGGTGATCCGGTGAAAACCGACTTAGCCGTGTTAGTGGTGAACGCGCTGAGAAACCACATAAGACTAAGCAAAATATTGTGATCTGAACCAATATAAAAATTCCTTTTACTTTCATACTTGGTTAAACTGCAAAAAAATACCAAGTTTTCCGTAGCTTCTACAACTCAGTTTTCTGTAGACTAAATCAGGGTAAGACACACATACACACTTGTCTTTAACATAAGCATGATGACAACCTCTACATATCTTCCATGCTTATCATTCTTCATTCTTTTGGAGGTCCTATATGCACTAGCTTGGCATACAAGCTAATAAAAAATGAAATTTGCACTCAAATGCAGTAAAGAATAAAGATGTAACTTGCATTTACTTTTGCAGATCTTATCTCTACTTCTAAGGGGTCGTTTGGTACAAAGATGCATAATGCAGGGATTAGTAATGCAGGGATTAGTAATGCAGGGATTAGTTTTTATCAAGTGTTTGGTTCATTGTTTCCTACCTAGTTTTATGTTTGATTTAAAACTTTACAAGAAGTTTATTTCCTATTATATCCTTGAGTTATTGTGAGATTTTATATTTCATTTAACTAGTCAACTTAAATACTAAAAAATATATATATAATATTATTAATTTTGAGGTGTGATATGTCACACGGTATATTTCTAATTTTTTTTGGTCAAATATACCTTGAACTTAACATGGATTTAAGGCTACTTAAATTGTTCAAATACACAAAGCTTATTTTAAAAAAAAAAAAAAAATAGTTCAAGTGGACAATCGACGAACTACATTTTAAAAAAAATAAATATATATAACAACTCAAACATGGAGAAAAAAATATTAGTTTGTGAAATCATCAAATTGCATGGAACAAATTTGGAGAATTTAAATGAATATTTATAAATATTCTCATATAAATAAAAAAGAACATGAATTACAAAAAAAAAAAGGAAAAAAGATTTGGGAATAATTTAGTCATTTAGGGGTCTTATCCAAGGATTGCTAAACCTTGGATTAGCTATCCCTCCCTTTCCTAGGGATAAAATAAGACCTTGTATGAGGTATAACTAATCCATAGATTAGGTTAAATAAAGTAACCAAACAATGTTTTTGTTGTACTAAATTTTAATCCATGGATTCTTTTGATTAATACCTCCTACCAAATGGGTCCTAAGTCCCATGCTCCATCCTCCAATAGCTTGTCCTTGAATGTTTTGTGGTTTAAACCTTTTAGTGTGCACATTAAAATCTGGTTGCATATTTCTCTTTTCCATTTTCACTCCATTCTTTCGCTCTACATGCAAGAGCACCAGTCTACTTTGGATGGTTAGGACTAGGTCTTCTCATGGTATAACATTGCTGTCCTTAAATGTGGAATTGTCACTTCCTTTAGTAAGAATGAAGTTTATTTGGCTATTGCTGCTTCCTCTCTTCAATGCCATCTAATGTTGTTCTCTTTCTTGAAAGTAGGTCTTAGCTGAAAGCCTAAAAATAGAGAGAACAAGCTAATGCAAACTTCAAAACATTCCTTCTCCATTGCTTGTACCACAATATTTGTTATGTACTCAGTTTAAGTGTCACATATCTAACCATATATCCATTCAAATCTTCTTGTACAAACATTTGTTGGTCGCCTAGGCCCTAGAACCCCTTGTACCAATGGGGATCTATATTTTTAAAATTTAGTTTCTGTTTCCTCATCTAATTCTATTTGTGAAGCCTATGCACTAACGATACTTTTTGTTTTCTTTCCCACACTAAGATAATCCTATCAACATGTTTTTAACTTCTGCAACTTTATCTTTATGTCCTGGTTCTACATGATTTCTACCCCGTGCCTACTTTGATCTCTCACAAACCAAAATACAACAAATTATAGCTTGTTTTGTTCATCTCTTTAACCTTGTCTCCTTTCCACCAAGTCTAACATGCAACATAATTGTTCTCCTATAGTCCTGTTTAAGGTAGACATTGATTTCATTTACATCTTCATACCTATCAGAAAAGATCTTTGACTTCCCTATAAATCAGCCT
Source organism: Solanum lycopersicoides (assembly GCA_022817965.1). Classification (NCBI taxonomy): domain Eukaryota; kingdom Viridiplantae; phylum Streptophyta; class Magnoliopsida; order Solanales; family Solanaceae; genus Solanum; species Solanum lycopersicoides. Next base: position 90,086,090 of record CM040627.1, read on the forward strand.
ATGTTCCAACTACCTATTCGAAATAGACTATCTTGGACAAACATATTACTCTATATATCCACTGTGATGGGGAATCTTTTCTCATCTACCATCATATCCACATATTGTTTCGGTGGAACTAATTTCTTTACCCACACGCGTGCATGATGTGAGAATCCTTGCTTATACTCCTCAATACCAGGAGGCAATAGAATGGAAGCTCTAGCCTATTTAATGCCAAACCCAGTAGCCATATCATGCTAAGGATAGAACAACCATGACAATAAAGGCTTCATCACAATCGATTATTTCTTTACCCTAATCCTGAACCTATCTGGGCTAACAAAAACCCCTTTTTTCAACCTTATTGTGAACTGGATGTATTCTGCGAGCATACATAGAAAATTCATATGTAGTTTTCATATTGTAGATGTACTTCTTTTTCAAATAAAATGTAATAACATCTATCTAGTTCCTTGTATATTGAGGTTGTTACTATTCAATAATGTTCATGTCATTGTTATTCTTATAGAGTGAAGGGCAAAGTATGGAAATCGTTCTTCCTATTGTTCGTCCTATTATCACAACAACTGTAAGATATGACAATAATGAAGGTGGATCATATGATACACTTGAGCTCGTACCGGAAAGGTCATGAATAGGTGTAGAAAAATGTTCTTTTATAATACTGGCTATAGGTTTAAGCCGTGGAAACAGCCTCTTGAACAAATGCAAGTCGGCATACAACAAACCTACTACCGTTTGGTCCTTCACATGACCCCGTTAATAGAGGGAGCTTAGTGCACCAGGTTTTCCTTTATGGCCATGGTGTTCAGCCAGTTTGCGTGAAACTTAAATAATCCATCAACATACATACTATGGATGGAGTGAATTCAGATACTAACCCATATAAATTTCATTTTATATAGCTATTAGGAAAACGGATACAAAAAAAGGATCTTTACCCAAATAGCCGGTCGCCGGTATACATAGATTACACATGGTTATACACATATTATACATGGATTATATATATTATACAGCTTCCAAATATTTTAAGTTTATGGGGTTGAGATGGGAGATATTTGGGTTAATTCTTCCATCAAAAAAGGCCTTTGTATACCATCAAGTCAACAGATGAGGAAACTTTAGGGTAACTAGTTCAACACCCAGTGGAATGAGACCAAAAACACTTACTTTAGCAATCACAAGGTCCTCAAATGTAAGCTTTTGATCCTTACGCTTCTGGGTGACCAAATCGAACATTCTATCACCCAAAGGCCCTTCAACTCCAATATACGCCTATAATGCACAAACACACAATTTCATTGTAAAAGCCCAAAAACAACAATACAATACAGAAAATTGACAAAAAGTACCTTGAAAACAGAAGTAGAAACGTATTTTCCATTGCTCTGTGATTGTGCAGCTAGTGAATCGAACAAGGATTTCAGGTCTTCCAATTTCCTCTCTGTGAAAGCTCTACAATAAGAATTAACATATGCAGTTTGAGTTCAAAATTGAATCAAATAATATTCAACTGTGTAACCATTGCTTAGTGTTAGAGAGAAATTGCCTCTTGGCTAAATCAAAGCGTGGATTCGTCGAATTCGACTGAGAGTTCCCCATTTTCTGCTCTTCCCTAATCCCAATTCTCCTCCCCCCCCCCCCTCCTTTTCGCTTCTTTACAGTACTCTGCTTCTCTGTTCGAGCTGTAAACGTGATATCGTGTCACAGTTTGCTGAGGCAGACGCTACCAGAAGTTATAGCAGCCAAAGTCAGATCGGCTCAAGGATGACAAGTGTGTTTGCTGTGAATAAAATATTATATAACTCCGTCCATTTTTAATTGTTCAATATTTACTTTATATATTCGTTAACAATAAATATAATTATTATATTATGAATACATGAGATATAGTTAATAAGGTTATAACAATTGATGATTAATAGTTTAACTTAATAAAAAAGATACAAAACTTGGTTTCAAAGTTTTATCTAAACTCTTTAACGGAGGTATGCTATCATAGATGTTTAAGGTAAGAGGTATGACAGACTGGTTGTAACGAGTATATGGAAGGGTAGAAATTATTAGATAAGATGTGATGTTATTTCATATCATCGATGACATATTCTAAATAGAAAGGAGTAAAGGTCGTGTATTAGGATGAAATATTAGTAGAGGTAGAGTTTTGTCTTACCTTGCAAAGATTTAGGCTTGTTAGTGTTTGTCGTAGCACTAGTCGTACCCTTATAGTTCTTGTTATATGTAGTTATTATTTTTTTTTTAGACTTTGCATTGTTTATGTTGCTAAGTTGTTATGTTTTCTTCATTGTTTTCTTCTTCATTTACTGAGATTCTGATTCACTTGAGTTGAGGGTCCTTCGGAGACAACCCCTACCTCTGAGAGATATTGGTAAGGTACGTGTACACTCTTCCCTCTCCAGACCATACTTAGAGGAATTTCGAAGAGTGAAAAAGACTCCAATAGTCTCCTGAAGTTAATCTCAATTCAAACACCACAATTTCAAATAAATCGCTCAAGAACTTAACCCCAACACTTGTTCAATTCAATATTTGAAGGATGAAGAGATGAGAGAGATATAAATATTAGTGATCGTTGCTTCGGCAAACCAAAGGTCGTTGGGGCAACATTGTTGATGCCGAAAATTTCACCCGTAGCAACGATTTAACATGGCTAGTCAGATCTACAGGAGTAGATCCGATTCCATTGGAGCAAGATCGCATGAGAGCTCAGCAAGGGCAAAGGTAAGTTGAGTCGGGAGTGCCCTTGCCAAAGTGAGTCAGGCTCTGCAAAAGCAGATGCATCAACAGTTGGTGGTGCATCAGTAGATTTGGATTAAATCCAAATCTCGGATAGACACTCCGAATTTATTCAGAATCTCATGAATGAAAATAACATATGATATTCAATCTGAAACGACATTTCAAACTCAGTGAAGTTGTCAAAACTTTCAACAAAGTTGGCTTGATAAAAAACAAGTCTCACACCCGATGCTCATTTTAGCAAACAAAACAAAAGGTAGCTTGGTAAAGCTTGGAGGCCTTGGGGCCGCAAATTCATTATCCATCTAGACTTCAAAATACATTAACTTGCATAAAAACGAAATAAATTGTCTAGTGACCATCCCAATAAATCATAATTAACTTATGATAGTTATAAACAAACTCTAAGTATCAAAAATACGAAAAATTAAGAAAACGTCTATAGAGAGAGTGTGTATATATACACTACATATCGTATTAGTAGAATTCACTATGATTTTTTTTTTAATCAATCAACAAAGTAGCAAAAGAATTAATTAAGTCATTGACTAGGAAGAAAACACCTTAAAAATAGATCAATAAATCATAAATAAGAAAATAAACAGATACACAAAGAGGATAAATAACAAAATGAATTAATTATTAAAAATAAATAATAAGAAAACAATTTGCTACAAAAGTCTAAAACGAAATTAAAGAATGGGAAATGTTTATTCAAAACAACTGCCTCCACAAAAAATTGGGGTTTAAATTGAAAATACTAAAACTACATGGACTAATCTGTAACAGGGGTCTGTATAAAATCTGAAATTTATCCCCAAATTCACCCCGACAATCAAATCAGTTTCTCATCCGTGGAAACCCTAGTTCCGACACCCCCATAAAGCTTTACTCTCTTGGATTTCTCTTCAGTTTTCCGTTCGATTCGCTTCGGAATTCAACGGATTTTCCTATGAGTTCACCGTGCGCTGAGAGGAATTGACGATTTCCGGTAGAGAAACCTCTTCTGTTATCTGAAGAATTGTCGGTCGACGGGCGGTCGGTCGGTCATCGCTGATTGGATTCGATTCAATTCAATCGATCTGAAGAATCCGGTGATTTATAAACCCACGGAATCAGCTCCTGAGTTTATCGGATAGAATCATCAACCTCCTCAAGTGTGTCCGTTAAGAGAGACGGCCGGCGTGATTAGATAGATCGGATCGAGATCGTCCCCAGTCGAAGGAGTAGCGGTAGCAGTGGTTTGATTTTGGTTAATAAGCACGCCTTTTGATATTGCTTCGGATATTGCTGCTGACGGAAGCTTGCGGATTATTTTGCTCGCGGAGGATGTTCCTACTGATCTATTGGAGGAATTTGGTTTGACTGATTTTCTTGAGTTATTGAAGAGAAGTTGTGAGCTAGAAAAAAGAGCTTTTAATATTTTTGTACTTTATATCAATTTTCTTTGAGTTCAATATCAGGCCTATTATAATTTTTTGATCGGCCTCGTTGTTGTTATATTGCTTTGTTTGAGGAAAAAAGGAATTTTAAGTAAAAAGGAGCTATGTCAGTTTATTTTAAGTTTAAAAGTGCGAAAGATTATGATTCAATTCCAATTGACGGTCACTTTATTACTGTTGGTAATCTCAAAGAAAAAATATTTGAATCCAAGCATCTGGGCAGGGGTACAGATTTTGACCTCGTTGTCACCAACGCCCAGTCTAACGAAGGTTGGTTAGCTTCAATATAGTTAGTCATTTTCGTGCATTCCTAGTTGCATTTCTAGGTAGTATTGCGCAAGTTGTTGTGTGACATTGACCTTGGGGTTTAGTGTAACTAAGGCATTGTTACTGAGGTGTTTCTCGGGGAGTTATTTTGGTTGATTTAATTATGAACTATCTGCTATCAAATATATCTAGGTACTTTAGTATGTGCTGCTTATATTCAAGCATTTTCAAAAAAAGAAGTGGCTTTTTACAGATGAAGATGATCATAGTGATTCGATTTAATTTTGAGTTGCTAACTTTATGCCTTTGAAATGAGAAGGATGATGGACTCTTTAAAGGACCTTTGCATTGTAAAAATGTCTGATTGTAGTTCTCATTCTCTTTGGTGAAATATAATTCTGGCATCTCATTTTGATGGGTGGGATGCATAATTATATTGGTTTAAAAGGAGAGTCGTCTATTCGTTAATGTTTAAGTGCTGGGTTTGTAAAACTTGAGCTAGTACCATATCATCCTGCAACTTGGTTATTCCATAGTAGTCTTTGAAGAACTTCACCAATACTACTATGTATTGTACGACTCGGCACACAATATGTACCTTACTAGTGCTAGCCGAGGAAAAAGGTATCATGTGAAGAACCTATTTCACTCAAGGTTGATGTCACACAACAAATCTCATGGTCTAGTTGATCCTTTGTAAGGAATATATAGTGCTCGACGAATAGTTTGTTTTGATTAGGGTGCATGAATGCTGGATCATGCCAAATTGATTGCATAATTTGTATTTCCATCCATATGTTTGTGAACTCTACAGGGCTTTATGTGTTTTGTCTTCTCTTTTTGCAATTTCAGAATATCTTGATGAGGACACCTTGATTCCCAAAAATACTAGTGTTTTGATTCGTCGCGTTCCTGGACGACCTCGCATGCCCATAGTAACTGCACCTGTAACAGAACCAGACGAGTATTAATCTTGATCCTTTTGACTCTCATCTGTTAGATTTATGAATACAAATACTGCTTTATCGTTGAGAATTCAAAATCTGTGGAAAAAAAGACAGTTTACCTGGATTGGCTACCTTGTTTATTCCATAGAAAAGAGTGACGTGGGTTACTTTTCTTCTTGGAGCTGGTGGTGGGGTGTTATGGGTGTTCACTGAATCTCAAGATCCTTTTTTTTTTTTTCCTTTCCCTTATGAAGATTGTGGTGGCGGGGTGGGTATAGACCTTTGCACTGTGTGGAGGGTGGTTGAAAGGGGGAGGTGTACAGGGGGAAAATAGATGCTAATGCCGTCATTTGCATTTTGTTGAATATGGTGTTCAAAGCTTCTTTTTCCTCCCCCCTCTCCCCAGGGTGGACATTGGTAATCATATGTCCTTATACTGCTTTTGTCTTTTGGTCTGTGCCATAATAGCTATCTAGAATATGACCAAGATGTGTTTTCTGCAGGCCCCAAGTAGAATACCGATCTGAGGAGGCTCAAGCAGTTAGAAGTAATTTTGTGGGAGGGGAGTCATCTGCCACCAAATATGTAAGCGCCCGTAACACTCTGCATTATGAGACTCTTGGTGATTGTAGTCGTAACAATTGGTGATCTTTAAGCATACTGAAATATCTATGTCCATTTTGTAGCCTGAAGATCTTGAATGGGATGAATTTGGAAATGATCTTTACGCTTTTCCTGTAACAACACCAGTACAGTCGAGCAACCAAGTGCAGGATGCTCCTCCTCCAAGTAAAGCTGATGAGGAGAGTAAGATCAAAGCTTTAATTGACACTCCAGCCTTAGATTGGCAGAGGTGGGAAAGCTTCCTTTTTCTCCTTTTTAAAATGTTCATGCACACTTGACTCTCTGTTTTTATTGCATTAGCTGTTACTATTTCTAACATGTGATGATATTGGTATGAAAATGATTCTTATGGTCCTTATGTTGATGCAGTCAACCCTCTGATGGCTTTGGTGCTGGTAGAGGTTATGGACGAGGTCAAGGTGGAAGAATGATGGGTGGACGTGGTGGGCGAGGTTTTGGTAATTCACTCTAAATTGTCTGTTAATCTACTATGAATCTTCCTATCCGTGTTGGGTTGAAGGACATTGTTCACTTAAGTGTTTGCTAACTGGACATAGTAGTCTTTCCATGGGTTTATTTCATTACAACAATTATGCGTTGATCGGAAGCAAGTTGACGGGTTATATGAATCCTTACTGTCCAAGTCACTCCATTAAAGCCGGTCTCAGTTCCACATGCCTTCATTTCATTCTTTTGTAAAATTTAGTGACAAAAGACTCATCAAGCCAATCGTAGGTTGAAACTTTTTAAGATCTTGTGGTCAAGTTTCTTTGACCTCCCATGTGGTTGGATAACTGTCAAGATGCTTTTAAGTATGTATTAAATTTTCATGTTGCTACTGGTTAGATGATTTACTAATTTTAATTGAATATTTAGTTGTTTTATTTTTTTATGTATACTCAAATTGAATGCTGCTCTTCCAGGTTGGGGTGGTGGATTGGAACGGAAAACACCACCACCAGGCTATGTATGCCATCGCTGTAAGGTGCCTGGTATGTTTTTTATTTTTCATCCACCTGCTGTTCATTGTCTATGAAATCTGCTATTAGCATGCTGAGTCATTGTATCCAATTATGACATAAATCATTACAGGGCATTTCATTCAGCACTGTCCAACAAATGGTGACCCCAATTTTGACATTAGGAAAGTGAAACCTCCAACTGGCATTCCGAAGTCCATGTTAATGGCAACCCCAGATGGTTCATATGCTTTACCAAGTGGTGCCAGTGCTGTTTTAAAGCCCAATGAGTAAGATTTCGTGTTATGTTGGTATTGTTGAGTCTGCTTGTAACAAGAATGTATATAACTGGCCCACTCGTTGTAGGGCTGCTTTTGAAAGAGAAGTTGAAGGGATGCCTTCTATACGTTCCGTTGGTGATCTTCCACCAGAGCTTCATTGTCCCTTGTGTAAAGAAGTAATGAAAGATGCAGTGTTAACAAGCAAGTGTTGTTTTACCAGTTACTGCGATAAATGTAAGGAGCAAGCTGTTTAATTTGAGTGTTGTGTTGATTAAAGAGTTTTTTTCTATAAACACAAGGAGTTTGCTGTTTAATGTGGGTGTAGTGTCGTAGCTTCTACAGTGAAACTTGGTTTTTTACTATTCAATTTTAGTGTGCCTGTATTCTTGAATTTCAAACTGATTGCAAGGGTGATCCTCAGGCATAAGGGATCATATCATCTCGAAGTCCGTGTGTGTGTGTGGGGCCACAAATATACTTGCTGATGACCTGTTACCCAACAAGACTTTGAGGGATACAATTAACAGAATACTGGAATCAAATAATAGCAGTGCAGAGCATGGGGGTAGTGCTCTCCAAGTTCAAGGTCAGTACCGGTTCTAACTCTCTGAACTGTTCTCTCGTTCAAGTCCATTATCTGCTTGATGTTTTTATTAGGCTCAGGTCTTGCCTTTGTTGTTAATCTTCCAGATATGGAGTCAGCGCGCATTCTCCCACCAAAGATTCCATCTCCTTCACAATCTGCAGCTTCAAAGGGTGAGCCGTTACCACCACCACCACCTCCTCCACCTCTTAAGGAGGAAAATTCTAAAGCCCAGGAGATTGCAGAAGAGGGTAAGAATGGAACTGCTTCTCAGCAAATGTTGGAGAGAGGAAGAACTTTGAAGGTTGCAGATGTTTCTGAAGCTACACACGAGTCCGTCAGTGTTAAAGAACCTGTATCCCCGGGGGGTGCTCCATTGGCTGATGAAGAGGTTCAGCAAAAGCCTGTAGTTGGGGAGGCAGGTAATGGTGCTCTTTCGTTTACCTCTTTGGATTCGCAAGTTATTGTTTTTTCTTACCGAGCAGCTTAGAGGAGATGCTCTAGTTTCTTACTTCCCTTGGATCGGGAAGTGTTCTCATCTAGATATTGTTCTTCTATGTTTTCAGGAAAGAAAAAGAAGAAGAAAAAAACACGATTGCCTTTGAACCGTATGTACTCGCTTCCTTCATCTTGTGCACGTATTGATAGATTTGTTAACTATTTTTGAATAAAACTTTGATTACTATGACTGCATTCTTGATGGAGCTTTGTACACTTCCTAGTTCCTAAAGTACTGTGTGCCCTTGCAGCTGCTGCTGCTGAGATGCAGTGGAGAGCTGCACAAGATCTTGCTGCTGAGAATTATATGATGTCCATGGGTCCTGCTGCCTATAATCCATATTGGACAGGCATGCAACCTGGACTAGATGGGTTTGGAGCCCCTTATCCTGGTGCCATGCCATACAATCCTTATGGAATGGGTCCTCTAGATGTGCCCTTTATGCCGCCTCCTGTCGTACCACATGATCCATTTGGCGGACAAGGTTTTATGCTGCCTTTCGGTCCTCCGATGCAGAGGTAATAACTTCCATTGTATTTTATTCTAAACTTCTTATGCTGTCTTTCGGTCCTCCAATGCAGAGGTATAACTTCCATTGTATTTTATTCTAAACTTCTCTCTGTTTAATCTCTGATAAGTATTTTCACATGTTTTCGGGTCTCTCTCTTGCAGTTTCTGATAATGGTCACATATTGTAGTTTAATTACTTCTATATTAATGTATTTGTATACAAATATGTTGGCGCATTTGCGATTAGCGGTACCTGACTGGATAAAATTGGCCACCAAATTTTAGGGACCTTGCAGCAGACTTTGGGATGGGATTTAATGCTGGCCCACCAATCATGAGTAGAGAAGAATTTGAGGCTAGAAAGGCTGATCTGAGAAGGAAGCGTGAGAGCGAGAGACGTGGAGAGAGGTAATTTGACCATTCTTGTTAATTCTCAGCACATTATGGTGCTCTTTCCGTGGGTGATGTTAAATCATATCCAGTGGTCTGAGCACTATGCATTGAGGTTTTGCAAAGAATTTACATGTAGATGATATTGAAATTATGATCAATTGTTGAGCTTTGAGTAGAGGTTTTTGCGCTCTGTTTACTCCTAGTGCTTCCGTATAACTTAGGTTTTCTATACTTGGTAGTCATGTTGCTATCAATTTGCACAATCTATTTATATCCTCCTTAGTAGGTTATTGTTGTCAACAGTCATTGCCTTTTCTGCTTCTACTCTTTTGATCACCTTCAATGACAATTTGATAATATCTTTTGTTATTTCCAGCAGGGAGTTCCCTAAAGACAGGGAGCATGCAAGGGATGTCGGGAGCACTGCTGATGGTCCTTCCCTGAAACCCAAATCTGTATGTATCTTGATCATCAAATATTCTTGGCTATTTTGGCCCTATATTTTAGTTGACATGCTGTGTGTTACGGGAAAAGTTTGGCTTGGTTAGCCAAGAAGCAGCTAACAGCTAGTTTCCAGTTTCATCTTTCTATTACATGTAAAAGTAAAAAAATCAACAGTCTTGGAGACTGAATTTCTAGGATAATTTTCTAAGATCATAAGTACAGGACACATTTCTTTGGATTACCTTGATATCTTGACGATTGAGCGTATTGAAGATCAGTTGCCCATTATGCAAAAAGGGGATATATGACTTCCTACTGTACTGTAGTTGGTGCTCCTTTCGAATGCCTGATGTTGCTTGATGGCAAACGATATTGTGGCAGTTTTTTGTTGCTGGGCAGTTGACTGTAGCTCAATTTAGGAGCTATCAGAACAGTACCCATTAAGATGTTGGCTTATATTTTTTTAGTTCGTTTTCCTGGTTTCTGTTCATTGGATGTCGTGGATGATGATTAGTGATTTTGTTCCCTTATTTACCTCCCTCTTTTTTTAAAAAAATAAACCATTTCCCAACAGCATCGAGATTTGGCTATTGCAAAAACGTTTTATGATGAAACTGTTTGCCTAATTTGACAAAAATGATGAAGTGGATAGGACTCCAGAAGTGTTCTTAAGTCTAGACTTGGAAACAAAAGAATCATTGAAGTGGAGTGGGAGATGGTGATGTAAATCATCTTATAACAAAAATGGAGTGGCATTTGACGGGTCCCCATAAATGTACGAAGGTGTCTTGATTTTAAATATTTGCTACACCTCTTAAAATTAAAAGAAAAACCAAGTGCAGAAAAAAGAACTCAAACAATCCTTTTGAAAACTCAACCTGAGTTGAAGAGCCTATTGTTAAGAGTTGTAAATTTCTCGGTTCTCAAATAAATAATTAAAGAGATGTAAATTTCTTTCTCAAGAAAAAAATTTCTTGTAAAATTTAATATAATCTCCTTTTGTAGTGTGTGTATTTCCGTCATTTTTTTTTTTTGAATAGCTGTGAATTTCCTAATTCTTTTTATGGCTTTAGACCTGCATTGCGTTTTTGACTCTTCTTTGTTTTTGCAATAGTTGATATTAATATGTACATTGATGATTCCACAGAAAGCTCCGTCGAGCTCCAGCCGTCCCCGCCAACCTGAGAGGCCTTCCCCAGACCTTGACCACCGCCGACGTGAGAGGCCATCGCCAGACGTTGATCACCACCGCCGACCTGAGAGACCATCGCCAGATCTTGACCACCGCCGCCGAGCTGAGAGGCCATCGCCAGACCTTGACCACCACCGCCGACCTGAGAGGCCATCGCCAGACCGTGATTACCCCCGCCGACCTGAGAGGCTGTCTCCAGATCGCCGATCGCGTGACCCTGAACTTCCTCGCCCTTCTTCCAAGAAAAAGTATGAAGATTATGACGATCATCACCATGAGGACCGCCATCAGCGCGGTACCCATCGCAGTAGCAGTAGCCATCACCGTTCAGAATCTTCAGCTAACGCCAAACCATCCTCCGTAGGCCCATCTGAACCGCAATCCAAATCAGTTGATAAGAGGAAGGCCAGTGTTTTTTCTCGTATCAGTTTCCCAGCCGAAGATTCAGCAGCAGCTTCAAAGAAGCGAAAGGTGCCATCCTCGAGTGAAGTGGCAGTGAGTTCTTCAGCGAGCCACAGGGGTGGCACAACAAATGGGTATCATGGAGAGTACAAAACGACTACTGGATCAAGGAAGAGTGCCACTGTGAGTGTGGATTATGAGAGTAGTGATGACGATCGGCACTTCAAAAGAAAGCCTTCAAGGTACGAACCATCTCCGCCACCAGCTTTTGTAGGGTGGGAAGAAGAGGAGCGGGAGGGGCCTCCTCCTAGGCATAGCAAAGGGGAGTAGGGGAAGGGGGTAGTCTGCATATAAGTTATGTTTGCATTTTTCACTTTTTTAATATGTCAATTATTTGCGTTTCACTTGTAGCACTATACTGGGGTATGTTGTTGTTGTTGACTTTCTAATGTGTCAGTTCACCATTTTCTTGGGTTCTTTCCAGCTATTCTGTTAGTAGATTTTGACGCAATACTGTCTGCAATATTTAGAGTTGAATGTACGTATATTTCGTTGAATCTTTTTTTTGTTTCTCATTTCCTTGTTGTGTCCTGTAATATAGGTGATTGTTCATTTGTGCATTATGTATTAGTTTTACTGTCTTGGCAAAAAAAATGTGTTACTGGCTTAACTGTCTTAAATGTAGCTTTACTTACCTAGGTTTGTTTATCTAAGGAACACAACAGTTGGGGGCTTATAGCTAATATGAGTCTCGTTTGTCATGCTAACAAAAAAGCATCTGGTTAGACGTCTCTACTTTGCTTTGTACATATAACTTATGTAGAGGAGCCTGCACAGGTTCACTTGCATGCCTTTTAGTTCGACAGTTGTATGCTAATTTTGTCACTAAGTATTGTGAGAATATCACTTTGAAGCTTTGATGGGAACAATCTCATATTGTATGTTGCATTATATTCAGTTATATTTCTTTAAAGTTGTTGCTATGTCATTTTTGTTTGAGATGCCAGTGGAGTTCTCTTTTGGTGCTTGTGTGTTTAGCCACTTCATTATTGAGTACGGATATCCTTCTACCATTCCTGTCGTAGCTTTCATAATGTCCTTGTGGTCCTTTTTCTACGTATGCTTAACTCGTTGGTTCTCGATGCAGATTGAGATAGTATATGATGAGGGTGCGACTGGATCAAAAAGAATCTTGCATGGGATATTGATACAGGTAGAGAGTAGTTCGCTCTTGTTCGACATTTTTTCACATAGTTGCCTCAGACAATGCTAGTGCTTTCACTTGCATGCACTGTCTAATACCTTTTCTGTTTCATCACCTCGTTTCGTTTTGAGTTTACATTTTGTTTGATTGGTTTGCAGATTCAGAAGGCGCGGCCATCTTTGTAACATTCAAATCTGGATCGACTTTCCTGAGTGATACCATCTACTTCACAAAGCTCTCGGTGCAACGTTATGAGTTTTTTAGTTTGATCCTTGAGAGATGGGAACAGCACAAATTTGTGCATCCAAGGATCGTCAAAACATGAACGTTCTAGTGAATTGTTGTAGATTCCATCTAAGAATTGTATTATCTTATGAATGCTACATAGTTGGTTTTAGTTATAATTGCAAACATCGAAATTTCAAAATATAAGACCGCGATTTTCGCCAATTTTTATTGCAATAATTATCATTATTATGTGGCATTGCAGTTTTCATATCATTGTGGGTTATTTTCTAGCTATGGGTTAGGACTATATTCTCACTCCAATCTTATAATTTCCCTTAATGTGTAGTTGGAAGTGATCTATTAAAGTGAAAAAGGTTGTTTGGCTATCACTGTGAGAGTAATGCTAAAATATACTTTTATCAGTTCCTTTTATATGTCATTTTTACTATAAATAGTGGTCTGGTCTATTATATTTGTCATCTCGTAAAATCAATGTATTAATTATATTTCTTTGTTCGGTATTATTTGTCATAGTTTTTATTTTTAGAGTCAAACCATAAAAATTTTAACTAACATTTTAAGACGTATTTTTTCATCATATTAATGTACAAAAAATTGCAATTTATAGTACTTTTCATATAGTTTTAGAATATTTAATTTTTTTGTTTAAAATATCAAATTAATGTGAACTAATTTAACTTTGAAAATTAGTCATTGATTTTCGAAAAACGGAACATGACAAACAATAACGAACGGAGGGAGTAATATTCTTGATAGTTAATTGGTTCGAAAAATAGATATTTGACCTATCTAGAAAAATTAATAAGTAATTATTGTTCATTGTAATTACTTTCATACATTGATAAATTATTTTCTCCATTGCATTACTCTACAAAATTTAATTTTAAAAAAGATTTCTCAACAAACATTAAAAATAAAATTATTTATCATTTATTGAAAAATTTACTTTAAAAAAAATAATATCAAATAAAGATAAAATTGTAAACTTAATACGCTGAGATTATTGTTGCATAGTTTTTAAAGAAAATTACTTGCTTACATAAATATTCTCCTCAAACTCGTAGAAAGGATGTGAAAAAGTCAAATATTAAAATATTGCACATAGTTAATATTATGTTTTTACGGATTATTTACTTGTTTTTATGTTTGTGATGTATTAAAATTCTAAAATAACAAATAATGAAAACAACTATAACAATAATACGTTTTGTAAAATTTTACTAAGTAGAATCTAAAAAGACTAAGGTATATATGGACTTTATCATCATCTCGTAAAGGAAGAAAGATTATTTTTAAAAGATCTTAATTCAAGTATAGTGCTTAAAAAAAAACGATACTAATAATATGATAATTAAAATACAATACATAATATAAAACTACAACTTTAAAAATTACGAGTAAGAAGTAGCAGAAAATAGTAACATCATATTTCCATTTATTGCAATTAAAACTCAAATATTATTATTGAAAGTACACAATTTATCTAATTATGAGTCTTAATTATTACAAACACAGGGCTGTTCACTTAAAATAGGTGGGGCCACTGACCGCTATTTATTTATTTATTGGTATAATTAAAGAGGTTCATAATTGACACCTCAACATTTAATTTTTAATTTTCAGAACTTTTACTTCGAAAATTAAAAGTGGGTGCAGAAACCAAATTAAGAAACAATAAATCATACAGACAAAGACATTATTTCATTAGAATTACTTATACGGAATTATTATTTTTTTAAAAAAATATATAATTCTTTTTATTAAATTATATAATTAATGGTATCTGAAACAAGTTACCCCAAGATCCAGTAGTTTAAAAAAAAAACAGTACTACTCTTTATAATGTCAGATAATTCATTTATGTCACTATCACATGCTTAAAATTTCTTGCATTAGATAGGAAATTAGGATAGTTTCGATTAAATATGAAAATTTTTATAATTAAATAAATCGAAGTAACTATAATTCAAATTTGATATAGTTATGGAGCATTTTTTTTAATTGGATATGTTATGTTATTTTGTCTTTCGGTGAACTGGACTTCATCAAGAGGTTTTTATTCTCTGGAGAATTATGTAGGATAACAAATATTTAGCTTATATTATGTACTATAACTATAGTTTAAGAAAATTATAATTAGCGGCTATAATTTTTGTATTTTTTGCTATTCGTCTGATTTGTATAAACACTGAATTGTATAATCATGTTTCGGATTGCATATTGGAATTTGTATTTGCTTACCCTACCTATGTTGTATACAATTCATAATATATTACTATCTTTGTAAATTGACATGCGAAATATACAAACAAAGTTATGAAGAAATCCTAAATGTATAAATACAGAATTTGTATGTATTTATCATATTTGTACATTCGCAAGCGATATATACATACATGCAGAAATATACAAACCACAATCTCCATATCAAACAGACCTATAGTTATGAAGCGCAAATATCGAAACTATAATGGTAGAGACTTATTATGTATATTATCATTTTCTAAGGTTTCTTTTTTTTCTCTCTCATGTAATTTTGCCCACCCGTTTCATTTTCGTAACGGAAGAAAATTTAGCCTAGATAACCATTAACTGAACCACTTAAACTAAAAATAGTCATGTATGATACATATACTATTAGTGTATATATAATCTATTTATATAAGCTCGAAAAAGTGGATAAAATCCCTAAATTGACTATTTATATAAAAATCATTACAACAAATTAATCGAGACTCTAAAATAAGTAATTGACATAATAACTATAGACATGCAATTGAATTAAAGTTAGGTGGTAATGACTAAACGAGGGCAATTAAATAACAATTAGGTCAACATTGAATTACTCATATATAATTGCTTAATACCAAACTAAATCAAATTCATGTATATCTTACCATGATGACCTTTACCTAAAATTATTGTAAATTCAAATTTAATTACTACCAAATTTATTGACTAGTTGTATTTTTATTTATTTTTTGATATTTCTTCAATATGGAATTTGAAATTATCAATTCAAATAATATTTTTGTTATAAAAATAAGTGTCATAACCCTCTATGATACTTGGACATAATTGAATAATATTTTTGTTATAAAAAAATAGATTAATGGCTTCTATGATAGTTTATGTACATGTTGGTTGCTCACTTCAATCTTTTTAATAGAAATTTCAAAATTCTATAAGTTAATATAAGTAGGGGCGAAAGTAAAAGTTTGTATATTGATTCACGAAAATTCAGTTGGTTTTAAATATATTATGAAATTCCCTAAGTAATTGATTGTGAACTCAATTGTTATTATAATATTAACTTAAAGTCGACATAGAAATCATTAACTTCAAGTTGTGGATTCATCCGTCCATTATAACTCATCATTTTATGTCCTTTATGATACAATAATGTACATGCATTTTCATCATACCTCATGTAAAAATCTTTTTAATTAAAATTTATTTGGCTAAGGTAATTCTTCTATTTGTTTTCCCTACTAAATCAATTAAGTTTAGAGGTACTTTACAATACAACTTCAAAAATAATTATAATATCGTGCGAAAGTTAACTTCTTCTTTTTTCGATTTCATATCTGATATTAAATACCTATATTAAAATCTGATTAAATTAAAATTCGCACATTACATAGTCCATTTTTAATCACCTCCTAACAAGAAAACTCTTCAATACAAATTCCATTTTTCCATGATAATCATTTTATTAATCAAAATTCAAACTAATAGTAAATGCTAGTACATGCATAGTTGACTTTCATGAGATTTAGTTAATATAAATTAGATAAAAACAAATTAAAATAATTGATTACGATCAAATCCATAGGTAGATGATAGATCTGCATTCATGATTCTAACAGTTGAGAGTTTAATAAAATTATTTTAAGAAATATTAATAATAATAATAATAATAATAATAATAATAATAATAATAATAAGCGTCCATGTCACACGATCTTGGTGTTGTTTAGTACCAAAAAATTCATTTTTTAAAGAAATATTATCCACCAAGATAAAAATAATAATTAATTTTATTGCATTTTTTAATCATACTTGACCGCTATATTATGTCATTACTCATATATAATGTTAAAACTTATATTGTCATTTTTATATTTCGAGTAAAGTGTACTTTTAAAAACAATTCAAATATAACATATTTCTTACACACATATATAGAACTAATAACATAGTACAATTCAATTAAGAAAATCAAGAATAATTAATCCAATTATCAGTCAAGAATAAATATATATAAATATATATATTTGGGGAAGGTGAATGCAATGATAATAGTGTATATTAGTGTATAATAAATGTATAATTCATATATAATGAATATACACCAACCACACACAAATTATTTAACGGTTATTCATCAATTATACAGTGCATATTAAATATATAAATTGAAATTTATTTCAATTACACACTGCAATTGCAATGTATAATTAGTATATATATTTTTAAAAACTAATATATAATTAATTTACCAATAATTAGAAAACAAAAATTCTATTATATAAAAAAATTTAATATACCTTTTGAAAAAAAATGTATATATCATGTATATAAATATTTTTTATCAAGCGATCAAATATGATAACTTTCCCTTTTTATTATCCTCTTGTTGATTTTCACCAACCTTAGCTGCCATATATTATCACATGAATTAATCAGATATGAAAACTCAACCATCATAATTTCAACAAATATATTAAGGTGCAATAAATAGTGGACCAGTATGAGAATATTACTCTCTCTATCATGTTAAATTATCTCTAGTAATTTTTAAAAATAATAATATTACTCCCTCCGTCTTCTTTTATTTATCATGTTACGCTTTTCGAAAGTTAATTTAACTTATTTTAAAAGTTAAATTAGATTACATCAATTTAATTTTCTAAACAAAAAATCCAAATACTCAAAAACTATACGAAAAGTACTATACATTGCAATTTTTTACATATCAATATAATAAAAAAATATATCATAAAATGTTAGTCAAATTTTTTTATAGTTTGACTCTATAAATGAAAAGTATGACAACTGACAGTGGATAGAAAGAGTATATTATAAATGAGAGTAAAATAATGAAAATTTTCTTCCGATTAATGTTTATTAACAAATGTATAAAAGAGAAATATGACAGATAATTTATAAGGAAGAAATCGAGTAATATTTAAGCAGCCAATATAAAAAAAACTTTGGTGGTGTCACAAATGTATTTTCAATAAAACAGTAATTCATAATAAATCGCCAAAAATAATTTCAATCTAATAATATCACGCCAACCCTCTTAAAACTGGTGACAAATAGTGATAAATAGTATATATTTATCAATCACCCAAATAATTTAATTCCTCCTGTTCATTTTAAATGACTTCATAACGTGTCGTACATTTATTGAAAAATTTACTAGTTAATTTACAAAGTTGTTCACAATTTATTATAGCAACCATAAGTTCATATAAAATAAAAATTATAATAAAAAAGCTTTCTTGATTATATATATATATATATATATATATATATATATATATATATATATATATATATATATATATAATAACAATTATTTTGAATCGTTTTTAATCAACTAAAAAGTTATTCAAAAGTGATAGAAGGAAATAGTCAAATATACACTAAAAATATGAAAAAGTATTTGGGATTGGGGTGGTGGTGGTTACACTTATATACGATTAATAAGGATTTATATAATCGATTCTAACTTAATTTGAAGGGCAAAAAATTAATATTATTAATAAATAAATAAATAAAAATTGAGAAGATGTGTTTAACATGACCTATTAATTTCATATCATTAATTATTAAACAAGCCCATCATGATACGTAACTCTTGAATTTATAATGGATAGCTATTGAAAATTAATATGAGTGAGGTATAGATTTGTTAGAAAATTTAGTTGGAAGCTTTAAATACTACGTTATAAATTTTCCTGTGTTTTGTATGTATTGTGTATCTATAGAATTACCAAGAAACACACACAAATACATAGTGACAATGGTTATATACACCTAGTCGAAATCAAAAGTTTAACTCAGGCGTGGCTCGATAGTGTTAAAAAAAAAACCGTGTGTCTTAGGCCTCCAAATTTAAGGGGCCTCAGTTTTTTTTTATAATAATAGGTTATAAGTTATTGATTTTTTAACAAACTATTGTAGAAAAAGTAAACATTTCATTAAAAATGAAGGGATTATTAGAAGAAATTTGACATATTTGGAGTACTATATCTAATGAAAAATAATTTAAAACAAGAATGGTTATATTATCAGATGAAAACTAGAAGAAATAAATTATATAAACGTTATTAACAATTTAAGTTTAAGACCTCGTTTGATTTCTGCTTTAGGCCACTAATATGCTTGAGCCGCTCCTGTCTTATAGGTTCTGAATTCACGTGTTAATATCTGAACTGTTCTAAACTTAATATTTATACATATTTAATAAATTTCTTAATACAAATATATTATTAAAGTAAAAATTATTGAAGTTAACTAAACTCATATCCGTATCTGAATTTTTAACTCCGCTCCAATATATACACCTTTTTCATTATTGACCAACTCTCTTTAGCATGCAATGAATGAATCCCCTCTCCCAACCCCCCTTTAATTTTCCTGTATGCACTTAATAGTTTTAATTGCAAAATATTTACTCCAATTTTCCTTTTTCAGCAAACCATCTTGGCATTTTTCCAACCATTAATAAATTTACAACCCCTCAATTTAATCTAGCAAATTTTTTATGGTGAGGTGGCAAAGCTCTTTTAGTTACGGTTTCAACTGAATTTAATATTTTTTATTAAAAATTTTTATACATATAAAATAATAGCAAACAAATATAATTGTCATTCAAAACTCATAAACTAGAAATTCTAGCTTTATTTTTAAGTATTCCTTAATTCTTGATCAAAGATTTTGAATTTGAGCTTTCACACGTCCTTCGCACGTAACGTCATTCGCACGTAACATCAAAATGAGAGATTTTGCAATATGAATCTGAATTAATATGATCTAAAAATGAATATCGGACACTGAACAGAAAAACGAAAATAATTTATTCATCTTTCAATTAATTCATTCAATTGATTTATTGTCAACCCCCTCTCCCCCTCTCTTAACTTCTCTCACTAAAAGTCTAACTTGCTCCAACCCCTCTCCCTATAATTTAATTAAGCTTTAAAAGCAATCTCCTCTCTACCTTCAATAGTTCCCATTATATAATATGGCCTTTTACAAGTCCAAAAATCATCATCTAGGACCACAAATAACAAGTATAACTAATTGTTTATCTTAGTGGTGGTTCCAGTTATATCTCCTCCCTACTCCGCCGTATCGTTCCGACTTCAAAAACTCCTCACTTCCGATCTCAAGGTATAAAAAAAATCTTGTTATTCTTTTCGATTTCTCAATTTTTGGATTTTTTTACATAGTTAAACCTGTTATAACAAGTTACTTACTATGTTCTTCATATTCGCCATAAAAAAATAATTATTTATAATTATCTTTTAAATGATGTGATATCATATACTGTTGTATTAGTTCAACTCTTTCTTTTTGGGGTTTTTATTTAAGAAATTTAAATTATTGATGTGATTTTTATTATTTCTTAAAGTTACCTTTTGAATGACTTGATATCATAAAAATTCTTTATTTGATTAATTTTTTAATTTTTTTTTGTTTTGATTTTAGAATGAGCAGGAGAAATGGAAATGGTTCAAGGCTTGACCTAAAATTGAACTTGTCACCACCACCAAGAGTGAACCACGTGGCGCCACAAGTGGAGTCGCCGACAAGGTCGCTGACCATGTCCCCGACGAATTCATGTGTGTCATCCGATGACTCGTCGGGGGGACAACGTGGTTCCAACAGCCCCGAAGCTGTAACTTCGATGCTGTTGGTTGGTTGTCAAAGGTGTCTAATGTATGTTATGTTATCGGAAGTTAATGATCCACCAAGGTGCCCAAAATGCAAGAGTACTTGTTTGCTTGAAGTTATCTATGAGAAAAAGTAAGAAGGTCAATCATCAGTCAAGATCAAATCCATCAGATTCTCGTATTATTAGGTTTATCAATATTACCGTCCTGCCCCCACCTTGAAAAAAAATATATATATGAAAAGTTAAAACTTTTGTATCGCTTTTTCGACTTTCTATAAATAGCACTATATGAGCTCCATTTTGACTTTTTAAAAAATTACTATGAAAAAATGAAATAGAGGAATTTTGGAGCTTCTATAGTGCTATGTATTATTTTATTTTTATTTTTATGGGTTGATGAAGTTCTAGGTTAATTATTAGGTTTATTTCTAGTCTAGGAAAAGTATGGTGATCTTGGAAAATTAAGTAGAAGGGACTATTATGTTAGTGTTGGTTTGTTTAAGGTATGTTCTTGTTCTATCTTTAGAAAAAAAAAACTAATGTAAAAGGACCAAGTGGAAAATGGTCATATTTTCTTATGAAAAAAAACAAAAAACTAATGGTAGTTTTTTCAAGAAAAATGATTTCTTTTGATGTTGTTTAACTTTATTTATGTTGATATTCTGAAATTTTACTTGCGTGCGAAATTTATAATTTTATAATAATGATTAATTTTTTATTACAACAACTGAAAAGATGTAAAATTTGAAAATCTATAATAGTGATTAATTTTCTATTACAAGATGTAAAATTTGAAAATCTATAACAATGAGTGATTTTTTATTATAAAAAGCTGAAAAAATATTTACTTGCGTACGAAATTTATATTTTCATAATAATGATTAATTTTCGATTACAAAACCTGAAAGATGTGAATTTGAAAATCTATAGCAGTGATTAATATTCTATTACAAGATCGAAAAAGATGTGAAATTTGAAAGTCTATAACAATGAGTGATTTTCTGTGATAAAAGCTGAAAAAAATATATACTTGCGTGCGAAATTTATAATTTCATAATAATGATTAATTTTCGATTAAAGATGCAAAATTTGAAAATCTATAATAGTGATTAATTTTGTATTATAAGAACTGAAAAGATGTGAAATTTGAAAGTCTATAACAATGAGTGATCATTTTTTATTATAAAAGCTGAAAAAAATATGTACTTGCGTGCGAAATTTATAATTTCATAATAGCGATTAATATTCAATTATAAAAATCGAGAAAAACTGATCATAAAATAAAAATGCTGTGTCACTTTCAAATTTTCAATCTTGATGAATGAGTGCCCACAAAATTGGTAAAACATCAATTGATTAGCCTAATCCTTATGATATATTTAGTCTTAAAACTCCCTTGGCCCCCTTTATACATATAAGGGAAATTTCCCCTTTATTTAAATCTTGTAGTGTGGTCAAAATTATAAAAATCAATTGAAAATATATACACCACAAAAAGTTAATTTTCCACTTTATATAAACCTTATAGTGGAGCCAAAATTCTAAAAAATCAATTGAAAATATATATACCACAAGAAATTTATAATATTGGCTATTAATTGTTTTTGAATTTAACGATAAATAAATCTTATAATTAAATTACATATGTTATATCTAATTCTATCTAGTGATAAATTAACAATTTCTAATTAAGAACGACTTTCGAAAAGAATTAAAAATGTAGGATTGAGTAATGTGAGAAGTTCGATGTATATAACATCAATGGAGAAGTAACATGTTGCACATTAAAGAGTATTAAAAGGTTGATAATAATTAATATATATGACATTATTATTCAAATTTATAATCCTATAAATACAACTAATTAATGTGATGGTAACAATACCTATATGCAGAACTAGGAGGGGCTGGATTGAATTAAATTTTTCATTTTTAATATTACGATATTATCGCAAAAAAATTATAGTTCAAATATCTAAATGTTATTAATGGTTGAAATTAGGTGTATATGTCAAATAAATGGAAACAATAATTGAGATAAAGAATTCATTGCTTCATATGATAATATACAAATTAAATGTTTGTGCTAAATTCATGATCTTGTAATGTAATTTGTTATTTCATCTGATTTATTTTATTTGTCATTTTTATTAAAAATAAATTATTCAAAACAATTATCATTATAAAAAATTAAGATATAAAAATTTGAACTAATGTAATTAAATTATCAAATTTGTTAATATTTTTAAAGACATTAAAAGAAATATGATAAGTAAAATAAATCTGTATCAATTTTTCCCCTTTGAATTGGGCATTTTACCCTTCCCTTAATGCCCCCCTCATTTAATTCTATTTCTACTCTCTTCGTTGTGACTAAAGGCCATAAACTAACCACGTGGTATATCATATGAGGTTATTTTTCTCTTCATAACATGTTTCAGATTCGAGCCTTGAATATAGAAAAATTCATTATAGAGAACACTCCCCCTTCCCTCCAAATAGGGTCATATGCTGTCGAAATCTGAAATGTTCAAACTCTAATACGGATATCGACTACTTAGTGAGAAATTAAAAAAAAAAGATTGTAAAGTAATTGAGATGGGATAATAAGTTAGTATATCTTTTCGTATTTAATTAGAGTTTCTAAGTTAAACTCTTAAAATAAAAATATGTTAGTAAAGCGTTTTACTATTAAAGTAAAACTTGCTAGCAAGAATTTCAATTAATCAAACTCACAAGCAGATACAAAAGATCATGTGGAAAAAAAAATCCTCGTCTTTCCCTTACAATTTTCTAGTGTTGCGGTTCATTTTCACATGCTACAATTAAACTATCTTTAACTTTTGAAAGAATCCATCAAGACTCTATTAATCAATGAACGCAAACATTACAACCACAAAGATTTGAGAGTATTAAATATAATCAGACTTCTCAATAATAATTAAAATTTTACTATAATAAATAAGTAATTGTTTTGTTATAACAATTTAAAAATATGAGAACAAACAACGCTACTACAAAATGGTTTAATTATATATCACAACAAAGCTCATAAGTACGAAGAGGTTTTACTACTTGCTAGCAATAATTTTAATTAATCGAACTCGAAAGTAGATACAAAAGATCATGTGGAAAAAAAAAACAATCTCCATCTTTCTCCTGCCACTTTTTCTAGAGTTCATTTTCACATAGTACAATTAAACGATCTTTTAATTTTTTTGAAAGAAGTAATCAAGACTCTACTAATCAATGAATGCAAACATACACAATTTATACAAAATACATAATCAGATCTTTCATGTTATGTTATTATTATAACAATTAAAAATAACGATATTATGGAGAGGGCGATTCGATAATATCTCAGTGCAAAGCTCATAAATACACATTAATGTGGGGCTAATATAGTCAAGATTGGGCCAGTGATAGAGGGAACATAAATGCTAGTATTTACAAGTTGATGTAACAAATTGTAACCAGAATAAATCATGGGACAGAGAGGATGAGATTAGTCAGGTTCTATTTCTGTTACATTTGTCCTATGAAAAGACAATTGAATATAATCAATCATATAATGCTACCTAGTAACAAACATATACTAATATGCTTTCTTACAATTATATTATTACCATACATTACTTGTAATGTTATGTTTTTGGGTTAAATTATATAAATTTTGATTAATAACTAAAATCTTTTGTTTATATTTGGATGGATTTAATAATCTGTGTCATTTAGTTCAATCTACTGTAAAATAAGATTAATATGTAATTCAGATTGAATCACGAAAAATTTAGTCTAACTATTTTTTAAATATTGGTTTTATACGAATTATTTTTTGTTAGGTATTCAAACATAGTATAAGAAAACGAAATTCAAAATTTAAATTTAATTATAATTGAGTGGGTATATAATTCGATTTTTTGTTCACTGCAGTTCAATCCACTTTAGCCCAAAGAACATTTAATTGGACCGAGAATGCGTTCATTTACGTAATTGTACAAGTGATAAGAATATTTCAACAAAAATTAACGGTATGTATATTTAATGCATTGATGGTTGTATAAATAGTTATGTAATGTGTCGGTATTGTATAAAAAATGTTTAGTCGTGTATATATAATGTATAACCACTCATCAAAGAGTTCATACTATATCTAATTATTACAAAAGTTTATTTTCCTCAATTAGGTAAATACTTTTTTCAATCATGATCAATTCAGATCTCTTCTCAGCAATCCCAAATTTTAGATGTGAGTTTCTCTTAATGCTTCATTTTTTTGATATTTTATTCATTCGTTTTCACATAATTTGCTACCTATCAAATTTTAAAATTTGAGCTTCGAAATTCTTTAATGACGGATTCCGATGCACAACAATTCTAATATTCCTCTAAACAGTACAACTCAATTTTTTAAGATAATATCTCCTTTCAGTATCTCGATTCTTTTGATATAGTATTCGCTCAAAATGATTCACGTTAATAACAAATCAAGATTTTAAAATGGTTCACATTTTCCTTCTTGTGTTCTTCGATGGCGGATGACAATAAAAGTGAAATTTAAAATCTTTAATCGAAAGTTATGCTTTAAATTCGAAGGCAAAGGAAAGTTGATCAAAGATCAACAATTTAATTATCCCAAACAAGAAATATTTGTGTCTTCATCGACATGACACCTCAAACTCAGCTATACCAATCAAATTCAAAGGACTAACCCAATTTTATACGCAATCTTTTACTAAAATATTCAATTGCTTTCGCCCAAGTATACTCGCTGGGACTTTCTTTACCCATGATCTTGTCATTCCTGTATCAATCAACTCTTTTTGAGCTTAAGATAGAATCACTGGTCCTCCCTTAGAATCCTTATGATACACTTCAAAATCTAAATGCATTAATACCGTACCAAAGATTCACCACTAAGTTCCTTCTTAAAACAATGCTTAACCCAATCATCCGTAGTAACACATTAGTTGGTTTCTCAAATGTGAATGCAACACCGAATCTCATTATCTGAACATGTCATACAACTGATAACCTCTTAAGTAGTTAGTATTCCCACTTGACAATCAACGTATTCGTTTTCATATAACAGTAGAACCACATCGTAAAAGTCTGTTAGATTCATCACACATTACACTTATCGAAAAAATCATACACGAATAACGCAGAAATTTCTGCCCATTGAATAACTATAAAACATTGTCAAATTCATTCTGTCTCTAGCCCAAGCAATTTGCATTCTTTCATAGATCAAGTCGATAACAAAAGTAACACATTTATAAAAATACATGAAATGTTTTCTCTACATTTTCAAGTAATTATACACCCTACATTTTTTTCTCCTTTTATTTATTTTTATACAAATTTTCTTTATTTGAAAAGTCGACATTTTTATTTTCCTACCAATCATAATTTCACCTCTTTATTCTTTCTTTTTGGCCCTTTGTTGCGTTTTTCCTCCATTAGATTCTGCCTTTTCTCTTGACTTTTACCTCTGCTGCCTCTTCTTGTTTTTCATCCATTTCTGCTTCTCCTTCTTCCTAGTCGATCTCTGCACGAATCCCAAAAGACCCATTTTTTTTAAATAGTTAGCTATGACTCTTGGTTCAGGAGGATCTAGTGTTGTGGGTGAGTCAAATTTTACATCCCCAAATCTCTTGTTGTTTTATTTTGAGTTTTTTGTGTCAAATCTGATCATGGGTTGTTTAAATTTCACATCTTTATTGCATGGTTTATGTTTATATGAGTGTTATTCTTGTTTTCAAAGATTAGAACTTTGAAATCTTGTTTTTTTTTTATTATGTGTTTTTATTTTTATTTTTTGGTCTTTATTGATTGATGTTTAGTGAATTTAGTAATTGTGTGAGTGGATTGAAAAATGAAGTATTGTAAAGAGAGAGGTAGAATTTAGGATTTTAAGTAAGGACAACTGTGGAGGGGAGTTTTGGTGTAATTGGTAAAGTTGTGGACATAGCCTCTTGTAGTAATGCAGGGTTAGTCTGATAGACCCTTGTAGTTGGGCTGGCCTTAAGCAAGGACAACGGGGAAGGGGAGCTTTGGTGTAACTGGTAAAGTTGGTAAAGTTGTTGTCATGTGATCAAGAGGACATAGGTTTGAATTGTGGACATAGCCTCTTGCATTAATGCAGGGTAAGGCCTCGTAGGATAGACCCTTGTGGTTGGGCTGGCCTTAAGCAAGGACAACGGGGAAGGGGAGCTTTGGTGTAACTGGTAAAGTTGTTGTCATGTGATCAAGAGGTCATAGGTTTGAATTGTGGACATAGCCTCTTGCAGTAATGCAGGGTAAGGCCTCGTAGGATAGACCCTTGTAGTTGGGCTGGCCTTAAGTAAGGACAACGGGGAAGGGGAGCTTTGGTGTAACTGGTAAAGTTGTTGTCATGTGATCAAGAGGTCATAGGTTTTAGTTGTGGACATAATAACCTCTTGCAGTAATGCAGGGTAAGGCCGTGTAGGATAGACCCTTGTAGTTGGGCTGGCCTTAAGCAAGGACAATTGCGAAGGGGAGCTTTGGTGTAACTGGTAAAGTTGTCACGTGATCAAGAGGTCACAGGTTTGCTATGTCGATAGAACCTTGTGGTCGGGAGGGCCTTACGTAAGGACAACTGCGTCCGCTACTTCTTTATGTATATATTTCTTTTTTGTTTGTGTATATATATGTATAAATAGGTTGACCTAAAGGCACTGTGTTTTGAGTTTGTTGTTGCTTGCTTTTGTGTTCACTGGCAATTAACATGAAAGTTGTCATCAGTTGAATTTCGCGTGAGGTATTTGGTAAAAGTTAGTCTTTTTCCTGCTTGGATAGTTCTATTTTGGTGTGTTTGTACATCTTTGATACTGGAATGGATGTTATTGTAAATAGTGGTCAGTAAACTTATCATAGATTTCCAGTTCTTACAATGTTCAATTTTGAAGTGGTCTTTGGACAATGATAGGGATTATATTTGTGTTAGTTTTTCCTGGTCAGTGTTAAAAATCCTTTATCGTAAAAATATGAAGCTAAACTTAATGAGTTTATGCATGTTCTGTCATATACGAGTATTTGAATTATCCCTGTGCTTGCTTCATAAACAAGTCAATGTCTGATTGGTATTAAGGATATTTTATTAGCTCCTCCTTCAGAGCAGAACTCAAGTTTCCCCTCCCCACTATGAGGGAGTGCGAGGGTTGAGGACATTCATAAGAATTTGTTATTTCACAAGTATAGTGGATCTATTTTTCTGTTGTGCATGTTATCTTTGCCAGAGCTTAACATGGTAATGATCCTACGTAGACTGTTCTATCCTGTTTCTTACCAATTAGTCTTGTTTTAGTTGTAGCTGATACAATTGCAGTTTGTTATGTTGCATCAGCCAAATTGTGGACTTTGATTGCTATTTAGGTAAATGAGGAAGTCCACTGTGTAAACAACTACACATAATTATTGACCTGATTTCCTTATAAATAAAAAATTCTCTGGCTGTTCTTCCCTGCTAATGATTGTTGGATGTACTATCATTAGAGCTCATAAACTGTGGAAACGAAGTGTCAGCTCAACACCTAAAATCCGTCTGGATTTTTATGCTTTACACTTTACTTGAGAGTAAAAGTCTGATAATTATTGATTCTTTTGGCATGATAATATTTTAACAAGGGGTTGCATATTTGAGCCCCACCATCCCAAGTTGATTTATTATGTTCTTCAAACAATGCCACAACAAGGTACATCTATGTCAGAAACGAAGTGAGAAAAGAAAATTAAACTAATGTTTTTTCCTTTCCTTAGAGGGGGCAAAACTAAAGAAAGGTCTTTGCAGTGATATCACACCAAGACACTGTCACTTTACATAAACCGAAAAGTTTGGAGATAAGCCTTCCAAAAATCTAGCAACTATTATACAAAGTGGAATATTTTCTTCACATTAAAAATTACAAATTGAACAGAAGAGAGCTTTAACTCTACGTAGTAGGCTTTCAGCTCCTTCAGAAGTTCTGTTAATCCTTTATTATAATAAACAACAAGGTTGAGTTGATCCCTTTCTTCTTTTTGTCCATTTTCTATGTCCAACTTGTGGTAGCTTCTATCACTGTATTTGGAGGGTCCCAAGTTATATCAACAACAACAAACCCAGTGTAGGGGAGGGTGGTGTGTCTTCAAACTTACCCTTAACTTGTGATGGTAGAGAGGTTGTTCCTAATAGACCCCCGACTCAAGTGAAGTATATAAAACGACGAGTACGTAAAGAAGATATAAAGAAGAAGAGCACAATAGCGACAACAAATAAAATAGTAACTGAAGAAAAAGAAACAATAGGTCATACTAAATTCAAAGAATTATATAGTAGGAGAGTAATACTAACAAAACTGAAAAGGGCACTAGACACGTCAACTATCTACTAACCTTCTACCCTAGAGACTTTCATGTCTTTCTATCCAGGGTCATGCCCTTGGTAAGCTGCAAATGTGTCATGTGCTGTCTAATCACCTCCCCTGAAGGTTTCTTTTGTCTACCCCTCCTCTCCTTATACCTACTATAGTCAACTCTCACACTTCCTCACTGGGGCATCAATGCATCTTCTCCTCATATGCTTGAACCATCATAGCATTGCCTCCCTTATCTTGTCCCAATTCTTGGCCGGCCAACACTCCATCCCATACAACATAGTGGTTTGACCATCAGGTTATACCTTAAGGCATGGTGACACATTCTTATCTTACAAGAATGGGGTGACAAGACTATACCAAGGACTATAACTTTATTGCAGAATGACATTGCAATGTTCTTGTGGGCACCATCAGAATTCCATGCAGATTTGGTTCTTCTTTTATATTCATGCATGGAAAACTGTTGAAACTGTCTCACCTCTCTTACTTCCTCCACAAAGAAAGAAAGCGTCTTCTCGAGTTCTCCATTCTTTCACCATTTTCCTGTCTTATTCCCTGTGAATAAACATTTTGCTAAAATGTTAGATATATTTTTTTTACTGTCATTTAGCCCTTCACATCTACTTGGGAGTTGGAGCCATCTGCAACGTTATGGATTCTTGGTTTACCTTTTGTGAATCTTCACTTACCAGAATTTTAATTCTTTGCAGTCCCTCGGAATTTCAGATTACTTGAGGAACTTGAACGCGGTGAAAAGGGTATTGGAGATGGGACTGTAAGCTATGGGATGGATGATGGAGATGATATCTATATGCGTTCCTGGACTGGCACCATTATTGGTCCTCACAATGTTAGAGCATTCTTTTCTCTTTCCTAGTTCCAGCCATCTCTAAGTTTGATTTTAATATGGCTTTTTTGTAGTCAAATGAAACCTCTAGTATACTTTCTATTAGTTATTTGAATAATTCTAGGACCATTCAATTGCTTGTTTACTCTCACATTAACTTCTTTTCCATCATTTTGGTGTGTTCTTATTTCTTAAATTGTTAAAGGCTAATTTTCCCTTTTTCCAGTCCGTTCATGAAGGTCGCATTTATCAGTTGAAGTTATTCTGTGATAAAGATTATCCAGAGAAGCCACCTAGTGTCCGCTTCCATTCTCGAGTTAACATGACATGTGTCAACCATGAGACAGGAGTGGTAAGCAATCTATTATTGTATTGGTATTTGGTAGAATGGAATGCCATTTTTGTCATCGAGAAAATTTATGTGACACCTCATTATCATAATGGTACCTGGAAATCCAAAATATTATGTTTGGCTTGCTATTGTGGAATTTAGAACTTGTATAGTAATTTGCTATTGTAGAATAGAGAACTTGTGTGGTAATTCCTTTTTGTAACATTACATGTATAGGAAACCATAGAAGATAGGAAGTATCGATTAAATGTATTATGCTCTGGGATAAAGATATTTGTCTAGGGGTTGCTGAGACACACCAAAATTGATCATGAAAATATTTAGTAGAATTGTGGTTACATTGTTTCCTGTGTTGATTTACTTCTGATGTCCTTTAGTAGGTATACTCCAAATAAGTTCTCTGTTATATTTCCGAAATTTTTTCATTGCTTGGCTCAAGCATCCTTCTGAATTCACGATTAGTTGCTATAAATGCAATATGATATTCCAATGATCTTTTCAAGTTTGGCTTTCGATCTTGACAACATTCTGGACTTCTATTTTGTATTTGCTCCCGCTTGTCCTGTTGCTTATATATAGATTGATGAACCAGTTGACAAGAAGCCACAACTGTGTCTTGTTGATACAGGTGGAACCAAAAAAGTTTGCTTTACTTGCAAATTGGCAGCGAGAGTACACCATGGAAGACATACTGGTTCAGCTGAAAAAGGAGATGGCTTCTCCTCACAATCGCAAGCTAGTTCAGCCCCCGGAAGGCACCTATTTCTAGCGTATAACGACAATCCAAACTTGTGCTGCTGTGTCATGACATTGGAAGTTTAAAAATTTACTAGGGGGAGTTGCCTTTTAGGGCTTCTTGATCACTTATGCTTTCATCCTTTATAAACTTTGCCACAGTGTGCTGTTTGATTAATGTGTCAAATATTAAGAGTAATAGGTTCTTGTGCTTGTCTGAATATTTTTTTTTTCTCCTCCTCTTACGCCCTTTTCGCGTTGTATTTTATAAACTTAATTCCGTTTTATATCTTTCACTATTTTACTAAAAATGGAACGTAATGATCTTGTTTTTGTGTTTTTCGGTTGAAAAGAGATGTCTTGAGCAATCGGAACCCGGCTTCTTTCTTGCATATGCATATTGTATGCATAGTTATGCCGATAATGAAACGTAATGATCTTGTTTTGTGTTTCTTAGTTGAAAAGAAATTTCTTGAGCAATCAGAGCTCCGATGGAAAAATTATCTGAATGCACAACTTATTTTATCATATCCTCTAAAAGAATTTACCATTTGAAAAAATTATTAAAATTCATAATCTCTCCTATTCTCAGATACATGATTCCATTTTACGTGATGTATCGGTTGGCTATCACTTCAAATGATATATCACTTTACGTGATGTACCAGTCGAATATCACTTCAAACGGTATATCGATCGGATATATCACTTTACGTGATGTATCAAAATGTTGAGTGATGTATCTGAAAGCGATATGCAATATATCGGGACATTCAGCGATGCGTCTGAAACAGAGACGTGAGGTATCAAGACATTTTGGGATGTATCCGGATTTCTCCAAATTCAAGAGATTTTTGTAATCTAAAAAGGAATAGTAATAAGTTAGCTCCTGACACTATGGGATTGTGTAAACTTCTATATGCATATTGTATGCATAGTTACACCGTTAACTAATCGTGTTGGACCCAAATCATTATCTTTGAGGGGGATAAATCACTATTTGGAAATGTTGCTATCTGATTACATTAAGTATATTATTGTTGTATATTACGATGACCAATTCTGGATCCGAAAAAGAAACATGTACATTCTGCTATTTGAAAATAAATATTGCTATAAATCTCATTTTTTCGTTTAGAATCAACACTTCAAAAAGACAATATGTTTTGGGGGGATGACACAATTAATGTGGAATGCGAGTATTGAGCTTGTTTCCCCTATTTTCATTGGGGAAGTCATTTTCCTTATCTTTTAAAGGAGCTTGTTTTCCTAAATAAAATATTTTACAAATATTTAACCAACTTAACATGAAAAAATTGAAGAATATTCCGAACACATCCTGAGTATGTTTATTGTTGCATTATCCCCTATTAGTTTTATAAATCCCCAAAATCCCTTATTTTCACGCATCGGATTAATATATCAGCGCATCAAATTAATGTATCTCGCGCATCAATTAGTGTATCAGGTATAAAATGTAATGTATCTTACTTAATGGTTAATGCATCTCGCGCATCAAATTAATGTATCGGCGTTTATATTATTGTATCCGTTTGAGAGATTTCTGTAATTATAAACTTATAAGGGACAAATGATAATTTTGCCTTGAAAACATGTGATTATTGTCCTTTGCCCTTATACAAAAATTAATCTAAAGCCAGACTCACAAATCATATTTGGCCCAAAAATGTCCCAAACCCGGCCCATTCTCTTATTCCCCCTCCCAAGACCCGACCCGACCCGACCCGACACTTCCTCTTTCAGCAACAAATCCCTAAACCTCTGTAAGCCGCCCCATTTTTTCCCCCTTTAACCTTAGCTGATTTCAACCCCAGAAGGATAGAATTACAACTGTTGAGGTTTGTTCTGGGAATTTCTCTGAGCTGTACGAACCCTAATAGTTGTCACATCGGAAATTTACATCTCCGGCAGGGAAAAATGTCATCATCAGTTATAGGTCGTTGTCATTTCGGCGTTGAAGCTGCCGGAACAAAGAGGTATGTTGATGGAGATCAATACATATAAAAAAATTGCTGAATAATAAGATGATTGCTTTTGGTAGACTATTTTTTAGCTTGTACATATATAAAAACCCATAATTTGCGTGATAAAATTATGTGCTGTGAAATGATTATTGTTACTGCTGTTTGTTAGCAGGAGAACTGCAGTATGGAGGTCACCAAGAGCAGCTGTAATTCCAAGTTTCCACCTCCCAATGCGTAGTTATGAAGTTAAAAATAGGTAATATCCGCTTACTGAGTTGATTTGGAGATAAAAATGTGATCTTGGATGTAAATAAGTTTTTCTTTTCCTTCGATGCACTTACTAGTCTGAATTGGTTTGGTTTGGTTTGAGGAAATCACATGTAGTTATGTGTTGCTCAATTGACTGGTTGAAGTATACAGTTCTCTGTCGACAGAATAGAGTTTGATTGCTTGTGTATAATTGGAATGTTGTGGCGTTTTTGGGTTCATTTCAGTTCTTCAACACAAGCAAATTGCAACGTGGCAACTATGATAACTGCAGTAGTTGTCAAAGGCGTAAATTTTAGGAAAAACACAGTTTGTTGGGGATTTAGAGGAAAGGATATTTTAGTTCTGTTTGAGGAAAGTGTTAGGTGAGATGATAGAAGAAAGAATGTTGTATATTCACCAATTTTACTTACAAAAGAAAAGTAATGTTGACCATCTGAATTGATTTAGTAGTAGGAGATAATGCAATTTGTTGTTGGAAGATTCAATGTTCGTAAAACATATTACAGAAAAAGAGATTAGAAGGCAGGGGTGGTTCCTTGAGCATAGTTTTATCATCTCTTTGTGTGTATGATTTTGATAATGGTTCATCTGTGAATAATCAGTATTAGGATTTATCTGCATTCATTATCATCTTGTTGTGATGAGGTATTAGCAGCAATCGATGTGTTGCTAATGGGCAAACTTTTCCCGTTTAGTTTAAGCAAACAGCTATTAAGTGAGTATCAACATCAAGGAAATTTATAAGAGATACATGCAAACACAATGTTAGAAGAGATTCATTTTACCTTCTCTTATGCAGGACGTTTGCCGAGGACATAAAAGCACTTCGGTTGATTACTGCAATCAAAACCCCATATCTACCAGATGGAAGGTTCGATCTTGAGGCATATGACGCCTTGGTAAATTTGCAAATCGAAAATGGCGCTGAGGGTGTGATTGTTGGTGGCACTACAGGTGAAGGTCAATTGATG
The DNA here is from genome assembly GCA_022817965.1 of Solanum lycopersicoides. Lineage (NCBI taxonomy): Eukaryota > Viridiplantae > Streptophyta > Magnoliopsida > Solanales > Solanaceae > Solanum > Solanum lycopersicoides. Next base: position 90,120,308 of record CM040627.1, read on the forward strand.
AGCTGGGATGAACACATCATGCTCATTGGTCACACAGTGAACTGTTTTGGAGGATCAATCAAAGTCATTGGGAACACAGGGAGTAACTCCACAAGGGAAGCAATCCATGCGACAGAACAGGGATTTGCTGTAGGTATGCATGCTGCTCTTCACATTAATCCCTACTATGGGAAGACCTCCATAGAGGGTATGATTTCTCACTTTGACAGTGTGCTCCCTATGGGCCCTACTATCATTTATAACGTACCATCAAGAACTGGTCAAGACATTCCTCCACGTGTAATTCAGACATTAGCAGAGAGCCCTAATCTTGCCGGTGTCAAAGAGTGTGTTGGAAATGATAGAGTGAAGCAGTATACAAGTAATGGTTTGGTCGTGTGGAGTGGGAATGATGATGAATGCCACGACTCAAGGTGGGATCATGGTGCTGCAGGAGTTATTTCTGTCACCAGCAACTTGGTTCCTGGTCTGATGCATGAACTGATGTTTGGAGGAAAGAACCCTGCTCTGAACTTAAAGCTAATGCCATTAGTTGAATGGTTGTTTCATGAACCAAACCCCATTGCTCTAAATACAGCTTTAGCTCAACTCGGAGTTGTGAGGCCTGTCTTCCGCCTTCCATATGTTCCACTTACAAGGGCAAAGAGAGAGGTATTTGTGAAGATTGTCAAAGAAATCGGACGGGAAAACTTTATAGGGGAAAGAGATGTCCAAGTTTTGGATGATGATGATTTTGTTTTGCTTGGTAGGTATTAGCTTTTCCCCATTTGGTGTTGAGAAGTAAGTTTTTGTTGTTAGCTGCTTAACTTGAAAATTTCTTAATATGAAGAAATATATCTTCTTTTATGTTCTTTTTGTACCCATGCATTCTTATTGTTTGCTCTTCTCTTCTGGGAGGCATGTAAATTGTATTTGTTAGTTTATGGTTTTAACCTAAAGATATGTGTAAAGTACGTAGACTTGATCATTATTTTAAAATAGAGATACTGTTTTCGGATAAATCCTCTGCGAATTAAAAGACAAACAATGCAGACTTTACCTTTACCTTAAAATAGAGATACATATTGTTTCAGACAGACCATCTACTCAAGAAAAAGACAATCCAAAGCAATATACAAAAACAAATAACTGTAATGAAGAAAGTCATGACGAAATACTATATATAACCTAACAAATCATCATAAACAATAATTATTATAGTCAAAACTATAATCAAAGTGTAGCAAATAATAACTGAACTCAAAGGACAATCTCTTAATTACAAGTCATGACTAATAGTATAAAAGCTTAGTTACAAGAGTAATACTATCATGACTAATAGTACGACTAATAGTATAAAAACAAAAACGAGACAACACTCAACTATCTATAACCTTCTATCTTAATTTGTGTTCTCCATAACCTCCTATTTTAGGTCATGTTTTCGATAAGTTCAAGTTACATCATGTCATATCTATTACTTGTTTGACCTACCTCAGTCTCTCGTAAAATCAATATTTTTTTACAATTAATTACACGTCATGTTTTAAATCAAAATATAAAATGTTCAATAATACCATAACTTAATTAATACGGAAACAATGCAAACATTCTTTTTTCTTGTTGCATCTCATGTGAGTCCCTCCAAAAATAAATGGAGCTTTTCTCACATAAGTAATTAACTAGCCTTGAGGCAAAGCCGGAAAATTCGAAGCAGACAAAGTCAAAACTCTTTTTGCTAGGCGTATATCATTCAATTATATTAATAATTTGGTCAAGTGATTTTGAACAGATAGCTGGAACAAATTAAGAGTTTAATTCCTAGGTTACAGTAGATTGTAATCTGAATATTGCTTGACGACTAGTGAAACTCTTGAGAAATTTTATGTAAAGGTCGTGATTTTACCTTTTTAAGCAAGAAAGTTTCTACGCAAATAATATTATTGATTTTAACGCTCGTTAATTTATTCCTTGTTTTGTTTCTGCTAGTATACATTATGGTTGCCCTGCCCCTCTGACAAATAATATTTTACTTCTATATGTAATAAATTAGCATGCAACTCTTGATAATAACCTTTCTATTTTACTTAATATTGGTAGCTATAATATTTGCACTAACATTTATCTACTATGTAACTATCTTAATATGCCTAATAATAACTTCTTCCTTTTTTTTTGAAAATCGGCGTTTGGTCATCAAAATTTCAATATAACTAAAAATTGTATTTGAAATTTAAAAAACGCCCTAACTTTATTTGCATTTTCATTATATTTTTCTTTTTCAAATATATCTCAGACTTTATATTTTTATAAAACTAATTTCATTAAATTATGTTTCATGTTTAAATCATATTTTTTTAATGAAAAGTATATTCATACAATCAACTATTATTTATGAAAAACAATAATAAATAACAACTCCATCGTTCATCTTCATCTTCAACTTCGAATATTTTAAATAAAGTGAAAAAAATATTTATAATAAAATGTAATAGCTCGTATATGAGATTTAATCTATGATATCATATGACAATCTATTTTGAGATATTACCTTTTTAGAGCAATTTGATTGTATGTCAAGCTTTGAGGTAATTAAGTTGAGTTGGATGATTTTACAAGTTCTTAGAAATTGCGAGGAGTAAATCATATTTTTAAAATGTATATTTAAAATTTTAAATATTTTTTAGTATAAAATCTAGTCAAACAAAAATCCAATTCTAAGAATTTTTTAAAAAAAATATTTTTTTAATTTTAACAGTCAAACACCCACTAAATACTAAATTACTATTGAAATTCATTTTTTATTTATAATTGTTTTGGAGTATTTATTTCCATCACAACCCAACAACAATGTAGATTGAGAGGTTTTAATTAATTTGGAGTTCAAAAAAAAATTCAAACTTTTATTTTGATTTAAAATTAAGTCAATTTACAATTTAATTAAACTTATAGATGTGCCATATCTCATACATGTCAAGTACTAAAACTTATGCTAACGGTAAAAATATGTTTTTCTTTTTTAAATATTTTGTTTAGTCAAACTTGAATTAAATAAAATGAATATTTAATGTTTGACTAGATTACATATATATTTATTTTCAATTAAAAAGAGGAAAACTTTATTAATTATTAAAAACCCAACAATCAATCTCTTACCACTATATATAATGAGAGAGGTCACATTGTTTTTTCACCATTCAAACTTTCAATATTTCTCCCCTTTATTTTTTCCCAAAAAGTAAAAATGAAGTTTTCTTCTCTCTTCAAAAGCCAGAAAAAACCCTTATTTTCTCCTATGCTATGTAGATTGCCACATTGTGGTAACCTTAGAACTAACTCTATTAGAGATGAAAATAATCACAACATTTTCAATTCTCAAAGATTTTGCATTAATGTTGACGATGACATAGTTGATGAAGTCATTGAAGGCCTAAAAGTTGAGAAAAAGAGGTTCTTTTTTGAGGTAGGTGAAAAAATAAGTTCGATTCTTGATGTTTTATCATCAAAATTTTCAAAAAGTACTAGCAGTAAGAGGCTCGAGTTTTCACCATTTGATGAATCATGTGTTATAACACATATAGATTCGATTGATGCTTATGAGGAAACAAGTACTAGGTCAATTCTTAAAGGGTCATCGTCAAGATTGTCAAAGAATGATAACAGTACTAGTAATAACATGGTTGAGTCTCTACCATTGAACGACTCCTGTGTTATAACGCCTAGTGCTATGAGGGTAACTTCGATAGATCCTTATGGATATATCAAGAAACATATGGAAATAATGGTTGAAGAAAATCAAGGGATTAAAGATTGGAAGGAGTCTCTTAAAGAGATGTGTGCTTGGTATTTGGAGATTAATTATAATGATAAAAACATTCATAAGTTTATTATTGGTGCATTTTGTGATTTGTGGATGAGCTATTCGGGTACTTCAACAACAAATACTCCATTTGGATTTAGTACTAGTGAACCTCCTAGTCCTTATTTCATGTCTTTGATAGAAGCTAAGGCTGATCAAATTATTGCAGCGTCAACATCCAGTGTAATTCCATAAGTAAGGGCTTTGGGTAGGGGTAGGATTTATGAGGACGTTATTCTTATAATTTCTGAGGTTAAAAGATTGTTTTTCTAGTGATAGATTCTCGCTTGAAAGTACTGTTTTCGAAGCGAAAGACTGAGAATGAGATTCTTGAGAGAAATATTAATCGTGTTTCATTTTCTTATATTTGAAAGAAAAAATGCAAAATTTATTTTAGATATGTTATCGTGTTATTAGTAGTATTGTTTCTTTTTCTTGTTTGAAAATTTAAATAAATATACTTCCTTTTTAAATAATTTGTCGTTAATCTTTGTTCATAATATTTTTCTATCTTATATATCTTGATCTAACATGATATATCAATAATTAGTGTGATACAAAACTTAGTTTATGTCTAACTTTATTAAATCTAGAGTAAAAATCATTGTAACTTTAAGTTTTTTCTATTTATTTAACTTTTACAATCCATTATTTGTTTATTTATTCATTACTATAATAACATATCTAACTTTTACAACGCATTATTTGTTTATTTATTCATTACTATAATAAATTAGTCTTTTCCTAATTGGTGTTGAGAAGTAAATTTTTGTTTATTGAGGCTTAATTAATTTGGATACATGTCGTATAGGGCTTGAAAAATGTCTACTATTAAAAAAAAATTATATCCAAAAAATGAATCGAGATCTCTGATTAAGGAAGGAGCCGCTCATCTGTTGCATCACATTTTAAGTAAAATGTATTGATCACTTTAATCTCAAAAAGATATTAGAGAAAAAAATGATACTCTTCTTAAAAAGACTGAAATAGAAGTAAACTAAATAAATTAAAATAAAAGGAATTGCTTAAATAATTTTGTATCTACGTGTGTAACTAGATAGTATGCTTAATAATAGTACCCTATCTTACCCAATAAAATATAAGGCTGTTAAAAACTGGAAAAAAAATTATTACTTTTGAATATGGAAAAAGTTATTGGTTTGTCAGTGATGGATTATTAAATTGATTTAATATTTTTGATAATGATTTTGATTTTTTTTTATATCGAATTATTTATTTCTAACGGTTTGATTTTTTTTTTTCTAATAAATAACTTGTAACTGATAGTAAATTAATAAATTATATTTAGATTATTCAATGCATAAAGTTCTTAGGATATAGTTTTATAATTTAATTTTTAACGGTCTCAAAGTCTTATTTATCCTATAGGGTTTTAGTGTTTACTTTTGAGCATAATACAATCTTATAACTCATGTACATGTTTTTTTAGTCTGTCACCTTATTTTATAGTGATTTTCAATATTTTTGTGTCTGGCAGATCTATTAAATTAAATCAATAATCTAGCCAATAACGATCAATAATCAAGAAATCAATATCTTAATAATTTTATAATCATTTTGTATGTCTACAAAATAATAATTGATAAATTGAATCAATAAATTTTAAAATTTGATCGAACCAACCGGCTTAGCTAAGTATAATATTACATTTGATTAATCTCCCAAAACTTTTATTTCTTAAAAAAATCCTCCCAGAGACAAATCAGTCGTCCGTTATTTTTTCTGAGGACATAAAGAAAAATACAGAAGAGTGCATCATGAGATCTATGGTAAAAATATGAAATTATAATAATAAAAAAATTGTAAAAATTTAGGGATTAATTTTTATGTATTGAGGTTTATGGTAAGAAAGGTGAAACTATAAAAATAAAAATTCTAAAATTTAGGAAATAATTTTGGTGTGTTGAGATTTATGGTAAAAAACTAAAAAGGTGACCTTGTTGATTGTTCAACTCTATCCTAGAATTTTTATTTATATAAAATAACCCATTAAATCATATTTAATTTAAAGTTTTTTAAAAAAAAAAATGAAAATACCTTTAAACTGTCAATTATTAGTTAAGAAACAATAACCAAACTGTCAAACACAACGCTATCTTTCACTTCAAAATTTTCATATTTAGTGGGAAAAAAATATTTGTAATAATATGTAGTAACTCGTATATGAGACTTAATCTATGACATTATGTGAATATCTATTTTGAGATATTATTCTATTAGAGCAAATTTGATTGCATGTTTGGAAAATAAATTGAGTTGGGTGATTTTGCTATTTGTAGAAATTGCGAGGTATAAGTCATATTTTTAAAAAATATATTTAAAATTTTCTTTAGCATATAATCTGATCAAACAAGACTTTAATTTTGATATTTAAAAAATAAATATTCTTTTGAAGTTTTATGATATAACGTCCACTAAATTAATATTCATATCTGAAATTCAATTTTGATTTATAAATTTTTTGGAGTATTTAGTTTCATTTAAAAACTTCAATTAATGGAATCCAAGAATTATTCAAACTTTTATTTTGATTTAAAAGAGGATTCATTTAAAGTATATTCTCAAGTTCATTTTAATTGAACTTATAATATATAACATATTTCATAAATATTCAAACATGTCTTTTTCTTTTTTTATTATTTTGTTTAGTCAAACATTCCATAAATAAAATGAGTATTTAACAAGTGACTAGATTACATAGATATATATTTATTATTTCACAACAAACTCAATCAAAACATTAATTGATCTCCACCCCAATTAAAAAGAGGAAAACTTTATTAATTATTAAAAACCCAACAATCAATCTCTTACCACTATATATAATGAGAGAGGTCACATTGTTGTTTTACCATTCAAACTTTCAATATTTCTCCCCTTTATTTTTTCCCAAAAAAAAATAAAAATGAAGTTTTCTTCTCTCTTCAAAAGCCAGAAAAAACCCTCATTTTCTCCTATGCTATGTAGATTGCCACATTGTGGAAACCTTAGAACTCTCTCTATTAGGGATGAAAATAATCACAACATTTTCAACTCTCAAAGATTTTACAACAATGTTGATGTTGATATAGTTGATGAAGTCATTGAAAGTCTAAAGCTAGAGAAAGATAGGTTTTTTGTCGAGCCAGGTCAAAAAACTAGTTCAATTCTTGATGTGTCATCATCAAGATTGTCAAAAAGACGTATTAATAGTAAGAGGCTCGAGTTTCTACCATCTAACTATGAATCTTATGTTATAACATCGATGGAGTCTATTGATGCTTATGGGGAAACATGTAAGTCAATTCTTGAAGGTTCATCATCAAGATTGTCAAAGAGTACTAATAATAGTACTAGTAGTAAAAGGCTCGGGTATCTACCATCAAATGACTCGATGGATGATTATGGGGATCAAGAAACTAGTTCGATTCTTGACATGTCATCATCAACATTGTCAGAGAGTACTAACAACAGTATTAGTAGTAACGAGCTTGGGTATCTACCATCGAATGAATCAATGGATGCTAGTTCAATTCTTGAAAGGTCAAAGAGTAATAGTAGTAACGGGTTCGTGTACTATGTACCATGTAAAGAAACATATGTTATAATGCAATTGATTTCGAGGGATCCATATGAGGATATCAAGAATTTTTTGGAAAGAATGGTTGATGAAAACTTAGAGATTGAAGATTGGGAGGAGTCTCTTGAAGAGTTATGTGGTTGGATTTTGGAGATTAATGAGAAAAACATTCATAAGTTTATTATTGGTGCATTTTGTGATTTGTGGATGAGCTATTCAGGTACTTCAACAACATATACTCCATTTGGATTTAGTTCTAGTGAACCTCCTAGTCTCTATTTTATGTCTTTGATAGAAGATGAGGCTGATCAGATGATTGTAGCGTCAACATCCAGTGTAACTCCATAAGTAGGGGAGGGATAGGATTTGTGAAGACTATATTCTTATAGTCTCTGATGTTAAAGTATTGTTTCTAGTGATAGATTCTCACTCGAAAGAGATGTTTTGTTTTCGAAGCGAAAGAGTGAGAATTAGATTTTTGAGAAAAAAATATTGATCGTGTTTCGTTTTCTTATGTCTGAAAGAAAAAAAATAGAAAAATAAAATGCAGAATTTATTTAGATATGTTATAGCCTTATTAGTATTATTTCTTTTTTCTTGTTTGAAAATTCAAATAAATATACTTTTTTTTAATAATGTTTATTGTGTTACACATGGTCTCCGATTAAAGAAAATAGAAATTACTTCTGAAGTTTGTCGCTAATTTTTTACCTAATTTTTTATCATATATACCTCGACCTAACAAGCTACATCAATAATTAATGTAATACTAAACTTAGTTTATGTGAATTGTACGTGAGATTTATTCTATGATATTATGTGACTATATATTTTGAGATATTATTCTTTTTAGACAAGTTAAATTGTATGTTTTAGAAATAGTGAGGTATAACCATATTTTAGAAAGTGCATTACAATTTTATTTTGTTTTTTCCATAATATATGATCAAATAAAATTCAAACTCTAACTCCAACTTCAATTTTACAAATTTTAAATTTTATGATCAAATACCGACCAAATTACTATTGAAATTCGAAATTCTACTTTTATTTTTTCAAATTTTGGTGTATTTAACTCCGTCATGACCCCAACAACATTGTAGATTGGGGAGCTTTGATTAACTTATAGTTCAAATTTTGGCCAAACTATGAGAATAACTCTAAACATGAGTAGCAACAATACAAAGTCGAACAAAATTTCAACTTCTATTTTGATTTGAAAGAGGCTCATTTTAAGTCATTGTAGATATCAAAGTCAAAACTCTTTTTGCTAGACGTATAGCATCCAATAATATTAGTAAATATAATAATCAACTCCTATCCTCCTCCTCGTATACTAGCAGTACTCACGCTCTGTCACTCTCTTGTATTGATGCATAATAAATTATAATATATTACAATTCTTTTGTACCAAAAAAAGGAGCTCATAGTAAAGCTCCAATGAATATATTTTTTGGGTTCATTTTAAACATTTAGAATATTACTTAAAATCTGATATCCTTTGCAATTGCTTCAATAATCTGGTCAAGTGATTATAAAAATATAATGTGAACAAATTAAGAGTCCAATTCCTAGGTTACAATAGATTGTAATTTGAACATTGCTTGGCAACTAGAAGCTCTTGAAATTTTTTATTTGAAGATCATGATTTTACTTTTTTTTAAGTAAGAAGGTTTTCACGTAAACAATATTACGTGTTTTGAATGTCATTAAATTTATTCTTCATTTTGTTTCTGCTAGTGTATATTATGGCTGCAACTCTTGAAAACCTTTCTATATTGGCTAATATTGGTAACTATAACATATGCACCGATCAGGTATCAATGTAACTACGTATATAGTATGCTTAATAATAACTTCTTCTTTTTTTGTTGAGAATCATCGTTTGGTCATGAAAATTTCAAATATAACTTGAAATTATATTTGAAATTTAGAAAATTCCCAAAATCTTATTTTCATTTTCATTATATTTTTCTTTTTCAGACCTATCCTAAACTTTTTATTTTTACAAAAATAATTCAATTAAATTATGTTTCATGTTAAAGTCATATTTCATGTTTTTTAATGGGAAGTATATTTATACTATCAACTATTATTTATTTAAAAACTACTTCATCTTCAATTTATATTTCAAATATATCAAATAAAGTAAAAAAATATTTATAATAATATGTAATAATTCGTATATGAGATATAATCTATGATATCATATGAAAATCTATTTTAAGATATTACTTGTAAGAGCAAATTTGATTGTATGTCAAGCTTTGAGGTAATTAAGTTGAGTTAGGTGATTTTACAAGTTTTTATAAATTGTGAGGTGTTAAATAATATTTTTAAAAAGTATATTTAAAATTTTAAATATTCTTTCGTATAAAATATAGTCAAACAAAAATCAAATTTTGAAAATTTTAAAAATAAATAAATTTTTTTTTGAATTTTTACGGTCAAACGACCAATAAATTACTATTGAAATTCAATTTTGATTTATAATTATTTTAGGAGTATTTAGTTCTATCACAAACCAACAAAAATGTAGATTTAGAGGCTTTAAATAATTTGGAGTCCAAGAAAAAAATCAAACTTTTATTTTGATTTGAAATTAAGTCAATTTACAATTGAATTTATCTTATAAATGTAACATATTTCAAATAAAGTGAAAAAATATTTATAATAATATGCAATAACTCATATATGGTATCTATTCTATGATATCATATGATAGTCTATTTTGAGATATTACCTTTTAGAGTAAATTTGATTGTATGTCAAGCTTTGAGGTAATTAAGTTAAGTTGAGTGATTTTACAAGTTTTTAGAAATTGCTAGGAGTAAATCATATTTTCAAAAGGTATATTTAAAATTTTAAATATTCTTTAGTATAAAATCTGGTCAAACAAAAATTCAATTTTAAAAATTTCAAAAATAAATTTAATTTTAACGGTCAAACACCCACTAAATACTAAATTGCTATTGAAATTCATTTTTTATTTATAATTTTTTTGGAGTACTTAATTCCATCACAACCCAACAACAATGTAGATTGAGAGGCTTTAATTTATTTGGAGTCCGAAAAAAAATTCAAACTTTTATTTTGATTTAAAATTAAGTCAATTTACAATTTAATTAAACTTATAAATGTGCCATATTTCATAGATGTCAAGTACTAAAACTTATGCTAACGGTAAAAACATGTTTTTCTTTTTTAAATATTTTGTTTAGTCAAACTTGCATTAAATAAAATGAATATTTAATGTTTGACTAGATTACATATATATTTATTTCAATTAAAAAGAGGAAAACTTTATTAATTATTAAAACCCCAACAATCAATCTCTTACCACTATATATAATGAGAGAGGTCACATTGTTTTTTCACCATTCAAACTTTCAATATTTCTCCCCTTTATTTTTTCCCAAGAAATAAAAATAAAAATGAAATTTTCTCCTCTCTTCAAAAGCCAGAAAAAACCTTCATTATCTCCTATGCTATGTAGATTGCCACATTGTGGTAACCTTAGAACTCTCTATTAGAGATGAAAATAACCACAACATTTTCAACTCTCAAAGATTTTACAACAATGTTGATGATGACATGGTTGATGAAGTCATAAAAGGCCTAAACTTTGAGGAAAAGAGGGGTTTTTTCGAGGCAGGTGAAAAAACCAGTTCGATTCTTGATGTTTCATCATCAAAATTATCAAAATGTACTGATAATAAGAGGCTCGAGTTTCCACCATTTGAAGAATCATGTGTTATAACACATATAGATTCGATTGATGCTTATGGGGAAACAAGTACTAGGTCAATTCTTAAAAGGTCATCGTCAAGATTGTCAAAGAATGATAACAGTACTAGTAATAACATGGTTGAGTCTCTACCACTGAACGACTCGTGTGTTATAACGCCTAGTTTTATGAGGGTAACTTCGATAGATCCTTATGGATATATCAAGAAACATATGGAAATAATGGTTGAAGAAAATCAAGGGATTAAAGTCTGGAAGGAGTCTCTTAAAGAGATATGTGCTTTGTATTTGGATATTAATTATAATGATAAAAATATTCATAAGTTTATTATTGGTGCATTTTGTGATTTGTGGATGAGCTATTCGGGTACTTCAACAACAAATACTCCATTTGGATTTAGTACTAGTGAACCTCCTAGTCCTTATTTCATGTCTTTGATAGAAGCTAAGGCTGATCAAATTATTGCAGCGTCAACATCCAGTGTAATTCCATAAGTAAGGGCTTTGGGTAGGGGTAGGATTTATGAGGACTTTATTCTTATATTTGTGAGGTTAAAAGATTGTTTTTCTAGTGATAGATTCTCGCTTGAAAGTACTGTTTTCGAAGCGAAAGACTGAGAATGAGATTTTGAGAGAAATATTAATCGTGTTTCATTTTCTTATATTTGAAAGAAAAAATGCAAAATTTATTTTAGATATGTTACGTATTATTAGTAGTATTGTTTCTTTTTCTTGTTTGAAAATTTAAATAAATATACTTCTTTTTAAATAATTTGTTCGCTAATCTTTGACCTAATATTTTTCATTATATATCTTGATCTAACATGATATATCAATAATTAGTGTGATACAAAACTTAGTTTATGTAACTTTATTAAATCTAGAGTAAAAATCATTGTAACTTTAAGTTTTTTCTATTTATTTAACTTTTACAATCCATTATTTGTTTATTTATTCATTACTATAATAAATTAGTCTTTTCCCAATTGGTGTTGAGAAGTAAATTTTTGTTTATTGAAGCTCAATTAATTTGGATACACGTCGAATAGGGCTTGAAAAATGTCTTTTATTAAGAATTTTTTATATCCAAAAAATGAATCGAGATCTCTGGTTAAGAAAGGAGCTGCTCATCTGCTGCACCACATTTTAAGAAAAATTTATTGATCGCTTTAATCTCAGAAAAGATGTTAGAGATAAAAAAAATGATACTCTTCTTAAAAAGACTGAAATAGAAGTAAACTAAATAAATTAAAATAAAGGGAATTGCTTAAATAATTTTGTATCTACGTGTGTAACTAGATAGTATGCTTAATAGTAGTACCCTTTATTGGTTTGCCAGTAATGGATTATTAATTTAATTTAATATTTTTATAATGATTTTGAATTTTTTTATATCAGGTTATTTATTTTTAATGGTTTGAATTTATTTTTAATAAATAACTTATAACTGGTAGTAAATTAATAAATTATATTTAGATTATTCAATGCATAAAGTTCTTAGGATATAGTTTTATAATTTTATTTTTAACGGTCTCAAAGTCTTATTTATCCAACAGGATTTTAGTGTTTACTTTTGAGCATAATGCAATCTTTCAACTCATGTACATGTTTTTTTTAGTTTGTCACCTTGTTTTAAAGTGATTTTCAATGAATATTTTTGTGTTTGTGAGATCTAAACAATTAAATCAATAATCTAGCCAATAACGATCATTAATAAAGAAATTAATATCGTAATAATTTTATAATGATTTTGTATGTCTACAAAATAATAACTGATAAATCGAATCAATAAACTTTAAAATCAGATCGAACCAACCGCCTTAGCTAAGTATATTATTACATTGATTAATCTCCCAAAACTTTTTTTTTTTATATAAAAAAAATCCTCCCAAAGACAAATCAGTCGTCCACTATTTTTTCTGAAGACATAAGAGATATACAGAAGAGTGCAACATGATATTTATTGTAAGAAATATGAAATTATAATAACAAAAGAATTTGTATAATTTAGGGATTAATTTTTATGTGTTGAGATTCATGATAAGAAAGGTGAAATTATAAAAATAAAAATTCTAAAATTTAGGAAATAATTTTCGTGTGTTGAGATTTATGGTAAAAACTAAAATGGTGACCTTGTTGATTGTTCAATTTCATGTTGTTTTTTTTAAAATGAAATAACCATTAAACTATCAATTATTAGTTAAAAAAACAATAACCAAACTGTCAAACACAACTCTATCTTCTACTTCAAAATTTTCATATTTAGCGGAAAAAATATATTTCTAATAAATGTAGTAACTCGTATATGAGACTTAATCTATGACATTATGTGAATATCTATTTTGAGATATTACTCTCTCAGAGTAAATTTGGTTGCATGTTTGGAAAAATAAATTGAGTTGGGTGATTTGCTATTTGTAGAAATTGCGAGGTATATAAATCATATTTTTAAAGAATATATTTAAATTTAAATTTTTCTTTAGCATAAAATCTGGTCAAACAAAACTTTAATTTTGATAATTTTAAAAATAAATGTTCTTTTGAATTTTTATGATCAAACGTCCACTAAATTAATATTCAGATTTGAAACTTAATTTTGATTTATTAATTTTTTGGAGTAATTAATTCCATCACAACCCAACAACAACGTAGATTGAAAAGCTTTATTAATTTCGAATCCAAGAATTATTCAAACTTTTATTTTGATTTGAAAGAGGGTTCATTTAAAGTCTATTCACAATTTAATTTTAATTGAACTTATAAATATAACATATTTCATAAATATTCAAACATGTCTTCTTCTTTTTTCAATATTTTATTTAGTCAAACATTCCATAAATAAAATGAGTATTTAATAAGTGACTAGATTACATATTATATTTATTATTTCACAACAAACTCAATCATCCCAATTGAAAAGAGGAAAACTTTATTAATTATTAGAAACCCAACAATCAATCTCTTACCACTATATATAATTAGAGAGGTCACATTGTTTTTTCACAATTCAAACTCTCAATTCCCCCTTTATTTTTTCTAAAAAAATTGAAGTTTTCATCTCTCTTCAAAAGCCAGAAAAAACCCTTATTTTCTCATATGTTCTGTAGATTACCACATTGTGGTGACCTTAGAACTCTCTCTATTAGATATGAAAATAACCACAACATTTTCAACTCTCAAAGATTTTACAACAATGTTGATGATGACATGGTTGATAAAGTCACTGAAAGCCTAAAACTAGAGAAAAATAGGTTTTTTGTCGAGGTAGGTAAAAAAACTAGTTCAATTCTTGATGTGTCATTATCAAGATTGACAAAAAGACGTATTAATAGTAAGAGGCTCGAGTTTCTACCATCTAACTATGAATGTGTGTTATAACATCGATGGAGTCTATTGATGCCTATGGAGAAACATGTAAGTCAATTCTGGAAGGTTCATCATCAAGATTGTCAAAGAGTACTAATAATAGTACTAGTAGTAAAAGGATCGGGTATCTACCATTAAATGACTCGATGGATGCTTATGGGGATCAAGAAACTAGTTCAATTCTTGACATGTCATCATCAAGAATGTCAGAGAGTGCTAACAACAGTATTAGTAGTAACGGGCGCGGGTATCTACCATCAAATGAATCAATGGATGCTAGATCAATTCTTGAAAGGTTAATGAGTAATAATAGTAACGGGTTCGTGTACTATGTACCATGTAAAGAAACATATGTTATAATGCAAATGATTTCGAGGGATCCATATGAGGATATCAAGAATTTTTGGAAAGAATGATTGACGAAAATCTAGAGATTGAAGATTGGGAGGAGTCTCTTGAAGAGTTATGTGGTTGGCTTTTGGAGATTAATGAGAAAAACATTCATAAGTTTATAATTGGTGCATTTTGTGATTTGTGGATGAGCTATTCAGGTACTTCAACAACAAATACTCCATTTGGATTTAGTTCTAGTGAACCTCCTAGTCTCTATTTTATGTCTTTGATAGAAGATGAGGCTGATATAATGATTGCAACGTCAACATCCAGTGTAACTCCATAAGTAGGGGAGGGGTAGGATTTGTGAAGACTATATTCTTATAGTCTTTGATGTTAAAGTATTGTTTCTAGTGATAGATTCTCACTCTTAAGAGATGTTTTCGAAGCGAAAGAGTGAGAATTAGATTTTTGAGAAAAAAATATTGATCGTGTTTCATTTTCTTATGTCTGAAAGAAAAAAAATAGAAAAATAAAATGCAGAATTTATTTTAGATATGTTATAGCCTTATTAGTATTATTTCTTTTTGGGAAAATACATCAAATCCCCCTGAACTTGACAGCAAAACTCATTTTACTACTTTAACTACACGGGCGTTTAAATACCCCCTTAACAATTTTGAACTAATTAAATATCACCCTGAGAGTAGAATACCACTCTCACCTGCCACATCATATTCATATAAGCACCACGTCATTAATTTTAATTTTTTTTTTACTTACTCACCATTTTTTGTTTTCTTAAGCTCATTACACTAATCAATTAATTAAAAATACATTTTAAATCAAATTGCCATATCTTCTCCCCCCCCCCCCCTCTTTCTTCTTTCTTGATTTTCACCATTTTCAACCTTCTAGCTTTTTTTCCCCCAAATTTTCAACCTTCAATGGTTGTTTTCTTATTCAATTCATCAAATACTTACTTTTTCTTCTTGGAACCGTTTCTCTCCCACAATTTTTTCCATTGGAGAATCATATTTTTTTAAAATTATTTTTTTCTTAGAACCTTAAATGAAAAATGAAGATTGTGTAAAAAAATTGATAGACCCACATTTTTTTTGCATCACAACTAATAGAATTCAAGAAAATTTGCATTCAATAATATGAATTGGGTGTTTAATTTTTATAATTAATGAAAGACGGGTGAGGTGAGGGATGAAGATTAAGATTTAATATGAAAGAAGAAAGGTATAAGGAGTGCCTCAATGGAGGAAGAAGACATTTGGGGAAGACAACAAAATAAAGACAGAACAAAAAAATTAAATATTTTTTAAAAGTATTTATACCCACAAATTTCATTTACTTCTAAACAAGAAATTTCACATTCTTTTAACTTCAACTTGTAAAAATAAAATAAAAATTATTAGATAGATATTGGCCAATAAAAAAATATCATATGTATAATTTACTTTTCAATTTTTATTTTTTTTTTATTATTTCACGCGCTTTAAGGAGAGTGAGTACACTCACTTTGCCACGTCAGCTCTTAGGGTGGTATTTAATTAGTTCAAAATTGTTAAGGGGATATTTAAACGCACGTGTAGTTAAAGTAGTAAAGTGAGTTTTGCTGCCAAGTTCAGAAGGGATTTGATGTATTTTTCCCTTTCTTTTTCTTGTTTGAAAATTCAAATAAATATACTTTCTTTTTTAATAATGTTTATTGTGTTACACATGGTTTCCAATTAAAAAAATAGAAATTACTTCTGAAGTTTGTCGCTAATTTTTGACCTAATTTTTTATCATACATACCTCGACCTAACAAGCTAGATCAATAATTAATGTAATACTAAACTTAGTTTATGTGAATTGTACGTGAGATTTATTCTATGATATTATGTGACTATATATTTTGAGATATTATTCTTTTTGCTAGACGTATAGCATCCAATATTATTAATAAATATAATAATCAACTCCTATCCTCCTCCTCGTATACTAGCAGTACTCACGCTCTGTCACTCTTTTGTACTTATGCATACTAAATTATAATATATTACTATTCTTTTGTACCAAAAAAAGGAGCTCATAGTAAAGCTCCAATGAATATATTTTTGGGGTTCATTTTAAACATTTAGAATATTACTTAAAATCTGATATCCTTTGCAATTGCTTCAATAATCTGGTCAAGTGATTATAAAAATATAATGTGAACAAATTAAGAGTCCAATTCCTAGGTTACAATAGATTGTAATTTGAACATTGCTTGGCAATTAGAAGCTCTTGAAATTTTTTACGTGAAGATCATGATTTTACTTCCTTAATTAAAGAGGTTTTCACGTAAACAATATTATGTGTTTCTAATGTCCTTTAATTTATTCTTCATTTTTTTTCCACTAGTGTATATTAATTATGGCTACAACTCTTGAAAACCTTTCTATTTTGGCTAATATTGGTAGCTATAAATATTTGCACCGATCAGGTATCTATGTAACTACTTTAGTATGCATAATAATAACTTATTTTTTTTTAGAATCGACATTTGGTCATGAAAATCTCAAATATAACTTGAAATTGTATTTGAAATTTAGAAAATACCCAAAATATTATTTGCATTTTCATTATATTTTACTTTTTCAAACCCATCCTAAACTTTTTATTTTTATAAAAACAACTCAATTCTATTATGTTTCATGTTTAAGTCATATTTAGTATATTTATACTATGAACTATTATTTAGTTAAAAACAACATCTTTAATTTCAATTTCAGATATTTCAAAAAAAGAGAAAAAAATATTTATAATAATATGTAATAACTCGTATATGGTATCTAATCTATGATATTATATGGCAATCTATTGTATGATATTACTTTTAAGAGCAAATTTAATTGTATGTCAAGCTTTGAGGTAATTAAGTTGACTTGGGTGATTTTACAAGTTTTTATAAATTGTGAGGTGTAAATCAAAATTTTAAAAGGTATATTTAAAATTTTAAATATTCTTTCGTATAAAATCTAGTCAAACAAAAATCAAATTTTGAAAATTTTAAAATAATTTTTTTTTTTAATTTTTTACGGTCAAACGACCAATAAATTACTCTTGAAATTCAATTTTGATTTATAATTATTTTAGGAGTATTTAATTCCATCACAAACCAACAAAAATGTAGATTTAGAGGCTTTAAATAATTTGGAGTCCAAGAAAACATTCAAACTTTTATTTTGATTTGAAATTAAGTCAATTTACAATTGAATTTATCTTATTAATGTAACATATTTCAAATAACGTGAAAAAATATTTATAATAATATGCAATAACTCGTATATGGTATCTATTCTATGATATCATATGATAGTCTATTTTGAGATTTACCTTTTAGAGCAAATTTGATTGTATGTCAAGCTTTGAGGTAATTAAGTTAAGTTGGGTGATTTTACAAGTTTTTAGATATTGCGAGGAGTAAATCATATTTTCAAAAGGTATATTTAAAATTTTAAATATTCTTTAGTATAAAATCTGGTCAAACAAAAATTCAATTTTAAAAATTTCAAAAATAAATTTAATTTTAACGGTCAAACACCCACTAAATACTAAATTGCTATTGAAATTCATTTTTTATTTATAATTTTTTTGGAGTACTTAATTCCATCACAACCCAACAACAATGTAGATTGAGAGGCTTTAATTTATTTGGAGTCCAAAAAAAATTCAAACTTTTATTTTGATTTAAAATTAAGTCATTTTACAATTTAATATATCATATAAATGTAACATATATATTTCAAAATGGTAAGTAAAACTTATGCTAACGGTAAAAACATGTTTTTCTTTTTTAAATATTTTGTTTAGTCAAACATCCATTAAATAAAATGAATACTACTTAACGTTTGACTAGATTACATATATATTTATTTTCAATTAAAAAGAGGAAAACTTTATTAATTATTAAAAACCCAACAATCAATCTCTTACCACTATATATAATGAGAGAGGTCACATTGTTTTTTCACCATTCAAATTTTCAATATTTCTCCCCTTTATTTTTTCCTAAAAAAATAAAAATGAAGTTTTCTTCTCTCTTCAGAAGCCAGAAAAAACCCTTATTTTCTCCTATGCTATGTAGATTGCCACATTGTGGTAACCTTAGAACTCTCTCTATTAGAGATGATAATAATCACAACATTTTCAATTCTCAAAGATTTTGATGACATAGTTGATGAAGTCATTGAAGGCCTAAAAATTGAGAAAAAAAGGTTCTTTTTCGAGGCAGGTGAAAAAACAAGTTTGATTATTGATGTTTCATCATCAAAATTTTCAAAAAGTACTAGCAGTAAGAGGCTCGAGTTTCCACCATTTGAAGAATCATGTGTTATAACACATATAGATTCAATTGATGCTTATGGGGAAACAAGTACTAGGTCAATTCTTAAAGGGTCATCGTCAAGATTGTCAAAGCATGATAATAGTACTACTAATAACATGGTTGAGTCTCTACCATTAGACGACTCGTGTGTTATAACGCCTAGTGCTATGAGGGTAACTTCGATAGATCCTTATGGATATATCAAGAAACATATGGAAACAATGGTTGAAGAAAATCAAGGGATCAAAGATTGGAAGGAGTCTCTTGAAGAGATATGTGCTTTGTATTTGGAGATTAATTATAATGATAAAAACATTCATAAGTTTATTATTGGTGCATTTTGTGATTTGTGGATGAGCTATTCGGGTACTTCAACAACAAATACTCCATTTGGATTTAGTACTAGTGAACCTCCTAGTCCTTATTTCATGTCTTTGATAGAAGCTAAGGCTGATCAAATATTGCAGCGTCAACAGCCACTGTAATTCCATAAGTAAGGGGTTTGGGTAGGGGTAGGATTTATGCGGACTTTATTCTTATAGTTTATGAGGTTAAAAGATTGTTTTTCTAGTGATAGATTCTCGCTTGAAAGTACTGTTTTCGAAGCGAAAGACTGAGAATGAGATTTTTGAGAGAAATATTAATCGTGTATCATTTTCTTATATTTGAAAGAAAAAATGCAAAAATTTATTTTAGATATGTTACAGTATTATTAGTAGTATTGTTTCTTTTTCTTGTTTGAAAATTTAAATAAATATACTTTCTTTTTAAATAATTTGTTGCTAATCTTTGACCTAATATTTTTCATCATATATATCTTGATCTAACATGATATATCAATAATTAGTGTGATACAAAACTTAGTTTATGTTTAACTTTATTAAATCTAGAGTAAAATCATTGTAACTTTAAGTTTTTTCTATTTATTTAATTTTTACAATGCATGATTTGTTTATTTATTCATTGCTATAATAAATTAGTCTTTTCCCAATTGGTGTTGAGAAGTAAATTTTTGTTTATTGAAGCTCAATTAATTCGAGATCTCTGGTTAAGAAAGGAGCTGCTCATCTGCTGCACCACATTTTAAGAAAAATTTATTGATCGCTTTAATCTCAGAAAAGATGTTAGAGATAAAAAAAATGATACTCTTCTTAAAAAGACTGAAATAGAAGTAAACTAAATAAATTAAAATAAAGGGAATTGCTTAAATAATTTTGTATCTACGTGTGTAACTAGATAGTATGCTTAATAGTAGTACCCTTTATTGGTTTGCCAGTAATGGATTATTAATTTAATTTAATATTTTTATAATGATTTTGAATTTTTTTATATCAGGTTATTTATTTTTAATGGTTTGAATTTATTTTTAATAAATAACTTGTAACTGGTAGTAAATTAATAGATTATATTTAGATTATTCAATGCATAAAGTTCTTAGGATATAGTTTTATAATTTTATTTTTAACGGTCTCAAAGTCTTATTTATCCAACAGGATTTTAGTGTTTACTTTTGAGCATAATGCAATCTTTCAACTCATGTACATGTTTTTTTTAGTTTGTCACCTTGTTTTAAAGTGATTTTCAATGAATATTTTTGTGTTTGTGAGATCTAAACAATTAAATCAATAATCTAGCCAATAACGATCATTAATAAAGAAATTAATATCGTAATAATTTTATAATAATTTTGTATGTCTACAAAATAATAACTGATAAATCGAATCAATAAACTTTAAAATCAGATCGAACCAACCGCCTTAGCTAAGTATAATATTACATTGATTAATCTCCCAAAACTTTTTTTTTTATAAAAAGAAAATCCTCCCAAAGACAAATCAGTCGTCCATTATTTTTTCTGAAGACATAAGAGATATACAGAAGAGTGCAACATGATATTTATTGTAAAAAATATAAAATTATAATAACAAAAGAATTTGTATAATTTAGGGATTAATTTTTATGTGTTGAGATTTATGATAAGAAAGGTGAAATTATAAAAATAAAAATTCTAAAATTTAGGAAATAATTTTCGTGTGTTGAGATTTATGGTAAAAACTAAAATGGTGACCTTGTTGATTGTTCAATTTCATGTTGTTTTTAAAAAAATGAAAATACCATTAAACTGTCAATTATTAGTTAAAAAACAATAACCAAACTGTCAAACACAATTCAATCTTCTACTTCAAAATTTTCATATTTAGCGGAAAAAATATATTTCTAATAAATATAGTAACTCGTATATGAGACTTAATCTATGACATTATGTGAATATCTATTTTGAGATATTACTCTCTCAGAGTAAATTTGATTGCATGTTTGGAAAAATAAATTGAATTGGGTGATTTTGCTATTTGTAGAAATTGCGAGGTATATATAAGTCATATTTTTAAAGAATATATTTAAATTTAAATTTAAATTTTTCTTTAGCATAAAATTTAGTCAAACAAAACTTTAATTTTGATAATTTTAAAAATAAATGTTCTTTTGAATTTTTATGATCAAACGTCCACTAAATTAATATTCAAATTTGAAATTTAATTTTGATTTATAAATTTTTTGGAGTAATTAATTCCATTACAACCCAACAACAATGTAGATTGAAAAGCTTTATTAATTTCGAATCCAAGAATTATTCAAACTTTTATTTTGATTTGAAAGAGGGTTCATTTAAAGTCTATTCACAATGTAATTTTAATTGAACTTATAAATATAACATATTTCATAAATATTCAAACATGTCTTCTCTTTTTTTAATATTTTATTTAGTCAAACATTCCATAAATAAAATGAGTATTTAACAAGTAACTAGATTACATATATATATTTATTATTTCACAACAAACTCAATCACCCCAATTAAAAAGAGGAAAACTTTATTAATTATTAAATACCAACAATCAATCTCTTACCACTATATATAATGAGAGAGGTCACATTGTTTTTTCACCATTCAAACTTTCAATATTTCTCTCCTTTATTTTTTCCAAAATAAAATAAAAATGAAGTTTTCTTCTCTCTTCAAAAGCCAGAAAAAACCCTTATTTTCTCCTATGCTATGTAGATTGCCACATTGTGGAAACTTTAGAACTTTCTCTATTAAGGATGAAAATAATCACAACATTTTCAACTCTCAAAGATTTTACAACAATGTTGATGGTGACATGGTTGATGAAGTCATTGGAAGTCTAAAACTAGAGAAAGATAGGTTTTTTGTCGAATCAGGTAAAAAAACTAGTTCAATTCTTTATGTGTCATCATCAAGATTGTCAAAAAGACGTATTTGTAGTAAGAGGCTCGAATTTCTACCATTTAACAATGAATCGTGTGTTATAACATCGATGGAGTCTATTGATGCTTATGGGGAAACATGTAAGTCAAATCTGGAAGGTTCATCATCAAGATTATCAAAAAGTACTAATAATAGTACTAGTAGTAAAAGGCTCGGGTATCTACCATCAAATGACTCGATGGATGCTTATGGGGATCAAGAAACTAGTTCAATTCTTGACATGTCATCATCAAGATTGTCAGAGAGTGCTAACAACAGTATTAGTAGTAACGGACGCGGGTATCTACCATCAAATGAATCATTGGATGCTAGTTCAATTCTTGAAAGGTTAATGAGTAATAATAGTAACGGGTTCGTGTACTATGTACCATGTAAAGAAACATATGTTATAATGCAATTGATTTCGAAGGATCCATATGAGGATATCAGGAATTTTTTGGAAAGAATGGTTGATGAAAATTTAGAGATTGAAGATTGGGAGGAGTCTCTTGAAGAGTTATGTGGTTGGATTTTAGAGATTAATGAGATAAACATTCATAAGTTTATTATTGGTGCATTTTGTGATTTGTGGATGAGCTATTCAGGTACTTCAACAACAAATACTCCATTTGGATTTAGTTCTAGTGAACCTCCTAGTCTCTATTTTATGTCTTTGATAGAAGATGAGGCTGACCAGATGATTGCAGCGTCAACATCCAATGTAACTTCATAAGTAGGGGAGGGGTAGGATTTGTGAAGACTTTATTCTTATAGTCTCTGATGTTAAAATATGTTTTCTAGTGATAGATTCTCGCTCGAAAGAAATGTTTTCGAAGAGAAAGGGTGAGAATTAGATTTTTTTAGAAAAATATTGATCGTGTTTCATGTTCTTATATCTGAAAGAAAAAAAATAGAGAAATAAAATGCAAAATTTAGTTTTAGATATGTTATAGCCTTATTAGTATTATTTCTTTTTTCTTGTTTGAAAATTCAAATCAATATACTTTCTTTTTTAATAATGTTTGTTGTGTTACTCATGGTCTCCGATTAAAAAAATAGAAATTACTTCTGAAGTTTGTCGCTAATTTTTTACCTAATTTTTTATCATATATACCTCGACCTAACAAGCTACATCAATAATTTAATGTAATACTAAACTTAGTTTATGTGAATTGTACGTGAGATTTATTCTATGATATTATGTGACTATATTTTGAGATATTATTCTTTTTAGACAAGTTAAATTGTATGTTTTAGAAATAGTGAGGTATAACCATATTTTAGAAATTGCATTACAATTTTATTTTGTTTTTTTCCATAATATATGGTCAAATAAAATTCAAACTCTAACTCTAACTTCAATTTTACAAATTTTAAATTTTATTTATTTTATGATCAAATACCGACCAAATTGCTATTGAAATTCGAAATTCTACTTTTATTTTTTCAAATTTTGGTGTATTTAACTCCGTCATGACCCCAACAACATTGTAGATTGGGGAGCTTTGATTAACTTAGAGTTCAAATTTTGGCCAAACTATGAGAATAACTCTAAACATGAGTAGCAACTATACAAAGTCCAACAAAAATTTAAACTTCTATTTTGATTTGAAAGAGGCTCACTTTAAGTCATCGTAGACAAAATTAAAACTCATTTTTCTAGACGTATATCATTCAATAGTATTATTAAATATATTAATTAACTCCTATCTTTATCCTCGTATACTAGTAGTACTAATGCTTTGTCACTCTCTTGTACTGATGCATACTAAATTATAATATATAGTAAAGCTCCAATGAATATATTTTTGGGGTTCTTTTTAAATATTTAGAATATTACTTAAAATATGACATCCTTTGCAATTGCTTCATTAATCTGGTCAAGTGATTATAAAAAGATAATGTGAACAAATTAAGAGTCCAATTCCTAGGTTACAATAGATTGTAATTTGAACATTGCTTGGCAACTAGAAGCTCTTGAATTTTTTTACGTGAAGATCATGATTTTACTTTCTTAAATAAGGAGGTTTTCACGTAAATAATATTATGTGTTTCTAATGTCCTATAATTTATTCTTCATTTTGTTTCTACTAGTGTATATTAATTATTATGGCTCTTGAAAACCTTTCTATTTTAGCTTAACTATAAGTCTATAACATTTGCACCGATCAGGTATCTATGTAACTAAGTAGTATGCATACTAATAAAAAAAAATTGGTTGAGAATCGTCGTTTAGTCATGAAAATTTCAAATATAACTTGAAATTGTATTTGAAATTTAGAAAATACCAAAAATATTATTTGCATTTTCATTATATTTTTCTTTTTTCAGACCCATCCTAAACTTTTTATTTTTATAAAAATAACTCGATTCAAATATGTTTCATGTTTAAGTCATATTTAGTATATTTATAGTTTATACTATGAACTATTATTTATTTAAAAACAACATCTTCAATTTCAATTTCAAATATTTCAAAGAAAGTGAAAAAAATATTTATAATAATATGTAATAACTCGTATATGGTATCTAATCTATGATATTATACGGCAATCTATTATATGATACTACTTTTAAGAGCAAATTTAATTGTATGTCAAGCTTTGAGGTAATTAAGTTGACTCGGGTGATTTTACAAGTTTTTATAAATTGTGAGGTGTAAATCAAAATTTTAAATATTCTTTAGTATAAAATCTGGTCAAACAAAAATCCAATTTTGAAAATTTTAAAAATATATAATTTTTTTTGAATGTTTACGGTCAAACACCCACTAAATTACTATTGAAATTCAATTTTGATTTATAATTATTTTTGGAGTATTTAGTTCCATCACAACCCAACAATAATGTAGATTAAGAGGCTTTAATTAATTTGGAGTCCAAAAAAAATTCAAACTTTTATTTTGATTTAAAATTAAGTCAATTTACAATTAAATTAATCTTATAAATGTACCATATTTCATAGATGTCAAGTACTAAAACTTATGCTAACGGTAAAAACATGTTTTTCTTTTTTAAATATTTTGTTTAGTCAAACATTCATTAAATAAAATGAATATTTAACGTTTGACTAGATTACATATATATTTATTTTCAATTAAAAAGAGGAAAACTTTATTAATTATTAAAAACCCAACAATCAATCTCTTACCACTATATAAATGAGAGAGGTCACATTGTTTTTTCACCATTCAAACTTTCAATATTTCTCCCCTTTATTTTTTCCCAAAAATAAAAATAAAAATGAAGTTTTCTTCTCTCTTCAAAAGCCAGAAAAAACCCTTATTTTCTCCTATGCTATGTAGATTGCCACATTGTGGTAACCTTAGAACTAACTCTATTAGAGATGAAAATAATCACAACATTTTCAATTCTCAAAGATTTTGCATTAATGTTGATGATGACATAGTTGATGAAGTCATTGAAGGCCTAAAATTTGTGAAAAAGAGGTTCTTTTTCGAGGCAGGTGAAAAAACAAGTTCGATTCTTAATGTTTCATCATCAAAATTTTCAAAAAGTACTGGTAGTAAGAGGCTCGAGTTTCCACCATTTGATGAATCATGTGTTATAACACATATAGATTCGATTGATGCTTATGAGGAAACAAGTACTAGGTCAATTCTTAAAGGGTCATCGTCAAGATTGTCAAAGAATGATAACAGTACTAGTAATAACATGGTTGAGTCTCTACCATTGAACGACTCCTGTGTTATAACGCCTAGTGCTATGAGGGTAACTTCGATAGATCCTTATGGATATATCAAGAAACATATGGAAATAATGGTTGAAGAAAATCAAGGGATTAAATATTGGAAGGAGTCTCTTAAAGAGATGTGTGCTTTGTATTTGGAGATTAATTATAATGATAAAAACATTCATAAGTTTATTATTGGTGCATTTTGTGATTTGTGGATGAGCTATTCGGGTACTTCAACAATAAATACTCCATTTGGATTTAGTACTAGTGAACCTCCTAGCCCTTATTTCATGTCTTTGATAGAAGCTAAGGCAGATCAAATTATTGCAACGTCAACATTCAGTGTAATTTCATAAGTAAGGGGTTTGGGTAGAGGCTGGGGTAGGGGTAGGATTTATGCGAACTTTATTCTTATAGTTTGTGAGGTTAAAAGATTGTTTTTCTAGTGATAGATTCTCGCTTGAAAGTACTGTTTTCGAAGCGAAAGACTGAGAATGAGATTCCTAGGAGAAATATTAATCGTGTTTCATTTTCTTATATTTGAACGAAAAAATGCAAAATTTATTTTAGATATGTTATAGTATTATTAGTAGTCTTGTTTCTTTTTCTTGTTTGAAAATTTAAATAAATATACTTCCTTTTAAATAATTTGTCGTTAATCTTTGTTCATCATATATAACTTGATCTAACATGATATATCAATAATTAGTGTGATACAACACTTAGTTTATGTCTAACTTTTATTACATCTAGAGTAAAAATCATTGTAACTTAAGTTTTTTCTATTTATTTAACTTTTACAATGCATTATTTGTTTATTTATTCATTACTATAATAACTTATCTAACTTTTACAATGCATTATTTGTTTATTTATTCATTACTATAATAAATTAGTTTTTTTCCCAATTGGTGTTGAGAGGTAAATTTGTTTACTGAAACTCAGCTAATTTGGATACGCGTCGTATAGGGTTTGAAAAAAGTCATCTATCAAAAAAAAAAAATATATCCAAAAAACGAATCGAGATCTCTAGTTAAGGAAAAAGCCGTCCATCCGCTGGACCATATTTTAAGCTAAATTTGTTGAATACTTTAATGTCAGAAAAGATGTTAGAGATTTAAAAAAAATGATACTCTTCTTAAAAAGACTAAAAATAGAAGTAAACTAAATAAATTAAAATAAAGGGAATTGCTTAAATAACTTTGTATCTACGTATGTAACTAGATAGTATGCTTAATAATAGTACCCTTTATTGGTTTGTCATTAATGGATTATTAATTTAATTTAATATTTTTTATAATGATTTTGAATTTTTTTATATCAGGTTATTTATTTTTAACGGTTTGAATTTATTTCTAATAAATAACTTGTAACTGATAGTAAATTAATAAATTATATTTAGATTATTCAATGCATAAAGTTCTTAGGATATAGTTTTATAATTTTATTTTTAACGGTCTCAAAGTCTTATTTTCCTATAGGGTTTTAGTGTTTACTTTTGAACATAATACAATCTTTCAACTCATGTACATAGTTTTTTAGTCTGTCACCTAATTTTTAAGTGATTTTCAATGATTATTTTTGTGTCTGGCAGATCTATAAAGTTAAATCAATAATCTAGCCAATAACGATGAATAATCAAGAAATCAATATCTTAATAAGTTTATAATGATTTTGTATGTCTACAAAATAATAATTGATAAATTGAATAAATGATTTTTAAAATCGGATCGAACCAACCGGCTTAGCTAAGTATAATATTACATTGATTAATCTCCCAAAACTTTTATATTAAAAAAAATCCTCCCAAAGACAAATCAGTCGTCCATTATTTTTTCTGAGGACATAAAGAAAAATACAGAAGAGTGCATCATGAGATCTATGGTAAAAATATGAAATTATAATAATAAAAAAATTGTAAAAATTTAGGGATAATTTTTATGTGTTGGAGATTTATGGTAAGAAAGGTGAAATTATAAAAATAAAAATTCTAAAATTTAGGAAATAATTTTGGTGTGTTGAGATTTATGGTAAAAACAAAAAAGGTGACCTTGTTGATTGTTCAACTCTATCCTAGAATTTTTATTTTTATAAAATAACCCATTAAATCATATTTATTTTAAAGTTTTTTTTAAAAAAAAATGAAAATATCTTTAAGCTACCAATATTAGTTAAGAAACAATAACCGAACTGTCAAACACAACGCTATCTTCTACTTCAAAATTTTCATATTTAGTGGGGAAAAAAAAATTTGTAATAATATGTAGTAACTCGTTATGAGACTTAATCTATGACATTATGTGAATATCTATTTTGAGATATATTCTTTAGAGCAAATTTAATTGCATGTTTGGAAAAATAAATTGAGTTGAGTGCTTTTGCTATTTGTAGAAATTGCAAGATATAAGTCATATTTTTTAAAAATATACTTAAAATTTTCTTTAGCATAAAATCTGGTCAAACAAGACTTTATTTTGATATTTGAAAAATAAATATTCTTTTGAAGTTTTATGATTAAACGTCCACTAAATTAATATTCATATCTGAAATTCAATTTTGATTTATAAATTTTTTGGAGTATTTAATTCCATTAAAAAACTTCAATTAATTTGGAATCCAAGAATTATTCAAACTTTTATTTTTATTTAAAAGAGGATTCATTTAAAGTCTATTCTCAATTTCATTTT
This sequence comes from Solanum lycopersicoides, assembly GCA_022817965.1. Lineage (NCBI taxonomy): Eukaryota > Viridiplantae > Streptophyta > Magnoliopsida > Solanales > Solanaceae > Solanum > Solanum lycopersicoides. The sequence goes on from CM040627.1 coordinate 90,149,186, forward strand.
ATTTGAACTTATAATATATAACATATTTCATAAATATTCAAACATGTCTTTTTCTTGTTTTAATATTTTGTTTAGTCAAACATTCAATAAATAAAATGAGTATTTAACAAGTGACTAGATTACATATACATATATATTTATTATTTCACAACAAACTCAATTAAAACATTAATTGATCTCCACCCCAATTAAAAAGAGGAAAACTTTATTAATTATTAAAAACCCAACAATCAATCTCTTACCACTATATATAATGAGAGAGGTCACATTGTTTTTTCACCATTCAAACTTTCAATTCGCCCTTTGTTTTTTCTAAACTAAAAATGAAGCTCTCTTCTCTCTTCAAAAGCCAAAAAAAAAACTCCTTTTCTCCTATGCTATGTAGATTGCCACATTGTGGAAACCTTAGAACTCTCTCTATTAGGGATGAAAATAATCACAACATTTTCGACTCTCAAAGATTTTACAACAATGTTGATGTTGACATGGTTGATGAAGTCATTGAAAGTCTAAAACTAGAAAAAGATAGGTTTTTTGTCGAGCCAGGTCAAAAAACTAGTTCAATTCTTGATGTATCATCATTAAGATTGTCAAAAAGACGTATTAATAGTAAGAGGCTCGAGTTTCTACCATTTAACAATGACTCGTGTGTTATAACATTGATGGAGTCTATTGATGCTTATAGGGAAACATGTAAGTCAATTCTGGAAGGTTCATCATCAAGATTGTCAAAGAGTACTAATAATAGTACTAGTAGTAAAAGGCTCGGGTATCTACCATCAAATGACTCGATGGATGCTTATGGGGATCAAGAAACTAGTTCGATTCTTGACATGTCATCATCAAGATTGACAGAGAGTACTAACAACAGTATTAGTAGTAACGAGCTTGGGTATCTACCATCGAATGAATCAATGGATGCTAGTTCAATTCTTGAAAGGTCAAAGAGTAATATTAGTAACGGGTTCGTGTACTATGTACCATGTAAAGAAACATATGTTATAATGCAATTGATTTCGAGGGATCCGTATGAGGATATCAAGAATTTTTTGGAAAAAATGGTTGACGAAAATCTTGAGATTGAAGATTGGGAGGAGTCTCTTGAAGAGTTATGTGGTTGGCTTTTGGAGATTAATGAGAAAAACATTCATAAGTTTATTATTGGTGCATTTTGTGATTTGTGGATGAGCTATTCAGGTACTTCAACAACAAATACTCCATTTGGATTTAGTTCTAGTGAACCTCCTAGTCTCTATTTTATGTCTTTGATAGAAAATGAGGCTGATCAGATGATTGCAGTGTCAACATCCAGTGTAACTCCATAAGTAGGGAAGGGGTAGGATTTGGGAAGACTTTATTCTTATAGTCTCTGATGTTAAAATATTGTTTCTCACTCGAAAGAAATGTTTTCGAAGAGAAAAGGTGAAAATTAGATTTTTGAGAAAAATATTGATTGTGTTTCATTTTCTTATGTCTGAAAGAAAAAAAATAGAGAAATAAAATGCAGAATTTAGTTTTAGATATGTTATAGCCTTATTAGTATTATTTCTTTTTTCTTGTTTGAAAATTCAAATCAATATACTTTCTTTTTTAATAATATTTGTTGTGTTACTCATGTTCTCCGATAAAAAAAAAAATAGAAATCACTTTTGAAGTTTGTCGCTAATTTTTTATCATATATACCACGACCTAACAAGCTACATCAACAATTAATGTAATACAAAATTTAGTTTATGTGAATTGTACATGTGATTTATTCTATAATATTATGCGACTATCTAATTTGAGATATTACTTTTTTAAGACAAGTTAAATTGTATGTTTTAGAAATTGTGAGGTATAACCATATTTTAGAAAGTGCATTAAAATTTTAAATATTTTTTTTTGCAAATATGTGGTCAAACAAAATTCAAATTCAAACTCCAACTTCAATTTTAAAAGTTTTAATTTTTATTTATTTTATGATCAAACACTGATCAAATTACTATTGAAATTTGAAATTCAAATCTTATTTTTTCAAATTTTGGTGTATATATTTAACTCCATCATAACTCAACAACATTGTAGATTGGGGAGCTTTAATTAATTTAGAGTTCAAATTTTGGCCAAACTATGAGAATAACTCTAAACATGAGTAGCAACAATACAAAGTCGAACAAAATTTGAACTTCTATTTTAATTTGAAAGAGGCTCACTTTAAGTCAATTCAAAATTTAATTAACTTATAAATATAATATATTTCACAAATGTTAGTAAAACTTATGCTAACATGTTTTTCTTTTTAATATATTTTGATTAGTCAAACATCCATTAAATAAAATAAAAATAATTATAACATTTTCAACTCTCAAAGATTTTACAACAATAGTTATAGTAATGAGCTCGTGTACTATCTATCATTTAACGATTTATTTGTTATAAGGGTAGATTCGAATGATCCTTATGGATATATCAAGAAATTTTTGAAAAAATATTTGACGCAAATCAAAGGATTAAAGATTGGGAGGAGTCATTAAGCCCTTGATTTGCTTCAACCATTCTTTCCATTGTTATACCCATAAGGATCCCTCGATTTTACCCTTATAACACATGAGTCGTTAAATGGTAGATAATACTCGAGCTCGTTACTACTACTACTATAACTCTTTGACAATGTCGATTATAACTCTATAACAATTGAACTAGTTTCTTCCCCATAAGCATCTATCGAGTCATTCGATGGTAGATACTCAAGCATGATACTACTAATAATACTATAACATATCTAAAATAAATTTTACATTTTATTTCTCTATTTTTTGTTTCAAACATAAAAAGATGAAAAACGAACAATATTTTTCTCAAGGATTCTCATTCTCAGTATCTTTCGCTTCGAAAATATTTCTTTCGACCAAGAATCTATCTCTAGAAACAATTTTTTAACATCAATAATTAGTGTAATACAAAACTTAGTTCATGTCTAACTTCTATTAACTTGGAGTAAGAAAAATTGTAACTTAAGATTTATTTATTTATTTATTTAACTTTTACAATGCATAATTTGTTTATCTATTTGTTACAACACTTACATATGCAATGCTGTTGATTTAAATAATTATGGTCTTTTCAAAATTTATGATAAAGTAAAGCAGGATATGGTTATTTCTAAAATTTTATGGTTTTAAACCAAATATATGGGTAATGTATCGATATATCTTTGAATCTTATCGTCTTAAATATGTCAGATAGAATGATTATAAATCGATTTGAACACGTTTGAGAATTGCTTGATCGAGCACTAAAGATATTTATTACCAACACTTTATTTATAATAGCAGCAGTTATATAGCAATAATAATATCCAGTGACAATAATAAGTATATAAATATTTATTACCAACACTTTACTTAAATATAACTAAAAGCTTTATCGCTTATAATATAATGGCATCAATTAACTAAAACATTATATTTTAATCGTATATTATTTTAAGATCAAAGAAATAAATAAGAAGATATAGCTTAACTTTAAGAATTGTTAATAGTAGGCGTACTTTGAAAATGAAACAATAATTTAAATGTAATCACAATATAATTTATGGCAAGCTCCATTTATAATGAACCAAAAGAATTAGTCTCTAATAAATTAATAAGAGTATAATGCAAAGCTATCTACGTAGGAAAAAAAAAATATAATGTATCGATTGTCGTTGAAATTTTGGTATCTTCATGTCCTTCCCATCAACTTTAAGTCCAAAAATTAATGTTATTTTTTTTCTCGTTAGGATGATGTTTTTAATATATTTGAGAGTTGTCGACTGACGATCCTTCGTCAGAAAATATAGTTAGATAAAACTATTTTTTACTTTTTTATATTTGGACACGTATTCCTTAGTCGAAATTTTGATTGTGCCGCTGCTTACTAGTATGTTGTTTGGCACACGGGAAGAGCATTCAAGACGCGCTGATATTTCAACTTATATGTATAATTAACTAATGCAGGTATTAGTTGTACATTCTATTGTGTTAAGGTATGTATAACTAATAAATGGAACTCTATAGTATTAGAATGCAAAGGGTTTCAGACTTTTAGTACAATGCATTAGCATGATTAAAGACATTATTTTCTCTAAAACTTTTTCCATATCATTTCAGCAACTATATTTGTGGAGGATATTTTTAAAAATAATTTTTTTATACATGTTAGTTTTAATAGACCAAATCAAACATTGCATAAGAAATAATTTCAATATAACTAATACGAACATAGTTACGGATAAAAATTGAACATATTGAATTAGATTTGGACTGATCAAAACGGGTCAAGAGTCAAGACAACAAATGAGTCAAAACCAAGCTGAATTTGCTTGGACCAAAAGGGCAAAGTAATGATTTATAACTCAATTCGACTAATTCTTACTAAATTTTAATTGTATTATTTATTCTTTTATAAGATTTCAGTACCTATAATAATAATTAAAATAAAATAAAATTATAATATTTTAATAAAATTTCTCATTAGTCAATTTGTGTTATATATCAACTCAATTTTAATGGGTTGACATTGATTGAACTAATAAATAAGCTGATCAATAACCCTCTCAAACTTAAATAAGTAAGGCAAGTTTGGTTGATTTTGCTACTTGCAATGTTGATATTACTAATACATTATATTTACTATTATTCTTACATACTTTATCAAACGATTTCTACTTTCAAATAATTTTTAAACGTGTTCTAGTAAAATTTAAATTACTATTGAAATGAAATTCAAATTTTTGATTTTTTTAAAATTTTGAGTATTTATCTCCCTCATATCCCAACAACATTGTAGATTGGGAGCTTTAATTAATTTGGAGTCCAAATTTTGGCCAGACTGAGAATAACTCCAAACATGAATAACATTCAAACTTCTATTGTTTATATTTTAAAGAGCTTCATTTTAAGTCAATTCATTATTTAATTTAACTTTTGTCCCTATCTAAATGTAACATGTTTCATAAATGTAAGTTAAACTTATGCTATTTTTTTCTTTTTTAATAAATATTTAATTTAATCAAATATCCATTAATTAAAATAAAATATTTAATATTTGACCAGATTACATATTATTTTGCTACATATTTAAAGCAACAAAATCTATCATAATATTTATTGTTCTTCATACCAATAAAAAATCAAGAAAATTACTATTCAAATTTTGAAATCCAATTTTGATTTATAATTTTTTTGGAGCAACAAAATCTATCATAATATTTATTGTTCTTCATACCAATAAAATCAAGAAAATTACTATTCAAATTTTGAAATCCAATTTTGATTTATAATTTTTTTGGAGTATTTAATTCCATCACAAGGCTTTAATTAATTTGGAGTCCAAAATTTTGCCAGACTATGAGAATAACTCCAAACATGAGTAGCAGCAATACAAAGTCCAAGAAAAAATCATAACTTTTATTTTGATTTGAAAGATGTTGATTTTAAGTCAATTCAAAATTTAATTCAACTTATAACTATAACATATTTCATAAATGTAAAACTTATGTTATGTCTTTCTTTTTTTAATATTTTATTTGGTCAAACATCCATTTAATAAAATGAACATTTAACATATTATATATATACACAAACAATCCTTAAATCTTAAATTTAAAGCAACAAAATGTGTCATAGAATTTATTGCTCCACACCAAAACATAATATTCAAGAAAATTACATTAAATTTCACTACCCAATCATCAAACTCCACACCTATAAAAAGAAAAAAAGTTACATTATTTTTTCACCATTCAAATATCAATACTTCCCCCCTTTATTTTTTTCTTAAAGAATAAATGAATCTCTCTTCTCTCTTTAAAAGCAAAAAAAAATCTTCTTTTTCTCCATTGTTATGTCCATTGCCACATTGTGGAATCCCCAAAACTCTCTCTCTTAGAGTTGAAAATAATGACAACATTTTCAACTCTCAAAGATTATACAACAATGTTGATGATGACATGGTCGATAAAATGATTGAAGGCCTAAAAATAGAGAAAGATAGGTTTTTCTTCGAGGCAGGTGAAAAAACTAGTTCAATTATGAAAGTGCCATCATCAATATCGGCAAAGAGTAATAATGAGCTTGAGATTCTACCGATTGATGACTCGTGTGTTATAACACCTATGGATTCAATGGATCCTTGCGGGGAAGGAGCAAATTCAATTCGCGATCAAGTGTCATCATCAACATTGTCAAATAATACTAATAATAGTGGCAAACAGGTCGAGTATCTACTATTTAATGACTCGTGTATTATAAAGCTATCGAGTTCGATGGATCCTTATGGGAGTTTCAAGAAATCAATGGTAAAAATGGTTGAAGCAAATCTAGGGATTAAAGATTGGGATAAGTTTCTTGAAGAGATGTTGGCTTGGTATTTGGAGGTTAATGAGAAAAAAATTCATAAGTATATTATTGGTGCATTTTGTGATTTGTGGATAAGCTATTCATTTACTTCAACAACAAATATTCCAAATTCATTTTCATTTAGTTCTAGTGAACCTAAGGCTGAGATTTTACCAACATCAAAATCTTTTGTAATTTCATAAGTGAGGAGTTCGGTTAGGATATGGGCAGAATTTATGCAGATCTTGTTTTTATATTTTATGAGATTAAAAGATTGTTTATGATAGAGTGATAGATTCCGCTCGAAAGAAAAAATTCGAAGCAAAAGCTTATATGTTTTGAAAGAAAAATAAGATAGATAAATAAAATGCAGAATTTATATTTTAGATATGTTATAGTATTATTTTTTAGGATTGTTTTATATTTCTTTTCTTGGTTAAACTTTTTGATAAATATACTCTTTTTCTTTTTCAAAATAATGTTTGTTGTGTTTGAAAAATAAATTAGTTATGAAGTTTATCGCTAATCCTTGACCTCATTTTTCTATCATATATGTCTAACTTTTATTAACCTAAAGTAGAAATCGTTGTTACTTAAGTTTTTTCTATTTATTTAAAATTTTTACAAATAACAGTAACATATCCAATGTTGTTGATTTACGGATCTAGCAAGCCTTCTTTATTTGCTTAAGAAGGTAAAATTTCTATATAAAATAATTAAATTTTCTAGATAATTATTTTCCTTTATGAAAGTAAGTAAATCCAGCAAAAAAATGAAGATTGCTTTTTAAAAAAACACCTGTTATTAATGCTCAACAAATCCAAATATTTTAGGGGCAATTAATTATAAATACTTTTATTTAATAGTACAATTTCACTTTTCTACACTTGTCCTAATTTGACTAAAATTGAGCAGAACCTATATGGTCCAGTCAATGACAAAAAACATATACATATAGGTCCCAGATGTTGCAGAAATTGCAGTTTATACATACAATAATTGGAGATGTTTGTCTATAGATTTTATTTCAAAATTAGAAATAATAATTGATTTCTTTTATAAAAAAAATAAGTATTTATTATTTATTAAATTTGTTATATATTATTTTTAACTTATTTGAAAAAAAAACATGTTTTATGGGGATTTTTTTTTTTAGGTAAACACAATTCCTTTTTAGACAATAATTTTAAAATTAATTTAAAGTAAAATGAAAATTTGAAAAGAAATAATTAGAGCACGATTTAAATTTATACGTTATTATAAACGTTAAACGATATAATTGATTTGTCTGTACGGTTAAGTACTATATCAGGAAATAGTTGTTCTGTTGTATGAAAGGGTAATTTCAAAGGGTTATATTTACATAACTTTTTTAAAATAAGAAAGAAAATCTAAATAGTAATTTAAAAGGGGGACATATGTGTAAAACAACAAAATTTGACTCATAATTCTAATTTAGTGTTTGATAGTAGATTTTGAATTAAATTTAAAAAATACATCTTTTAATATTTATTTGACCAAAAAAAATTGACTAGATTCTGAAAATTTATTCGTTTTTGTGAGAGAAATTACAGTTTCACCCTTATATTAAAAAAAAAATAGGTAATTTGCGTGTTCAAAACTCAACTTTAACTTGTCAAAAAATTATCTTCAAAAAACATTTATAGTTTTTCAAAAATTGATTCGAATTAAACTCGTTTTGGAAGAAATTTCACTTCCACTCATAAAAATTCAAAAGAAAATCTAAACAAAATGTATATGCAGATTCAACTTCAGATTTTAAAGTTTCAACTTCAAAATTTATAATCACATAAAAGCTAAATGTCTTTACGTTCAAACACAACTTTTTCTTGCAAATATCATTGATAACATAACCTCAAATACTATTTTTTTAGAAAAAACTCAAATCTAAGTCATTTCCAAACACATAAGTTAATAAATCATGAGAGTCCTAGATTTTCAAATTTTACAAAGTTATTATCAATTGATAGCTACAATACTAGTAGGACTGAAATATTTTGATGTGGTCCTTCACTGCAAAAATAAAAGTATAATTAACTCAAAATTTGAGAAAGGTGAATAATTGTTCTTCTTTTTGTATCTTTATGGTTAATGTCTTTGTCTATTTAAAATGAGAGCAAGTTGTAATTATTTTACATTTAAGTATAAAGAGGAAAAGAACAAGAATTGAAATTATTCTCAAGGTTGAGAAGATTGTATTGAACTGCATAAATTTGGTGGTCCTAATTGAAAATATATTTCATACTTTGTCCTGACATATGGGGTTGATAAGGTTGGATCGAGTGATCTCTGTGACAGACAAAATGAAGAAAATGAAGTTGAACGTGTGAATATGTAAGAGGTGTGTGAATACGCTAGGGGTGAGAGGTTCGTTGTAGCAGGAGGAGTTAGGCCAAAAATCTAACCTCTTAGCTCGTTTTCTCCTCCTTATTACTTAGTAGTTAGTAGTCACATTTCTCTTATTATATATATTGCCATGTGTGACTTCATTTACTTTGTATCATGCTATTTTAATATATTGACATATTTTTCTTGTGATCCTGTTTTCAACATATTTCATTTGAGCCGATAATCAATCAGAAACAATCTTCCGATCCACAAACATAGAAAATCGAGATAAAATTTATATACAATCTAACCTTTCAGACTCTACTTGTACAATTATACTGAATCAGATCATCAATTTATAAACTTTGGGTCTCCAATGGAGATTTTTTTTCTCTCTTCTATTTGTTTATAATAAGTTATGAATATTTAGTCAATATACTATGTAATAAATGGCTAGATATGAAAATAATAATTTGGAGTGGACTTCTCTGGATCTGCTCATGTTGGGTCATCAACTCACTGTATTTGAATTGGGCTGAAAATTGGGCCAAATTCATAATTCTGTCTATTTTGAGCGGTCAATATTGATTTGACATCCATATTTTTTTAACCGACATTAAAAGTTTTACGAATTAATATATATCGTTACAAAGATCTCAAGAGAGTCTTTTCAATGATATTAATTAAAACTGCATATACACGGAGATAACATGGTTGAAAATAGGGGTGTTTATCATATTTTTCACAAATTTTGTCTCTTGCAGTCTCTCTCTATCGAAAATCTTATTTTCAATGAATTTCAACCTGATGAGAAAATTATTATATATCATGCTCTGATATTAATGAAGGAAGAACTTGGAAACATACACATAATTAAACAAAACATGTCTACGCCAGTTATTCTATGATTGTTTGTACAATATTGATTCTATCAAGAGTTTTTTTTAATAAAATCATGTGTGGTGTGTTGTAAGATTTACGTAGAATATTTTTCACTGAATTTGTTATATTGTTTGTTGGATGCCAAAAGTGGTGTCCATGAACTTTTTAAGTCCCTCTTTGTATAGTAAAAATAATGTGATATTATGCTTCTTTAACACCAATCTATTAAAATAGTTTCACATTTTAATTCCCAATTTATTAATTAAAGAGTTACATAACACTTGTGTTAGAAAATATTCTCATTGTCTTCACAACTTTATCATGTTCATTCAATATTTACCAGTACAAAATATAGGTAGCAAGAGTTATTAAATAATTAAGGCAAACATTAAAGAGTCACACAAGCCAACTCCTAAAATTGATTGTTGAGATTATTGTTACAAATAACTCCAATACTCTCAATTGCATTAAACACACCTCTATCAACCACAAATGACACGATGTAACTGTTTCTTCTTATTCTTAAGTTCGAGTTTTGAATATAAAAAATATTTTTTTTTAATAGGAAAATATTTTATAAATAAAATCGCGAATTCAAGTGGTTACTAGATCCAAAAAATACCTCTGCCAAGTTTCATTATTCAATTAATTTTTCCATAATGATTTTATTACTAATTATATGCTCATATTCCAAATCCCAAAGTCTTGATTACATTCCTTTTACTAACAAACAAGAAATTGCAGCTCTGAATTCCACATTAACTTTAGTCGTTTTGTAAAATTTACCGCATCGAGTATTTACCTCAAATCAATATATGTATGTTATGTGTTTAAATTTATAATTTATTTTATTTAATTATAATTAATTAATATGTATTTTACTTCATTAAATCACATAATAATAAAAATTATTGACTTGATGTAAACACCTGTGGGCGTAGTTTTTTTCATATGGAACCCATAACTTTCAAATTTTAATTATTCATCATAATCCATTATTAAGTAAACTAGCAACTAATGTTATTGTCTAGCTATAAAATTGATTTTTCATTAACTTTTTTTTTCATAGTGTTCATAATATATAGGATGATTTGGCAGTTGTCTATATTATATTGTACTATATTTTAATTATCACATATTTTACGATTGGTATTATTTTGTATTATTTTGATCTATGTTTTTAAAATGCAGTAATATAAAATACAAAAGAAAGTTTAATGGACAAAAAAGATGGAAAAACCTCACATTGCTATTTTACTTTACTATTAGAAATAAAAGATTACAATTTTCACAGCATTTTTTAATTCCTAAATATATAAATTTTTTTTAAAAAAACTGTGAAAACAACATTTTGCTATAAATTAAAAACCCCACCCCTAAAGAAAAATTACAAGAAAATAAAATATTTATGAAACCCAAAAAATAGTTATGGGTCTCATATCTTCGTATTACTACTCCCTTAATTTAGAGTTAGACAAATCTTAATAATTTTATATTTGTCATAAAAAATTATTTAATAATTTATGTATATTAAATAATTTTTTAAAATAAATACAAAATTAAATAAACTTACCGATTTGATCAAACTCTTAGTTCTAACTCGTCTCAGATTGTCAGTATTATATTCATGTTAAACACGTGATCACCACCCTCCTCTACCGCCATTATCACCGCCGCTCTATAAGAACGGCGACTCAGCTCCGGTAACTCCGGGATTGACGGAGAAAACACAATGCCAGATCTCCGTAAAAGCTCTAACAATAATTCCATGGTAATACGGAGAATTCAGCTGCAAAAAACAGTTGAGAAGTTCTCTTAATTCATCTTTAGAGTAAATCTCCTTTTCCAGTATCATTTGCAGCATTGACTGCCGGAAATCTACGTAAGGATCGTCGGAATCTTTCTCGACGGCGACACTCTCGCCGCCGATTCTACCGAATCCTTGAACAGCTCGTTCGGCGTCGGAGGAGTAGTGTGCCGGAGACGGAGAAAAAGTGGTGGCGGTTGTGATTGTAGAATTAGAGAAAGAGTACTTATTATTGGGGGTTTTGTGGTGGTTGAAGACGGCGGCGGTGTCGGCGGCGGCGGAGTGGTGGCGGCGGGGTTTAGGGTGGAAAATGCTGGATAATTTGGGCCGGATACAACTGCTACTGCAGCCCAATTTTACTGTAACGTTGCGTAAAATAACCTTTTTTTTGGTTGTTGACATTGCAGAATTAGCCAGAAATTTTGCAGAGCTTTTTTTTTTTATATGAATTTGTTTTTTTAAGGTAAGGTATAATAGTGAATAATTTCACTGAAATTGAGAAGTGATGGAACATATAAATTCTACATGTCAACTGAAAAAACTGCATTAAATAATATCTTTATCTACCTTATCGGAATATGCTCGTTTCAATTTACGTGACTATGTTTGATTAAAACAATAAAATTTTGAAAATATTTTTGCATAGTGCGATTTACATTTTCCTGTGTGATTTGCAAGTTATTACATAATGAGGGATGGCGATGTTTAAAAAAAAAATCATATTATTCAAAATAAAGTGAGAAATTTAAAATTAACTTATTTTTTAATAAGAAATTCATTTACTAGCTTTGATAAAGAGTCACATGCAATTACTTTTGTTAATAATAATCTGATTATATTAAGTACTACTAATAGTTTTTACATGAATGATGCAGTACACAAACTTAAACCTAAAATTAATTTAATTTTGATGACACATATGATGCATTTATTTACTTAGCAAATAATTTATGTGAAAATAAATTTTCTTAGTATTCTCTATTGCTACTCTAACAGCCTCTTTTTTTTATTCTTTCCACTACTCTAAATAGACAAGTTGCCTAATTAAAACTAATTAATAACAACTATATTGGTGACTAATAATTAATTATGACAGCCATGAATATTATGGTCCCTATTTTTTTTGCAAGGAAACCTTAATTAGTTCCTTTAGTTTGAAGTCGACAAATTAAACATAAAAAATAATATTTTTTCTTCGTTCATTTTTAATCATCATAATTTTCTTGTATAGATATACTTCCTCCTTCCAGTTTGAAAAAAAAGATAATGCTTCTCCAATCCACTTTGGAAATAAAATAATACGATTTTCGAAAAATGCAACATTTTAATTATCTAGTGCTGCCCAAAAGTCATATTATAAGAAAATAATACACTTATTTATATTTAGTTTTATCACTTAGAAATCGAGGGTCAGAAATCGACATATAGATTAGATTGTACATGTCAATTTCATGAATCTAACGGATATGTTTCAACGTGTTTTAAAAAGCGGGGGCGTGAGGCGAAGCGTTTTATATAGTATGGGGTGAGAAGTAAGCCTCGAGACACGAGGCGTAATCGTATGTATATTCAATTTTATAGTTTTATTACTAATAAAATAAGCAAAAGTAAACTTTTCAATGAATTATAATTTTTACGTGGATAAGTATTAATATTCAATAATGAAAAAAAGGATCCATCATTATTATTTGAGAAATATCATTACACCATTAATAAAATTATGATTTAAAGCAAAAATAAATTAAAAAAATAAATTAAAAATGCCCGAACGTACGTTTTTACGTTCAGGATTACGTTTTCATGATCAGGGTTACGCCTCAAATTTTAGGACTTACGCCTTATAGATCTACGTTTTTAATTTACGCCCCAGAGCGTTCTTGATATGCCCCGCTTCGAAACTCGTCCTGAGACTCGCTCCAAAAACGTTTTTGAAAACACTGTGTTTCACTAACAATTTGAGAGATAATTGATCATGTCCGTTGGTTTTATGGACGAGTTTTAGCAAATATATTTTTTTTAAATGTAGCTCTTTGAAATTAAACTCAAACATTTTTTATGGACAATTCTTTCGCTCGTCCACACATTTTCTTTGATGAAATATTTTCATCATTTTTATTTTTACTTTTCTAACTATAATTTCACACTTTTAGAAAACGAATTATCAATTTTCATTTCGTATCGATAGAAATATAATCGAAAGAAGCTAATTTATGAACAAAAACTTCTTTCAATTATATCACTTGTGAAGTAGTAATGAAAAGTACCCACCCTATCATCATAAATATAACTCCTACTTAGTAACATGATAAAATAATTATTAACTTATAATAAATCAAAATTAAACTAATAACTTATATGTAACTTTAATTAATTTAGATAATTATTAAAAAAATTCGAATTTGTACCACCATATAGTATGTAGTACGTAGATATTAATTATCCAACAGAGGTCATAAATGCAAAGACAAAAATGGAGCAATAGAAACATTTTAAGATCTAGGACATTATTATAATCATGAGAAAGCTGTGTATGGATAGGCAGTCCATGAAAACTCTGCAAAATCATAAATTTTATATCAATAGGTTCGTATGGTTTGATGTATTAATTTTTTTATTTTTAAATATGTTAAAGTAATAAGATTTTTTTATTGGTTTTTGTTTATAGATTTTAATCTTTAACGGTTCGATTTTCAGTTTGATCAATAAGAAAATGCTTATAAAATAAATATATGACTTCTCCAATATTTTGATGAGACAAGACAATAATATAACTTTAAAAATGCTCATAAGTCATAATATAGAAATAATAATAATTAATATGAAAAGAATTATACTAGTATAACACAAGAAGAAATTAAGAGAAATAGGGTTATTGCTCTAGATTTTAATTTTATGTATAATATGAAGTTGTGAACTTAAAAGTTACTGTAAAATGTGAATCGAAGACTAAAGGTCAAAGACAGGAACTAGTAAGACATCGAGATTAAGAGTTAATATTTATGTACGAATAAACTAGTAATATAGTATTAATGAGTTATTGACTTGTCCACTATTAAAAATTCGAAAAAGGGTCTGAAAATATTTCAATTTTGGTCAAAATTGATGTTATAATATCAAAATTTATGGAGACATTTTATCTTACACTATTTAATAATGTATTTTAAAGATACATATATGTGACCACTTGAACACATTACTATTTATAATTATGCAATATTTTTTATGTTCACGCACAAATATACTTTTAAAATACACTATAAATATTAAATAGTGCAGGATAAAATATCCTTTCTAAAATTTGATATCGTTACAACAATTTTGATCAAAATTCAAATATATTTAAAACTTTTTCCCTTAAAAATCAAAACATAATTGATAACCTGATAATGTTTTCTTTTTAAATAAAGTAAACCCATTAAAAACTCGTTATTCCAATAATTTCATAACAATAAATCATAACACTTTTTTCAATTCAATTCATCGATCCGTCTTATTTTTCACACCCCAACCAAAATTCCCCCAACAATTCTCCACGTCTATAGTTGATTTTTTGTTTTCTCCAACAGTCCAAACTCAATTTTCTTTTAAAAAAAGAATTAAATTTATTCAAATAAAATGAAAGTCAACTAAAAAATTATTTAATGACGAAAATACCCCTTCCACAAGATAAATCAACTGTCTTTTTGTAGAATCCCAAAAAATCTTAACTTCCCTACTATTACGTGTAAAATAAAATACTATTATTCCTAATTTTTAGGCAAAATATTTTTAAAAAAAATTCAAATTCCTCTCTTTTCTAACTTCTACAAACCGTTGTCACCCTTCACATAGTATTATTTCACTATCGTATTAATTATCTAAAAGAAATAGATTTCTCATGTGACTGTATCTCTATCTTATTTCAAAAATTATAAAATTAATATTTTAAAAAAAATTATTATAAATATTTTTGGGTATATAACTTTAATTTTTCTCTTCAAATACTCGTATGATTAATTTAAAATTATATTTCATAACACTTGCATTTAATATGTTCTTTTTTTTAAAATAATGTTTTTAATTACGATGACCAAAATCATAAAGTAGGACTGCTTCTCACGTTTGTCAATAATTATAAGTAAAACGAATTATTCTAATTTTACGTTTCCTATTAAATTAGTGTCTCTTTTTTTTAAAAAAAATAATAATATCCTGCCCTTTTTTTCCTCTCTCAAACTATATATTGTGGCAAATATTATGTTTTCATAATTAATTCATCTTTCATTATTGAAAACTGAAACAAAAATTGTTGAAATTTTGTATTGATGGTTACTAAAGGAATTTCAATTATTTGATTAAACACAAGGCATTTTGGAGTAAAAGATGTTGGGAAACTTCATTACTAGCGGTTTAATGTAAAAAAAAATTTGGATTTTGTGATTTTTGTAAAAAAAAAATAAAAAAATTTGTACATATTTAGATGATTGAATTATTGTTTTGTGTATTTTTGCAGATTGGTTCTTGGATATGCATATCCTGCTTTTGAATGTTTTAAAACAATTGAGAAGAACAAAGTCGAGATTCATGAACTTAGGTTTTGGTGCCAATATTGGTAAAATTCTCTTATTTTTATTATCAAAAAGTTAGATTTGTAATTTCTCTATATGAAATAGTAGATTTGAACAATTTAGAATTCCATGTTTGAGTAATTGGACCTAGTTACTTGTCAAGAGTCTATCGAAAATAGTTTTACAGTTTTGTATATACTTATTCTCCCTAGAAATAGAATTACACTGGTATGTTATTGTTGTGTATCATAATATTAAACATGAAGAATATATATAACGAAATGGATTATAGTTATTTATAGTAAAAGTACTATATATATATTTTACGTTATTAAAAATGTAGTTTAACCTATTATATTAGGGTAGTTTAGTGTTATTTTCTCATTAATAATCATAGAGATTTTTCAATAATTTACCTTATTAGACTAATCTATTAATTTCACACAGTTATTGAGTAGAACTTGAACTATAATGAGATTCATTCATGACTTGTGGGGGCTTGAAGGAATTTAATACATTCTTAATAAATATAACTAAATAGAAGATTAAGTTTGTTGGTATTGGTTAAGCAAGTCAAACTATTCTTGTATGGAATATCTGTCATTTTTTATTCGTACAAATATCGAATAACTCTGTCCATCAATATTTTATTTGATTAGAAGAAACGAGAATTGTTGCAGTCAATAATTGGTAAGAAGAAAATATTTGTTTTCAGGATCATTGTTGGGGCGCTGAGAATCTTTGAAAGCTTTGGTGATTTGTTTTTGTCATGGTATGTTCATTTTCATTATATTTATATTTTTACCAAAAATGATACTACCAATATATTATTATTTTTATTTTTTTAGGTTACCAATATTATTTTTATTTTTTTAGGTTACCAATGTATGGTGAGGCAAAATTAGCACTTTTCATCTACTTATGGTATCCAAAAATAAAAGGCACATCACACATCTATGACACTATATTGAAGCCATTTGTTGCAAAGTATGAAACAGATATTGACAGAAGTTTAATGGAATTTAGAGCCAAGGCATGGGACTTAGCCATTTATTACTGGCAAAATTGTACAGAAATAGGACAAGCAAAGTTCTTGCAAATGCTTGAGTATATAGCATCTCAATCTAAAAGAGGAACACTACATCCTAAATCCGAGGTAACGTTTTTCTTGATCAGTTACACATTTAAACTATATGAACTTGAATATCCTTGTGGAATGCCTAAACAAATATTACTACTAGTCGATATTGGTTCATTTTGATTTCGATTATCGATTAATTTGAAGTTTTATTTATTTGCAGAAAAAAGATGAGACAACACACCGTTCATCTTCACCGATCGATGACAAAGATTTTTATGGTGCAAGGGCAAAATTAAGACGTTCCAATAAAGGGGACTAGTTAGCCAAATAGTGGCACAACAACGTTAACTTTTTTTTTTTGTTGTACATTTTGTAAAAACAAATGTGAGCAAACTAATTTTTTAATGATTTCTTTTCTTTTCTATTTTGTTCAATTTTCTAGTTTTGATAGAATTATATAACAAATGGAATTCTTTTGTTTATTATATTATATATACTCATTTTATGTGATATTTTTTGAATTTCAAAATTCAAATAAGTTTATCATTAATACTAAATTTTTCATAAATCTTTTAAACATTTTAAATTATTAATTATTATAACTTATAGTACTTTTTACATAATTTACACATATATAAATTTCATTTCAAATAATTTGAAATTTTCATATTCATTTTTTTTTCCAAAGTTTAAGGTGAGCTGGGAGTTTGAAAAGGAGGCACATGTCAACTCTATTTTTCGAATTTTACTCTTAGGGTCGTTTGGTAGGGAGTATTAGGAGAAATAATCCAAGTATTATTTGTTGTATTATTTAATACTATGTTTGGTAGGAATTTTGGGTCTATGTATTATCAATCCAGGGATTAGTTATGCACCCTACATGGTATTAGAGGGTGTATAACTAATACCTTCCATTTGGTGGTATTAGCTCTAATACCATGGGATTAATCTAGGTAAAGTCAAAAATACCCCCTCAAATCCTTTTAATCATTTTGTTTATTTTATATTTTATATTTTATATTTTATATTTTATATTTATACTAATAAATTTATTTACATAAATTAGCTTACAAATTTTATTATTTAGATATAATTGTTTCTAAAATATGAGTTATCTAATCTATTTATTATTAATATAAAATATTATAATCCGACTAATATGCTAATTATGTTGATGTATGAATTTAAGAACAATTCATAAGTAAAATATTGTCTCTTAACGAAAGTTCATTAAACATTACACAAGTAGTTTAAAACAAGAGCATGTATATGTATATATACACACTCTTCTCTAGTATAAAAATAGTTTAATTTATTTTGCTATATTTTATTTTTTAAAATTTTATGATAAAGAGTTTTTTTAAAATTTATTGATACAAGTCAAAGTTTAATAATTTATTTTTATAAATCATTATAGTTGTGTGACCTTTTGAGATATTAACTTCAATTTATTAAGATGACAATTATTTACTCTCAAATAATTTAAGTGAGGAAATAGTGAACATGACAATAAAATTTTTATTCTCATAGCTAGTTAAAAATGTTATAAAAAATAATATCGTCTGTTAATTATCTACTTTGACTAATTACATGAAATATAAAATATCATAATAACTCTAGGGTATAGTTGGAAAGAAATTTTTTTGTAAACTTTTAAACCACACACAAAATTAGGTAAAAAACAATGAACCAAACACTTGATAAAAATAATTCATGCATTACTAATCCCTGCATTACTAATCCCTGCATTACTAATCCCTGCATTATTGATATTTGTACCAAACGACCCCTTAGTAACTAAGCAAAGACATTGTCTAATTATACCAACAAATATAAATATTTAAGAAAGTTCTATTGTTATTCTATTATTATTTTACGAGAAAATTCACACCGAGAGTGAAAAATAAATCTATCATAACAACAAAATTGAATATCCAGAATATTCGACTCATTAATCAAGTAAAATCTTACGAAATCTTCCTTCTTTACCTTTACACAAGAAAGTAACTTATAAATCTTATTACGACCATTTCTCTTTGATTGTCCCCTAATTCCATCATCAAGAAATGTATTCACGACTTATGATTATAATCCCATTTTGCTTAAAACTCATGAAACCAATAGATGACATATTCACCAATAAGAACGTAGTAGATTGATTAGTATTGATTGATCCATAATTAGAGATTTTAAATTAAAGTTTCTTTAACTATGAAATCGTCTTTATTAGAATATATTTTATGTTTAACATAAATCTTCTAATATAATTTCAGATATAAATATCGAACACCAAATAGAAAAAACCCCTCAACCATAGACCAAAGGCCATAATCTTTCCACAACATATGAATCAACTTATCCACCAAACCCTACACTACACCATTTCTCCACCTTTAACACTCCAAATTCAGTAGATAAGGCCAAATTCTTGTGGAGCTACCCTATCTTTATCAGATACCCTTTTCTCTACTCTCCATTCACTACTCATACAGCCTATTTTCACTCTTTCCAATGGCTTGCTCTGCTTCTTCTTCAACTGCTCTGCTTTCTTCCACTTCTAGAGTTTCTATTTCCCCTAAATCACACATTTCTCAATCAATTTCTGTTCCTTCTGCTTTTAATGGACTTCGTAATTGTAAGCCCCTTGTTTCTCGTGTAGCTCGTTCAATCAATACTCGTGTTGCTCAATCACAACGCCGCCGTTTTGCTGTCTGTGCCTCTGTAAGTTTTTCTAAAACCCCTTTTTGTTTTGCTTGGTTTTATTGCATTTTGAGTTGATTTTCTGAAACTGTGGATGTTTTTGGAAAATGGGTTTACTTTAATTCTGGGGAAAGTTTGTTTCTTTACGCACTTTTTGTGAAAGAGTTCATAATAAACACTTTGTCAAGAATCTTAATAGCTCAGTTGGTTAGTTGGGGGTTCGATTTTCGCTTCCCCTGGCCCCTCTATGTAATTAAAAGAAACACTTGTCTATTCAATTTATCACATCCATTTGTGAAACAATCATCATTTTCTTATTACTGCATTTTGTGTTTTGCACTTGAATTTGGAAGCTTAATGTGGTTAGTTTGAATGGAAGACTCCGTGTACATTGGCCTGAGGCTTTCAGGCTTTAGCATTGTTTTTAGCATACTTTATACTTTGAATTGTAAGGCTGTGTAAATTGTATTTATGGACTTGTCTTGAGGTAATGTGAATTAAAATTTGTATGTTCAGTTGTATCTAAGTTGGTATTGGTAGAGTTGTAAACTGGAGTTCATATCTAGGATTAACTATTATGGTATGTTGTGTGCTCTATAATAGTGGTTTTAATTAGAACTAATGACCACCCAATGTATAGGATTACAAGTATTGAGCTTGACTATCTAGTAGATATTAGACTACGTATAAACCAGTCAACTTAGTTTCTGTAGAGAGACCAGAAGTTGCATAAGAAGACCAAGTAAAAATAAAAGGATTTTTTTTTCTCGAGTTCTTAATCGTCCCAAGAACTTACCTTTTCTTCTACTTCAAGATTCTCTGTGGTGCTTGTGCTTCTTTTCAGATCAGGATACAGCTATCTAATTTTGTTTCATGTACGTTTTCATATATAGAGTGAACTCCCACTTGTTGGAAATCAAGCACCAGACTTTGAGGCTGAAGCTGTTTTTGATCAAGAATTCATCAAGGTAATATATTTGTGTTATTATTAATTACCTGTTTGGAGAAAATTGCTTAATCCTATTCAAAAAGTGTGCTTAGTTTTAGATGTCAGAACATGAATAATATATTTATTTATCTGTATACAGATTTAACTTATGACTCTATAGTCTATACAATAAAATCATAAATATCTGATATTATCACTGTACGTTTAACCCATTAACAACTTGGTTTTTATTTTTTTTCCTTTTTTTCTGAATTTTGCTTTAGTTTTCATTAAAATCATAAGAATAACAGATTTATGGTTTAAAGGTGAAAGGTCCTGCATGAAATATGAATATATTTAAATTAGAGTAGTTTCGTCTTTTTTTCTACTGTTTTTTCGGCTCACTAGTTGCTATATTTATCTAGAGTTTGTTGGAAGAATGCAGAGTAAGGGATGTAAACGTAATATTTAAAACCACATAGGAGGTTAGTGTTGCAAGCCTAAGTATCCAGGAGGTTCCTCTAATAAGCGAAAAAAACAAACATTCGTCAATCAATCAAATCTCAGTTCTAAAATACTCTGTGTCAGCTAAGTTGCATTACCTTGTTGGCTAAGAATAACCACCATTGGTAAATTAGAAATTTTGAGGGATTGTACATTGTTGTCTAACCCATTTGGTCGCAGTTGGTGATGGAAATGAGGACATAGTAAGAACAGAGTGTAGTATCACCTCAATAGGCAACGTTTCCTGCTCATCTTAAGTTATATGAAGCTTGAGATAATATGGCTTAGGTTCTTGCTTTCACTTCCGGACCTGTTTAGGAACTATTTGACATTTGCACAATTAATTGAATTTTATATATTGTATCTGCTGTTTGCAATTACAAAATCCTTTTTTATCCAGGTTAAATTGTCTGAGTACATCGGGAAGAAATATGTGATTCTCTTTTTCTACCCGCTAGACTTCACATTTGTTTGCCCTACAGGTTGGTTTGTCCCTGAAATTTTTCTGCTACCAATTTCAGATTATTCGTATTAGTTTTCACGACTATTTAGGTTGGAATGTGTTGTTTTAATGTATATCTTTTTCTGTTACTGTAGAGATCACTGCTTTCAGTGACCGTTATGAAGAATTTGAAAAGGTGAACACAGAAATATTGGGTGTTTCCGTAGACAGTGTGGTAAGTATTCTTTGCTTCAAATTTCTATTATGAAGTTATTAATATATCAGCTTGTATGTGTGTGCTCAGTTCTTTCAGTTTGTGCATTTCATATGCTTACTTCAGTATAATGTGATATTTTTATTGTTATTTCTTCAATTTTCCTATGAAGGGTTAGTTTAACCTAAATGGTTTGTAAGATCTTTTAGATGCACATATTCCTCCGGGGGGCGATTGGGGCGTGGACATAAGGGTTTTGTGATGTTGCACTTGTGCTGCTAACTAGTATGCCTCTTTCACTTGTTCGCAACTCTGTGTATCTTTGTTGTATGGCTTTAAGCAGAAGACTTAAACATCTAATTTGTCTGCATAGACATGTAAAACAAAATTCATTACCTTAAGAAAGATGTAGTAATATTTGGTGAAAGAATCTCTTTTCATGATATAAAGGAAGAATTTTCCCCTTAAAATAAGAAAACTATAAAGTAAACAATTGCTTTAAGTAGGGATACACCGAGCCAAGTTGGTAGTTCAGCTCAACTCATCGAATTCGAACAAGTTTGGCTCAATCCCCTGAAGTTCGGATTAGTTTACCTGGAGAAGAGTTATGTATGCTTGCTTAGAAAAATCCTTGGCCAAGCAAGACCCCATTTCTTGAGTACCTGTTTGATCTTTTATTATTGATTTCATGCTGTTGCTCTTGCAGTTCTCCCACCTTGCATGGGTCCAAACTGAGAGAAAGTCTGGTGGTCTAGGTGATCTGAATTATCCATTGATTTCTGACGTAACCAAGTCAATTTCAAAAGCATACAATGTACTGATCCCTGACCAGGTATGTCGTTCTGAGAGTTCCTCGTAATTGGTTTGACCTCCCCAAAAAGGGAGGAAATAATGTCTCATTGGAGATGGTGTTTTCTCGTGGCTTATTCATTCTAGTGCTAAATGGAATCAGCTACCTATGTTTTTATTCCAGGGGATTGCATTGAGAGGACTTTTCATCATTGACAAGGAAGGAGTTATTCAACATTCAACCATTAACAATCTTGGAATTGGTAGAAGCGTCGATGAAACATTGAGAACTCTTCAGGTATAAATCGATCATTTTGCCCGTACACATTTCAGCCTCGTATGATTTGCTTATAATTGCTTTGGGTGCGGAAAAACAGGCGTTGCAATACGTTCAGGAGAACCCAGACGAAGTGTGCCCAGCGGGATGGAAGCCCGGGGAGAAATCCATGAAGCCTGACCCCAAGGGCAGCAAAGAGTACTTTGCATCCATATAAGGAGATGAAATTAGATTGCTTTTTATCTACTTTTGTTGTTTACAGGAGCTGGAAGGAGAGAACACTTTTCTGCAACATTTTTTTCAAGGTACTGATTGAGTTTTCGCATTTTTTTGAGAATAAATATTGTACACTCATGTATTCGGCCTAATGTCACAATCCAAGCATGTGGCCCAACAGACCTCGCAGATTTGTCCCTTGAGCCACGCTATTATCAAACCAAAAGTGCTCGTACCATGTGAATCTATCTTGTTTACGCTATGAAATATCATATGAACATATGATATTTCATTGCGTAAACAAATGCTACTACTCCTCTAAGGGACGAAACGATAGATGTTCCATCACATGCAATTTTTACTTCATGATAATCTTAATTTTAGATGTAATCTAATACATAGTATATAACTATAACGAACATAATTCAAGTAAGACTTGGTTAAAAATAAGTTCACATGTTTTAAAATATTCTATGACAATAATTGATAGATTATTTTTCTATTGAAAGATTCCAAGTATTTAGGAGTCAATTATTGTTCATTGAAATGGTTTACACACTTTACAACCAAAACCTTTCTATTAATCAAACATAATTAAGAATTGATCATATAGACCACCAAACAATTATAATGTATACTTGTAATTTCAGATGAAACAGATTTTATTTGTCTGTTTCTAAGTTATCAAACTGCATATAATAGACTCAAGATACATTCTGAGCATCTAATATAAGCTCAGTATGTATTTACAAATAATATAAATCACTAATGATTCAATCATGCTTTATATTAAATTAAAACTAAGATATGTTTTCATACAAACATGCATTGCTCGTCGTAACAACAAAAGAATTATCAATATACCAAGATAAATGTTCAGATACTCAACCATCGAAGCAACTAAAGCACATATATTATATATAAAAATATACTACTTGGTAAACATACACAAAAGCATAATGCCTTGAATAAAATGAACCTTCATCAGATCCACAAAAACTTTATATTTTTTGAAGCATAATGCCCTAAGCTATATGGACATCCACAATTCCACAAAAACTGATGCTATATTTTTTTTTCCCCCCTTCCATACTTGTATACTGAAAATTTCTAAATCCCAAAACCATATACTATAATAAAAAAAGTGACATTTTCTTTTATTTATGTAGGAACAGTAGATTCAGGTGCATAATTGTATCT
Organism: Solanum lycopersicoides; assembly: GCA_022817965.1. NCBI lineage: Eukaryota > Viridiplantae > Streptophyta > Magnoliopsida > Solanales > Solanaceae > Solanum > Solanum lycopersicoides. The sequence continues at coordinate 90,173,484 of CM040627.1, forward strand.
TTGAATTTCATCCTCCCATATCAACTTCGATATTATTTCATCCTTCTCTGGTACATGTTCCTGTAACAAAACGACAAAAAAAAAAAATCAAACAAAAGTATATGGTCCCGTAGATTATACTAGGTATGTTGTTATTGTCGTTTAAACAAAAGATATGATATTAAATATTAAGAGAAGCTTTTATAATCATGTTACCAATAAAGAGTGGTTCAAGTTGAACTTTACAATGAAGCTACACTAGTTTTATATTAGTTACACAACTTACAACAAAGTTTATTTAACTAAACAAAACTATATTGTATGGAAAAAAAAGTGAGTATAAACATACCTCAAGTTCTCTGATCAACTCTTTGGCTGTCGGAGCAGACACGATTATACGACGTGCAATTGGAGAGATAAAGCCTTCATCAACAGCCTTATCGATGAAAGACAACAACGAATTATAGTAACCTTCAACATTCAACAGCCCTACCTGCCATCATTAGATTATATGAATATCAACTATGAAACGGTCTTTCATTATTCTAATGCTTAAGAAGCACTTTCTTGCCATTCAAAAATGATTATGAAGAATGAGGATGATTAGGACGTGCAAATCTCTTGTATAATCTTTCCATGTGAACTTAAGATTTATAAAGACCACGTGCTACGATACCATTGTTGACTTGAATGCAGAATCCCAGCAGGAATAGTTCTTTAAAATAAGATATGTCGTGAAAAAGGTAACACTAGTCGAAAAGGAAGGGCAAAATGGTAAACACTTGTAGCTAAAAGCTTTGTACCAAGACAGGTGTGTCAACATTTTTGAAGAGTTGAAGCTACATTTTTTGACTAGACGAGCGTTTTGCAAAACAAAAGTCAGCCTATAGGTCTTCGGAGAATGATGACATACAGTTGAAAGGTTAAAAATTCAAGCAACGACTATCTTCACCAGAAAGAATACATCAATTCATTGATTTCTTTGCATTCCAAGGGAAGATATTCTATGTCAAACTTTGCGTGATTAAATAATAATTTATCATACTTTTTACTTTGAGTATATGCTGCTTATTATAGGTTCTTCCATTGGAATGTTTCTCATTTAGACCATAAGTTAGTCAAGACCTACCACCACTACTACTAAATGTAGCGTAAAGCAATCTGAACGAAAATGTAGAATGCTTACTGGTTTCTGATGGATTCCAAGCTGAGCCCATGTGATGACTTCGAGAAGTTCTTCAAGAGTACCATAGCCACCTAAAATATAAAGCACAACAACGATTCAATATAAAAAATAAACTGATGTCACAAAAGTTTACGACACGAACACTGCACCAACAACAAATAAAGGGAAAGGCATAAATTTTGATGACATACCAGGGAGGGCAATGAAAGCATCAGCTTGCCGGGCCATTTCAGCTTTCCTTTGATGCATACCGGACACTGCTCTCAATTCTCCAATAGTTTCTCCAGTTAACTGTTGCAATATTTAGGGCCATATATAAATTTAGCATATGCTTATATACATGAAATTAACTCGGTAAATATGATTCCGAAGTTTGTAGTGAACAGTACCTCTCTAGGCATGAGAGTTTTCGGAATCACTCTGCAATAGAAAACTCAGAATCAATAAATCAGCAAAACACATATTATGTATAGTAGCATATTAATAACCGTTGAATCGCCTAAAAAGTATGTGTCTGTACTGTACTGTGCACTCTATGCTGAGATGTGTTGATCGGACACTACAAAAATGTGGCTGCATCAGTGTTGGATCCTCCAAAAATGCACTACTTTTGGAGAGTCCAACATGCACCCGTCCAAGTTTCTGAAGAGTCCGAGCAATATATGTGCTCAATACTAAGTTTCTATTTACATGTTTAGTAATTATTTGCTTGCTCAGAAAAGAGAGATGCACAGACAACAACAGTAAATAAAGAAACATTTGATCCCATGATGTCTGCCTTTTAGGTAGTCCTCATGAAAGCCATTTCATTGAGAACTGAGATACTTTCAATGTTAAAAGATCCCCACTTTAAAACACTAAACGGTACGTTGCTCGGACTAATCAAAAATGTCTCGACAATTGCATGTCGAATCCTCAAAAAAAAAGTACATTCTTGAAGGATCCAACACAGGAGCGAAAAATAGTCCAAACGCTATGATAGAACAGGCCCGTTGGATAAAATAGTATATAGAAGCTAAACTCGACGAATAAATAATAAAAGAAAAACATGAGAGGTTGGTTAACCACGAAAGATATCCCGAATAGTAAACGACAAACTAACTATAGCAGAAGCTAGTCCCTCCGCTTCAATTTGTTTGTCTTACATTTCTAATTTCCGTTTAGCTTAAGACCTCAAGATTCAATATTTTCTTTACTTTCTTAAATTCCACGACAAGTCAAACTCAAACAAACAAACTGAAACGGAGAAAGTAAAACGCTTACCCTAGAACATGGCGACCGCCATCATGAACAGCCTGAGAAACAAGTCCCATCAATCCCACACTTCCACCTCCATACACTAAATCAATCCTCCTCTCCACCTTCATCAAAACACACACACATCAAAATCATTAACAAAACTATCATCATAAATCCAAAAAATTAAAATAAACTACTATTCCTCAATTTCTCCAAAAATCAACATACTAGCAAAACATGCAATCATTAACAAGAAGAAATAAACATTATTATACTCAATATAAAATCCATTTCATAAAGACGTGCCAGAGAGTGTTATTTTTAATATTTTCTTATGCATGTGGATATATTCATAAGAACTAAGCAAAATTTGAACACATTTGCAAAATGTCATGATAACAAGGTGGCACGTTCTGTTCCCTATGAAAAAACATGAATTTTTTTTTTTCAAGAACTGAAATTTTTAACAAAATTTAATTAGATCATGCAAGAACACTGCTCAACTAATTACAGTCAGGCTACAGCTAGCATAAAAAAAAAAAAAAATTTTATGAACACACAAAAAATACCATTCTTTGCTTCTCTTTCTCATGCCAAACATAAGGATATTTCTTTCTTATTTTCCATCACAATCATATACTACCAAACTAGAAAAAGTTTGGTTCTTTGAGCAAAGTAAATGTGAAAAATCAACTAAACAAGAAAGAACAACAGTACCAAAATGAAAAACAGCATATAGACTAAATAATAATAACAAAAATGGATTCTTGATTTTGATTTTAGTTTTCTTATGAAACATTATAAAGACCTTCTGTTAAAAAGTTGGAAACATACACCACCAAATGACATGGTGCAAACCTCAAGCAGAGTTATCGAATTTCGAGCCTAGATATGAAAGAAGAAAAAATCCATTGCAAACACTTTTACTCCAAATGGGGTTATATACAAAGTAAATTCAAAATAATCGAACTTTAATACGACTATCTAGAAGTGATAAAAACATAAAAACTGAAAAGATACATAAAAGGGTCTTAAAAAAAAATCATATTTTTCAATAAAAAGTACAAAACTTTTTGCTTTCTCTCATGAAAACAAGCTTAAAAATCAAATCTTTTTTCATAAAAAGCACAAAACTTTCTGATTCTTGAAATTTTTTTTTGAAGAAAACAACAATGGGGTTTAAAATAGTTACCAGTTCTTTGCCTAAATCAATAGCAGCTTCTTGATAACTAGTTTTTTTCCCAGAACTGCTACCACAAAATACACAAATTCTATTAAACTTTGAACTTTCAACTTTCTCCATTTTTTATCTTTTTTGTTTTATGGAAAATGAGAAGAAAAGAGAAAGAAGTTGCAACTTCACTTTTTGGCCTTTACATGAAAATAGGACTACTTTATTTATAGACCCTTTTGTTGGCTATTAAGGGGTAATTAATTTTAAAAAAAAAGATTTGCTAATTTTTATTTTAATGCTTTTAAATTACATACCATAATGACAAAATTAAATATAATTTTTATAAAATAGAGTTTGGAAAAGATACCACACCTCAGACTTATTGCCACTTTTAGGCAGGTAGAAAGATTATTCTGATTAATTTGTATTTCTATTTATTTTTTTATAATTTACAAGAAAATAATTGTAAATTTTTATTTAATGGTTTTATATCGATTTTATACTACAGAGCATAATAATGATTTTATTAATAGAGTTTGAAAAAAATATGACACTTTAGTGTTATTCTCACTTTTATGGTTTTTAATTAATTTTGCAATTATACATTTTTATTTGTAATTTGTTTTAAAATAGTTACTAGTTTTTATTTGATGATTTTATATTACATATAGTAACAATAAATTAAATACAATTTTATATAAATAAATGAAGTCTGAAAAAATTATAATTTTTTAAGCATTATTCTCGCTTTTATGGTAGAAACTAGAAAGATTATTTCTAATCAATTCACGTATCTTTGCTTTTTGTTTTTATTTATATATATTGATGATTTGAACAAGGTTATACATGAATCTATTTTATATTTATTTATTTCATTTTTTCAATCTATTAAAAAGGAATTATATTTTTACTTTTTTGTAGATATCTTAAATCGCAAAACTAAAATACAATTGCATGCATTTCATATATCTTTTAGTTTCAAATTATAAAAAATTTAAAACATTTATAATTTAACATTTAATAATAAATTAAAATTAAGCAAATAAATTAAAATTAAAATTACATACCTAAGCATAATAAAGCTTACTTAAAAAAGTTGTTTATAAGTTTGTCTATATTGATGGAATCATTAAGTATATTCTTTTTGTCTTTTATCTTTACCTTCTTAACCAAGCAATTGACCATTTTAAATTATAAGAATAATCTCAATTTTTATAAACTTTAATGAGAAAAATATTTTATAAACCATAATCTTTTTTCCCCTTTCTTAGTTGATCTTCTTTTAATTAAATTTAAGACTAAGATTTGACCTTCTAGATATCAAAATATATATGTGTCCATCAAAAAGATCCAAATATTATCTTAAAATATGAGAATCAAAAGCAGATTCAAAAATTAATAATATACATTAATAATAACTAGAAATATATTAATACAAATAAAAATTATTAAATGTACATGAATTTACTTTTATTGAAATTAAATATTTTATCGAAATATATAATTATTTTCTTTATACAAACTCATAATTTGTCTTATGACGTTACCACTTACGTAGTTGGTTCTTTCTTAAAATTACCCATTTTAACATGATAATTTATATACACAAAATATATATTAGTGAAGAGTTTACTAAATACAACTAGCATTAAAAATAATTAGCACTTAATTAGCACAATTTTAATTATTTAATCTTTTTTTATTTTCTAATTAGCATGCAGCTCACATGTGAACCGTATACGGCCTATAAAACTAATTATTTAATTATTTTAATTGATTCCTTTTTTATTTTGGTAAATTATAGAGTAGTTTGGTGTAATAATAGGTCACGTATTTATATTTTAAAATATGGAGTTGCTTTAATAAAAAATATTTTTATCATAATTTATCAAATTTTTAATATAAATCAAAATTAACCAACGTTTAAAGTAGATATTAGCCATTCCGGGGGTCTGACAGGAAGGGAGATGGTAAGGTGAGTTTTATCGTATTGAAAAAGTAAATATCAATTCATGTTTGATACGTAAAATAAGATTAAAAAATTAAAAATTATATTTGATAAATCTCTACATCGTTTTATTTTATTTAGGATTAGAGATACGCGTAATTGAATCTATTTTTACATATCTCTATTGGGACTCTATTCACCTCTTTGAGTAAATCAAGAAATATGATAAAAGTTTTTGTCAACCAAATGAAAATAATTTTTGACTATATATATGTCATATCTTACTTTATTTAATTTAATATTATTTTATTTCTTCTTTCGTATATGATATTAATTTTAGTTTCATTGAATTATAATTCTAGAACTATATACAATCTTGGTGTTATAACTTTGTTAGATGAACCAAATGATCGCTTAAAGTACGTCTGCCATCAATTTGTTTTTACTTATCTCATGTTTAGTTGATCAATAAATTTTTAATTTCTTTTTAGAAAAATAAACTCTAAAAAAATAAATCATTGTCTCCGTCTTACTTTTTTTCTCAATCTCTTGATCATCTTATTTCCGTCTTTTTAAACCCTGATTACTTGTCAAATATAAAAATAAGTTGAAATTTTATTTATTTTTGCGAAAAACTTTTTAAAAATATAATATAATTATAAATCCTATATATTATATCTTGTTTCACTTAACTTGATATTATTTTATTTCATCTCTCATATAAGGGATAATAGCCCTAGTCTCCGAGGATTATAATTCTAGAATTATATATAATCTTGAAGTAACTATGTGTCATAACCAAATGATTCCTAAGAGTATATTTGACATTCAGAATTTATCAATTATCGCATGTTTGGTAGATTAAAATATAAAAAGTATGATCTCTAAAAGAATAAGCTTATCGTCTCCGTCCTACTTTCTATCTTAATCTCTTGATCATCTCATCTCCGTCACCTTAAACCTCGTTTGCTCGTCAAAAATAATTATTTTAAAAAAAAAATATTTTAATTCCAAAAATATCCTTTTAAATGCAAGTTGGTAGTTGATGTATTTAGAAGTGACAATATAGGCAATGATTGTGTTTTGTGATTGACACACCTTCTTTCTTCTTCTTTTTATTTGCATTGAAAAGCGCAAGAAATTACTGCACCATCTATCTATCTACCTTCTCATTCACATAATAACCCACAAAATAAGGGAGACGTGAAAGTTCACAATTATTACAATTACCTTCCACACATTTCAACCACTAATCACTCCTCTCCCCATCCTCCTTATCTCTCGCGGAACGAAATAAGTAAGGATATTTTATAAATTGATATTGTTTTGTTCACTTATATATACATTAATAAAGAGCATTAGAGTGTTGAAAATTAATCAGTATAAATTAAGTGTCATTAGATTTAATGTCGCTAAAATATTTTAGAGACAAAAAAAATGTTGATTGTTGTTAATTAGTCATCGATAAAGATCATTTTTGATATAGTGTTACTTGTCCAATGTAGTACCTCCGTCCTATAATAGATGACATCTTATTAATTAAAAGTATTTGTCTCATATTAATATTACTTCCTATGTCTCTAATTAGTTGTTCACTTTTTCTTTTTTATAATTGTGCATAATTACTTGTCCATTTGACAGATCAAGAAAGAATAATTTTTTTTATCTATTATACGCTCAATTAAATAACTAATTACTTGAGAAAATGTAGAATTTTTCATCCATTTCATAATTAAAAAGGGTAAAATGGTAAACTCACTATGTCATTTGTTATTTTCTTTAATAAGTGTGTCAATTTAATATGGAAAGTAATTAGGAATAGAGAGAATACTTGATTACTTACGAAATTACGATAAAATTAATTAATTTCTTATCATTTTACCGTTACAATAAATAAGGCTTTGAAAGTTTAAACATATTTTGAAAATTCACAATCATTTTTCTTAGAGTCTAATTAATATGACAAATGACAAATAGTAAAGTTGATCAATCTAGTACTCGTGTAAAATAGAAAATGCACATTTAATATGGAATGAATGAAGTATTGTTTTGAGTATGTCCAACAATACTTGTTCAGCTTATAAAATCAATGGATGGTCTATAATTTTGTGTTTATTTAACCGTTAAATAAAAAATACCATTCATTTTTTATTATTTATATGACTTATATTTATAGGGGGAATTCAATAAAGAGAATTTTTAAATATTGAATCCTTGCTTATATTAAGATATAACGTATATTCATTACATATTTTATTCAATTGAAATGTTTATAGTCTTCACAAAAAAATGCTAAAAATTACTATTGAGAATCAATTTTTTTTATCTTACACTTCAAAATCAACAAATAATTTGAATTTTTTTAGAAATAGTGAAAGTTGATAAATAATTCAAGGCAAAAGAAATACTAGTTCATTTAGGGATCATTTGGTTATTGACTAGAATTATACAAATATTGATGATATAAAAGTTAGTTATACGAATATTAATAAAATGTAGTTAACTATACAAATACAAGTAATACAGGTTTTGAGCCTCGTATTATAACATGTAATTACGCAAAACAAAAATACAAATCAAATATTATATTAGCATTGCTACGTTTTATGTGAAAATAAAATGAAATTTTAAATATTATATCACTTATGCAGGTAGATTATATGTGAAGATTGTTTTCCCCTATTTTAGTAATTAAAAAGTATAAAAATTATTTTCAATAAAATATTGGTAATGTTAATACAATATCCCTGACTAAAGATTATGCCCACATCAAGATAATATTGGACCATAAAGAAGTATCACTAATTGAAATATAAGATTCTATAATTTGATTCTTAGAATTAAATGAGTTTTCAATGGTCATAATTAATTATTCTTATTTTTTTAAAAAAAATGGTTCTTTAAAAGATATAAAATAATCTAAGTATGACTATATAAACAAATGAAATTATATTAGAAAAAATCTTAAGAATCATTTTCAATTGATCTTTTCTTCTAATTATGTGACCCTCATGTATTGGTGTTCATGAACAAATATAATACAAACTTTTTGGTCTTAAAATAAAACAAAAAGTTTAAGCAAGTAACAGGATATGTTTGTGGTTAATTAATTATTTTCTGTTCATAGTGATTTTGTTATATTTTATACGAATCAATCGACGGTCTATTGAAAAAAACTTATTTACACTGATAAGGTCAAAATATCCTCCTCATATAGTGGCCGATTCAAAATTTTCATTTAGGGAGTTTGAAAAATAAAAGTAAAAACATATAAATAAGCCGTTATAAATGAGACCCTTTAATTCTTTTGGATTTAAAACAACACTTTTAGCAAAAAAAAATTAAAAAATCTAAAAGAAACTTGAATAATAGAACTGAAAATTTTAAAAAAAATTGAAACTAAAAAAGTTAACATAACGTTGTTACAAAGATTCCCACCTGTGACGTGAAACTTAATTTCAGGAGATTTTGTCATTGCACCATCAGTTTCTCCTTATTATTGAGAGGCTTATTATTGAGACGGTTCAGATTTTATATATATATATATATATATATATATATATATATATATATACAAAAATACAAAAAATTTATCTTATATATACAGTATAATTTGTTATCGAAGAGGTTCGGGTGAACCCCCTGAAACCCTCGTGGGTCTGCCCTGTCCTCATACCTTACTTATAGGCAAAATATGGAAATAAAATTTGTACATTATGAATAGAGCTGTCAAAAAGGACCGCTCTTGCCCCACTGGGCCCAAGCCTTATGGAACAAGAATTTGAAGAGCTAGAGCGGGGGCTTTAATTTAGAAGGACTTGAAAATATTCAACCCAACCCAACCCTATAAGGGTCGAGGGTTGGGGCGGGCTAGCCCTTTTGTTTTTCTTTTTTCATTTTTTTAAAACTTATAATTCTATAACATCAAGAAATGAGAAAATTTTCAAATCAAATATGACAAACAATTGTGTTGTTTCAATTACACTAGTAAAAAATTTAGTATGATTAACATGTATCTCGTATACCAGATACACGAGCGAGATAAGAGAGTGACAAGCAAAATGGGAGGGAAGCGAGGGCGAGATTAGTCATGCATCCTAGATACATATGAATCTACTTGGATAGAGTGTATCTAAAACAAATTTACCTAATTTTGAGTTCATATATTCCGAGATACATGTGTCTGGACATACCAAAATTCGACAAGATCCATAATATTACAACAGTGTGTATTTAAGTAATTAAATTATATACTAGTGAGATTATGATAAGCTAACCTTAAATAAAAAATTTGGCTCGTGGACCGCCCCGCCCCACCCCCGCTCAAGTCTCAAGGGCCAAAGACTTATATGGACCAGACTTATAAGTCTTAATTTTAAATGAGTTTGAAAAAATGTATGTCAACCCTATCTCAATAAAAGGCTGGGTCGGGTTGACCCCATGGGCTAAGCCCGTTTTGACAACTCTAATTATAAGCCGTGATCTATAATTCTACCATCTTCATCATATTTATTATTGAGTTCGAAATCTACTACATACACATACCTTAAGCCAAAACCTATGATTCAAATGAAAACATAACTTCTTATTTAAATACAACGATCTCTACTTAGTAAATTATATTGGATATGTTATTATACTCAACAAGATTCCTAAGTGCTTATTATATAACAACAGAATCCATTTTAAATTGGATATATCTAAATAAAAATTCTTGTGAACAATATTTTAGTGAAGCCATAAATTGTTTATGTTGTTAAATCAGATCTTATAAGATACTCAATATCTAAGAAAATGACTAATTAGTGCGACCCAATCCAGTTCACAAGATATTAGAAGAGTATTCAAATATTTATGGAGATTCTTCAATTTATTTACTAAATCTGCTTAGTTGTTTGTTGTTACACTACTTGGATAGCATTACTAGTTAATTACCCTATTAGAGAAGCATTATAAGTACTAATTAATTTTCACAACTGTCATTCTGATTATTTATTTATTTATTTATTAAAAATCGGTTTTCTTTCTAAAACTAAGCACATGTTCCTGTTAGACCATGTAGGTTTTCTTTAATACGTGTATGCAAATCTAAATTAATCAGATTCTAGATGGTTATTTTATATATTATATAAGAAAGAGATTTCTGTATCCTAAGATATATAAGAATACTATGTACCATTAAGGATAAGTTAAGTCTCAAATTTAATCATTAATTGCGAGTGAAAAAATTAATAATGAAATTACTTTTCTCTTAATAAGTATAACGTTATTTAAATTAATCATAATTCTAAAACAAATATCGAATATCGGACAAAAAATTTTATTATCCCAAGGTTCAAGGGGATAATCTTGTCAGTCTTTGTCAAAATTATCTGAAATCAAACTTATTTTTCTTTACTCATTAGAAAATATAGTTGAATATATAGGACTGTGTTTCAAGATGGGGTCCAAATATCTTCTGTTTGCTCTATTTTTTTTAAGTAATAAAAATAAATAATAAAGATGATATATTAGAAAATATAAATTATAGATTAAAAGTTTAACTGTAAATTAAAATTTATCATTAATCATATTAAATAATGAATTATACTATAAGAATACTGTCAATTACATGAGTATTTTCATGAAAATTAGTGTGAAAAGTTGCACGAAACTTTCCTACGAATTTTCATACTAATTCCTAAAACAATCCCCACGTAATTCATAATTTTCTTATAATGCTAGTAATGAATTATATATTTCTTTTTATACGTGAATAATTTAACGATGGATTAACAACAAAATTTAAGTCATTTTAGAAGCCAATTTCTGGAAACTAAAAAGTGCAAATAACATGCTTTGTATATTAAAAATAGACATGGCTTATTAGGCCATAATTAGGTCAACGCTATGAATAAAAAACAGGGATTTTCAATATAGCATACGTATAATATATATAAAAAAAATTATACATTATAAGTATACAGTTAATATATATTTAGCTAGCGAATATAATTATGTTCGGCTAACAGTTCATAGAAGGAAGGAAAAAGTGTTGGCCCATTAACAAATCCTATAAACGTTCTTGTTGGATCAGTTATGGGCTTGCAAATTGGGCCTTATGGTGAGACCAATTCACCAAATAAAACTTTTAAGGAATGGGCAAACAACACAAATTGCGTTAGTTTAGGGCTTAATTACACATTTTTCGTGTGTTTTCAAAATCAACATTAATGTCAGATTTCAGTCACCAAATATATGTATTTGGCACGTCTAGATATATGTATCTCGGATATATAAGGTCAAATTAGGTATAATTTGTTCTAGATATATGTATCTCGGATATATAAGGTCAAATTAGGTATAATTTGTTCTAGATACATTGTATCCAAGTGGTTTCGCATGTATTTGTGATACACTGACTCTCTCGATCATCTCTCTCCTATCTCACTCACCTACCTCTTATCTCGCTCGCCTCTCTCCCTATTTATTAATATTTTAGAATGAATCTGGTAGCGAAACCACATATATCTAGGTGTATCTGACTAGAAATCTGGTATGAAATAATTAATACTTAACGAAACAATATGTTACTATTTAACACAGAGAATTAGTAAATATAGTAGGAATAGGTGGTACTGGTGTTTTGTGTGCATTTGTTTCATGGGTGGTGGGGGTGGGTGGGTGGGTGGGTGGGGGTGAAAACTGCTATTCTAAATTCTCTTAATCCTAATTATCTTCCCTAATCTCAGCCTCAAAATCTCCTTTATCTTCTGATCCTATATTAATCACTAGATAATCTCAACAAATTTTATTAAACCACTAAATAGTATGAATGATGCCAAAAATCAGAAATTTTCCTAAGATTATTAAATGCCCTATAAATGACAACAAAAAAATTAACCAAAGAATGATTAAAGGTCAAATAGATATTAACATCCTAATTACTTGGATTTTAGATTATAGTATGCCCCACAACTTCAAAAAATCAACATAAACCAAACAAATCTTCAAAGGTCAATGCAAATTGACACACTACTTAAATATTTTCAACATAATAAAAATATCTCTTTTCATATTTTTCCTCACATTGTTACAATTACAAATGATCAATTTAGTTTCCAAAACCAAAAATTTTCCTATTTTTTCTAATCATAATCATGAACTCAGATCAATTTGGTCAAGAAACAATGTTTTGTTCCCTTCTTCCGGGGGACATTGTCATCGAAATTCTCTTAAGGCTTCCAATAAAGTCGTTGTCACGATTCAAATGTGTATCAAAACCCTTTTGTTCTTTAATCAAGAACCCTAATTTTATCTCCAAACATTACGCGAAAATTACTCAAGAAACACCACCCCATATCCTAATTATGGGTCGTCATCATGAAACTCTTGAAGTAACGTTACGTTTAATTAATCCCCTAACTATACATCGCGATATCATTACACCTCCTCTTCATTTCCACGTCCCATTTGGCATGACATCTGAAAAAACAAGAATAGTTGGCTCAGCCAACGGTTTAATATGTCTGAATCTGAATAATCATAATGGGGTCGCGATTGTTATATGGAATCCAGCTATTAAAAAAGTCAAACCTATTCCAAAATCTCCATATGTGTCAACCCTAGGTAAACTCACTATAACGGATTTAGGGTTTGGTTATAACCCTAGAAACAACGATTACATGATCGTTAGACTCCTAAACGTTGCTACGTCTAGGAGGAAGTATGAGGTTGAAGTTTACACGTTGAGTACGAATTCTTGGAGAAAAATAACTAGTGATGGACGCGTTTTACTAGTTATACGACCATTCTGGAAGCCAATGGCTCCCGGAATGATCGTAGTAAAAGGTATAGCTTATTGGGTTGGTGTTGAAGTTAGAAATGAAGAAATGTGTAGTGTTGTTGTTTCATTAGAAATGAATAGTGAGGAATTGAAATTTATTTTACCACCAATTGAACATCATGGTCTTGTGGTTGACCTAAGGGAAGCAATAACCCTAAGACTTTTTAATTTAAATGAAACATTGGCTTTGATTTATTCAACAAATCTTGAAAAAGTTGATATATGGATGAATAATGGATTTGATTTATGGGTGTTGGATGATAAAATAATGAGTTGGAGTAAAAAGTTTAAAGTTGAACCAATTCAAGGGTTTTTATTAGAAAGTGGATTTTGGGAAAATTCAAAGGCAATGGTTGCACAAGAGAGAAAAGAAATGTGTTATGATGAAAATGGAGATTATGTTTATACAAAAGGTGAAACTAATTTATATTTGTATGATGTTATTAAAGGTGATTTTGAGATTATTGAAAATCATGAACTACGTGCACCATTTCAAGGTTATAGTTATTTGGAGAGTTTAGTTGATGTGAATGGAGGTATTCATGTTACAAATGAGGTTGATTTGTCAAAGTTTTTGGATTTTGATCCTTTACTTTTTTGAGTACCCAAATTTATCTTTCGATTAGCCAAACACAAATTACTATTCTTTGATACTCGAATTTGAGTGTTGAAAGGTCTATTTTAGGGACGCTTCATGTAGGTTTTTTTTTTCCAAAGCAAGGACATGACATGAACTCGAAACATCTGATTAAGGTAGAGAAATCCCAATCATTTTTTTCATACAAAGGGTACAAGCATGAGACCTTTAATTCAGAAAGAGAGATCCCAACCATCCCACTACAATAGGTATTGGTTCGAAAAATATTTTTTTATTGAAAATATTTTTTAAAATAAACACATTTAGGAAGCTTCATGAGCATACATATTGTTTTAGTTTAATTGGTGGAATTAAACTTTGATGGACCTTGATGGTTTTCAATTAATTTTTACCTTACACTAAGGTAGTTTAGTTTTTTTATTAAATTTGTTAAGAAAAAGATACATTGTATTCCATAGTTGTTATATTATGAATTACTATTGTATTGCTCAATTGTAATTTTTTTTTAAAAGTTGATTTCTTTTTAGAGTTTCAATTCATGATGATTTTGGGGAGTACATAGCAAGAGTTAGTAGAGTAACATGTAGAAAAATTAAAATAATCACACTCATTTTTTCCTTTTTTTTGGAAAAAACATGTAATATACGTAATTACTATCATCAACTATAACGATTAATATCAATATGGTTGTGGTACAATAGTAAAATTGTTTCATTCTTAACTAGAGGTCTCAAATTTGAGTCATACGTATAGAAAAAATCATGTTAGAAGCGTCACCCCAAATGGGCTCTAGAATGTGCACTTCTGATTTAATCAGGGCTCTAATATAGACTCCGAATTCCGAGGAAAAAAAACAAACTTCAAAGATCTTTAAGAAGGCTGCCATGTCAAAATTGAAGCAACTTTTTCCCTCTTTCCCACCATATATCCCTTTTTAACTTCAATTTACTACCAAAATGGCAAAATATCTTAAAAGGTAATTATAAATAGTGTAACTATTCTTAATCAGTAGAATTAAGCAAATAAGATAATTAATAATTTTTTATTTACATTATCAGTGTATATACAAGTTTAATACATATATGCAACACATATATAAAGCTAGAAGGTTACCTACGAATTTAGTTAAAAAGTTGAATTAAAACACCAAATACTAATATAAATATCATTACTTAAGACTTCAGATCTCATAAAATTCAAAATCTGACTCGACTTATGTTTTCACTTTCCCACTATTTATTTAAACTTTTCATTAATTATAAATCTCCTTTAATTAATATCAAGCCTAAAGTACCAATATTTAATTTTTTTCAAGAAGAAATGGCGAATACAAATCACAAAGCAACAACTTTTTAAAGAGAAATCTTCTTACTGAAGTACCAAATAGTAATTATTAGAAGTAGTTCTAGGTTCTTTTTTTTCTTTTTGGTTCAATTAAAGTTCTCTAAGATAAAGCATATATATCATTAAAAATAATAAACTTTGGATGAACGGTAAAATCATCTTCCTATGGTATATAGATTACGAGTTTAAGTTGTGAAAGCAGTTACAAATACTTATATTAAGATAGATTGACTATATCACAACTTTTATGATACGATATTTTTTTCGATCTTTATAAATATAAAATGTTTTGTGTATCGACTTGTCTGATTTTTTTATATGCTAATTACTCAAAAGGGCTCCTTATTTTGTACTTTTGAGCTTCACTACGCGTCTTGGCCATGTGGTTCAAAAGCAATTTATTAATTCACAAACAAAAGTGTGTCTACATACGTTTTTTTATACATATATACTTCTAAAAGCAATTTAGAAAAGTAATTTTGTAGGATAATTGAAAGTAAATTGGATTACTTTTAGAGAGAATATTAATTTATTGAATTAGTTTTATTGAAACATATCTCTGGTTATTTTTATTTTTGATATTTTTTGTTGAATATTCCAGAAACAAAATATGATTTTTAAACTCAAATGAGCTTTAAATAGTAGTTGTACTATACATTTCATTTTCACTTACCCAATTTTTTAATTAGTGCTAATGTTTTGAGTCTAACAAAGAGGAATGATCTCTTAAAACCAGTTACAATTTGAACAGAAGATTATGACCTTAAATATAGAAAATAATTAATTCTTTCGTTTTTATTTATGTCTTCTAATATTCAAAATAGACAGTTCTTAATATTTGTCCGTTTACAAAATCAATGCATAAATAACACTATTCTTTCTATTTTATCCTTTAGAGTTATTAGTCTTAAAATATGATTTTGACCAGCATATGAAAACGAAATGATTAATTCATGTTCATCGGTCAATTTAATTAATCAAAATAAATTAAAGTTATGTTTATTTATTAAAAACTTGACTTTAAGAGAATACTAAATAACGGTCAATGATAAACTTAGAGTGATTTCTTAAGTGATGTAAAATTTAAAATAATGACATATAAATACAAACAATAATAAAGAACAAAAAAGAAAAAAATTGAAAGGTAAGGTCCCTAGCAATCTTTGGCCAAACACATCTCCAAGTGGCCCAACTCAAGAACAAACATGTTGAGTATGTGAATAAAGTCTTATATTCATAGTTGAAAAGAAAATAAATGTTATACATACAATGCGTACGAAAAACATTAGTCGTCTTAGACTTTTAAAAAAAATATCCATACAGACTTAAATCAAAACAGATAATATCACATCATACGTATTAAGAGTATTTTTGGGTTCATTTTAGCACAAAACTACCAACATGTTGTTAAGGTGATGAGTTTATTTATTATTATCTATATAATTGAAAGATGAATCTTCATATCTTATAGTACATCTATGTATGGGTGATATTTAATTTTTAATAAAAAAGTAACTTACTTTAATTCATTCAAACATCCCTTTTTGTAACTTCCAGCAGGAGTACTACTATACACTCTTTATTACTTTTTTTTTTTTTTTGCATTCAAACAACCTTTGTATGTCTTTTTAGGCCACCAAAGAGATGGAGAAGATTATAAAGCTTTTTTGACTATATATGAAAATATGGTAAATATATATATGTTGATCTTCTTGAAAGAAGATAAATTTTTATTTCAGCTTTTGGACCATTTAATTTACTATACACTATATAGTAAAGTTTCTGTTTTTATTATACTTTTACTTTCCATCAATGGTACTCTTCACCAAAAAAAATAAAAAATGAAAGAGAAAAAAATGGCTTTCATGCATACTATATACTTGCATGAAATTAGAAGCCATGAAGTTTGCCAGGCTTTTTTGCTTTACTACCTTTTTCCTTTTTCCGTATTATATTACTTGACTCTGTTGATTTGACATATTTTTCAAAAAATTTAAATAGACGTGTATTGTATGAAATTAATGATGCTTTGAAACTCTAAATTTGATTATACTACAGTTACTTTTATGTTGTTATTATAGTACTAAGGATAGTATGAAAATAAAAACAACAAAAACAATCTTAATTTGTTAAAATGGATAAGTAAAATAAACATATTTTTTTAAATATAAAGACTAAATAAACTGAAACAAAGGAAGTAGATTTTTACATGATACACTTTGAAATAGAAGAAATAATATATACAAGTGTTGATTGTGGTGATATGATAAAAGAGTTGGAGACTGAAAATAAAAGTCTCTATCTCGGATCTATTTTTTCATCACACTAGAATATAGTATTAAAATATCAAATATGAAATATTTGGTACATGCGATCATAATCTTAATAGATACACAAAAGTAAAGAATATTTAATTCTAATCTTACGAAGATATCTTTATTATCTCAAATATTTTTAAATTTTGTAATTTTAATCATGTCTAATATATTAGAATTAGATATCCTATAGTAAATGATAATAATTGTCTTTTAAAGACAAATTTAAAACACATAAAATTGAAAGGAAGGGGTAATATTCTCTCAAATTGTAAAAGATGGCTCAAACAAAGAGGAACAAGTGTAGGTGGTTGGAATTTGGAGACATTCCATATTTGATGAAAAAAGGTCAATTTATGTCAAGTCATTTGAAATGCTAACATTCTTCTAGGGACCCAATATATACACAAAACATTCTTTGGGTTTTCTTGAGATCCCACAAGTCACTCTCAAAAGGTATGTAGCAAAAAGCCCACAAAAAAAGGAAAAAGAGAACTAGAACAAATCCTTTTTTCTTGGGGAGAGTTTATATTTTTCAAACAAAAAATAAAGGTAAGCAAAATTTCTTGAGACCCTAATTTGGATATCCCTATTTAAGTTCTACTCAGTTTTTTTTCCCCACTAAATAATGTTATATATGTCGTGTCTGAAGTTATGCCACATAATTAAAGTTCAGACATTTCTATCTGATGTTCATTATGTAAAAATAACTGAGTTTCAAACAATAACTGAATTTAATCCTATATGACTTATGAAGTTTACGCAAAAATGACAGAAACTTAGTTGTATGTGCTTAAGTTTCGACAAAAATAATTGACTTCCGTCATATATATACTTGAAATTTACCCAAATACTTTTTTTTTTTGAAGTTAGGCTTTTAAAAATTAAATATCTCGAAGTGAATAAACTTACAAATTTGTACACAACATGGATATGACTTAAATTGTGGTGTTGCAATGGGCTATCCTTGCATTCCGACTAAAGAAAACAAGATCTTCACACAAATAGTAGAAAAATCACTATTTACTAGTCCTAATAGATATACATAATTGATTATACATAATTGATTATACATAATTATACACCTATTATATATGAAGTATACACATTAATATATAGTACGTACTACTATTTTAATTTAAGTGATTGAACAAGTAACTATATATTTCGATATTTTTAGTACTTTAGGGTTGGAGATTACTAAAAACATTATACCAGAAATAATAAGTTGATTTAGGGATTTATGGGAGGATCTCTCGTTAATTGTGTACAAGAAATACATATTATAAAGTAGTATACATTTTTATCTTAGTATATTAATTTAATTTTTTTATATCTATTGGTTTTAGCAAAGGTATATGCGTTGGATTCGAAGTGGAATATAGCTCTACTTTATATGATATATATCTCACGCTCAAAAAATAAAACCACTAACTTATGGCATGGTCCAAGATAAAAGTGAAAATCACCTCTACAATCTTACTTATTTTTTTTGTTTCACCCGATGTACTCAATTTACAATTCGAACTCATTTAAATTCACGTTGAAAAAATTTAAATAAAATGTTCGTATCCTTTTGTTGAATCAAAATTTCTAATTAAAAATTGATGAGTACGTATTTGTATCACAACTACACCTTTTAAACACACCTTATCCATTATTGGACTAATTATATAAAAGTTTGGTACATATACTGTTTAGAACTAATTATTCATTTATCACTAATGAAAAGTTTCGAGTTTGAGTCATTTTGAATATGAAAATTATTTTTGTTAGGAGTGATTTATTCTTAATACGGGTTTTTTCTGCGTAAATAAAAAACTTAGAATTAATATATTAATTGGCTACTTATTACATGGACACCTGTCTAATTAATAATTTATTTATGCATGGACACACTTACAATTCTTTCCCAAAAAATATCTATAGCTAATACATTAATTTAAAATAAACAAATATAATATAGACCTTAATACCTACCAATTCAGCTTTTACTTGGTATGTATGACGTTTAAGAAAGTTTAAAAATAATAAAAATGGGTTATAAATATTATATGAAAATATATATAAAAAATTAAATGGAACAGAGTAACACATGAAAATTAATATTTTTCAAAAAGTTAACATATATATATATATATTTTGTAAAGCATTTTTCTTTTTGAAATTGTTATATTCTTCTTCTTTTTTTTTTTTGCTTTTTAGAAGGGAGAGGTTTGGAGGAATTTCCGTCTTTTTAAGTTAAAAGTTATGTCTAGTCTAAGCTAGTTTCAATTTTAGTCCTCTTGCACCATTTTCTCTAGATACATGTTAAAAAAAATCGTAAAAATTTATTCATATCAAATATTTATAATACATAAAAATTATTTTCTTCCTATCAAATTATTTTCTTTTCATAAATTATTTTAATTTAATGTAAATAGTCGATGTAGATAAGTATTTATTGAAGTACGATGAGAGACTAAGCTAGTGTTTGGCCATAAATTTCCAAATATTCTTGGCAAATATTATTTGGGTGAAATTTCACCATGTGTTTGGCCATAGTATTTGAGAACTATATTTCACTTTTTTAGAAAAATATGATTTATACCCATAAGTTTTAAAAATATGAAAACTAATCATAAGTTTGTATTATACAAGTCTATTAGATCTTTGTTACAACAATAACAAATAGTGTCCATGACACTAGAGCAATGTGGTAATTTAAAGTGATTGCAACAAGCATCTTTTCATACATCGTGTAATAGTCAAAACACATGACTTTGTTATCTTGAGTCGATTGTTCATCATTTTATATTTGTCAAATAATGATAAAATGTATGAACAAACACTATTAACCAAGTTTTTCCCCAAATATTATTTGGGAAATCTATGGCCAAACTGACCCTAATCTTTTGTTGCTCCATATCATGAGTAAAATAGATGTGTCGATATATATCCAATAAGTATAGTACTATATATTATCAGTTTATAAATAGGTAAAAGATTAATATATAATAATTGCATGAAAGGGAGAGTTCCACTTCCACATTCCATATAGTCCTAAAAGTAGATTTAATTTGTTGCTATACATATATTTATTCTACTAAATAAATAAAAAATCAGAGGTAAAGCTGAATTGCCTTTAATATTTGTACAATATAATTCCTCCTCCTTGTCACCACATGCATTCCACTTTCCACTACATATTTTCCCTTCAACCCCAAAATTTTTGCCTCACTTACAAGAAAAGAACACCCCAACCCCAAAAAATACTCCACTTTAAAAGGAAAAAATTTTAAAATTAATTTTCGTTCGAATTTATGTGTCACTTTTTCTGGTCTATCCAAAAAAAGAATGTCATACTTCTTTATTCAGAAATAATTTTATCCTCGTCTAATTTCTCAATATAATGATTTACAGCTACACAATTACTTTAATCTACACTCACGCTTTTTAGGTATTAAATAAAATTTCATGTTCAGTCAAATACCATAACGTAAATTCACATCATATAAGAGAACCCCCACCCCCTTATATTAGTTCCACTATGTTCTTCTCTCTCTTTATACAATCCTAGAATAGATTTCATCTTTTACTATAAACTTCCCAAAGACTTCTTATTAGGGTTTTCTTTGAGTTCTTGAATCTCTTTCTTAGATCAATTATATTCCACTCAAACCACAACACAAATTTTCTCTAGTATACATGAACCTAGGTCTTTCAATATCCTTTCTTTCCAAGTGAATAATAACTCATCATCATACAAAACAAAAACAAAAGAAATGAGAACAGGAGGTTGCACAATACAACAATCTCTAACAACCGAAGCATCCAATTTGTTAGACAATCTGTTACACTAGCCAAACGTCGTGGCCATGCACAAGTAACCCCTCTTCATGTAGCAAACACCATGCTTTCATCATCAAATGGTATATTCAAAACAGCTTGTCTTCAATCTCATTCTCATCCTCTCCAATGCAAGCCCTAGGCTTTGCTTCAACGTGGCACTCAATCGTCTCCCAGCATCCTCTTCTAGTACCATGTTATTAGGTCATCATTCTCATATCCTTCTATTTCTAACGCCCTTGTTGCTGCTTTTCAAGAGAGCACAAGCTCATCAAAGGAGAGGATCGCTTGAAAATCAGCAACAAACACTCTAGCTGTGAAGATAGAGATTCAACAACTCATCAATATCTATATTAGATGATCCTAGTGTTAGTAGAGTCATGAGGGAAGCTGGTTTTGANTTAGTTGATGTGAATGGAGGTATTCATGTTACAAATGAGGTTGATTTGTCAAAGTTTTTGGATTTTGATCCTTTTACTTTTTTGAGTACCCAAATTTATCTTTCGATTAGCCAAACACAAATTACTATTCTTTGATACTCGAATTTGAGTGTTGAAAGGTCTATTTTAGGGACGCTTCATGTAGGTTTTTTTTTTCCAAAGCAAGGACATGACATGAACTCGAAACATCTGATTAAGGTAGAGAAATCCCAATCATTTTTTTCATACAAAGGTACAAGCATGAGACCTTTAATTCAGAAAGAGAGATCCCAACCATCCACTACAATAGGTATTGGTTCGAAAAATATTTTTTTATTGAAAATATTTTTAAAATAAACACATTTAGGAACTTCATGAGCATACATATTGTTTTAGTTTAATTGGTGGAATTAAACTTTGATGGACCTTGATGGTTTCAATTAATTTTTACCTTACACTAAGGTAGTTTAGTTTTTTTATTAGATTTGTTAAGAAAAGGATACATTGTATTCCATAGTTGTTGTATTATGAATTACTATTGTATTGCTCAATTGTAATTTTTTTAAAAGTTGATTTCTTTTTAGAGTTTCAATTCATGATGATTTTGGGGAGTACATAGCAAGAGTTAGTAGAGTAACATGTAGAAAAATTAAAATAATCACACTCATTTTTTCCTTTTTTTTGGAAAAAACATGTAATATACGTAATTACTATCATCAACTATAACGATTAATATCAATATGGGTTGTGGTACAATAGTAAAATTGTTTCATTCTTAACTAGAGGTCTCAAATTTGAGTCATACGTATAGAAAAAATCATGTTAGAAGCGTCACCCCAAATGGGCTCTAGAATGTGCACTTCAGATTTAATCAGGGCTCTAATATAGACTCCGAATTCCGAAGAAAAAAAACAAACTTCAAAGATCTTTAAGAAGGCTGCCATGTCAAAATTGAAGCAACTTTTTCCCTCTTTCCCACCATATATCCCTTTTTAACTTCAATTTACTACCAAAATGGCAAAATATCTTAAAAGGTAATTATAAATAGTGTAACTATTCTTAATCAGTAGAATTAAGCAAATAAGATAATTAATAATTTTTTATTTACATTATCAGTGTATATACAAGTTTAATACATATATGCAACACATATATAAAGCTAGAAGGTTACCTACGAATTTAGTTAAAAAGTTGAATTAAAACACCAAATACTAATATAAATATCATTACTTAAGACTTCAGATCTCATAAAATTCAAAATCTGACTCGACTTATGTTTTCACTTTCCCACTATTTATTTAAACTTTTCATTAATTATAAATCTCCTTTAATTAATATCAAGCCTAAAGTACCAATATTTAATTTTTTTCAAGAAGAAATGGCGAATACAAATCACAAAGCAACAACTTTTTAAAGAGAAATCTTCTTACTGAAGTACCAAATAGTAATTATTAGAAGTAGTTCTTGGTTCTTTTTTTTCTTTTTGGTTCAATTAAAGTTCTCTAAGATAAAGCATATATATCATTAAAAATAATAAATTTTGGATGAACGGTAAAATCATCTTCCTATGGTATATAGATTACGAGTTTAAGTTGTGAAAGCAGTTACAAATACTTATATTAAGATAGATTGACTATATCACAACTTTTATGATACGATATTTTTTTCGATCTTTATAAATATAAAATGTTTTGTGTATCGACTTGTCTGATTTTTTTATATGCTAATTACTCAAAAGGGCTCCTTATTTTGTACTTTTGAGCTTCACTACGCGTCTTGGCCATGTGGTTCAAAAGCAATTTATTAATTCACAAACAAAAGTGTGTCTACATACGTTTTTTATACATATACTTCTAAAAGCAATTTAGAAAAGTAATTTTGTAGGATAATTGAAAGTAAATTGGATTACTTTTAGAGAGAATATTAATTTATTGAATTAGTTTTATTGAAACATATCTCTGGTTATTTTTATTTTTGATATTTTTTGTTGAATATTCCAGAAACAAAATATGATTTTTAAACTCAAATGAGCTTTAAATAGTAGTTGTACTATACATTTCATTTTCACTTACCCAATTTTTTAATTAGTGCTAATGTTTTGAGTCTAACAAAGAGGAATGATCTCTTAAAACCAGTTACAATTTGAACAGAAGATTATGACCTTAAATATAGAAAATAATTAATTCTTTCGTTTTTATTTATGTCTTCTAATATTCAAAATAGACAGTTCTTAATATTTGTCCGTTTACAAAATCAATGCATAAATAACACTATTCTTTCTATTTTATCCTTTAGAGTTATTAGTCTTAAAATATGATTTTGACCAGCATATGAAAACGAAATGATTAATTCATGTTCATCGGTCAATTTAATTAATCAAAATAAATTAAAGTTATGTTTATTTATTAAAAACTTGACTTTAAGAGAATACTAAATAACGGTCAATGATAAACTTAGAGTGATTTCTTAAGTGATGTAAAATTTAAAATAATGACATATAAATACAAACAATAATAAAGAACAAAAAAGAAAAAAATTGAAAGGTAAGGTCCCTAGCAATCTTTGGCCAAACACATCTCCAAGTGGCCCAACTCAAGAACAAACATGTTGAGTATGTGAATAAAGTCTTATATTCATAGTTGAAAAGAAAATAAATGTTATACATACAATGCGTACGAAAAACATTAGTCGTCTTAGACTTTTAAAAAAAATATCCATACAGACTTAAATCAAAACAGATAATATCACATCATACGTATTAAGAGTATTTTTGGGTTCATTTTAGCACAAAACTACCAACATGTTGTTAAGGTGATGAGTTTATTTATTATTATCTATATAATTGAAAGATGAATCTTAATATCTTATAGTACATCTATGTATGGGTGATATTTAATTTTTAATAAAAAAGTAACTTACTTTAATTCATTCAAACATCCCTTTTTGTAACTTCCAGCAGGAGTACTACTATACACTCTTTATTACTTTTTTTTTTTTTTTGCATTCAAACAACCTTTGTATGTCTTTTTAGGCCACCAAAGAGATGGAGAAGATTATAAAGCTTTTTTGACTATATATGAAAATATGGTAAATATATATATGTTGATCTTCTTGAAAGAAGATAAATTTTTATTTCAGCTTTTGGACCATTTAATTTACTATACACTATATAGTAAAGTTTCTGTTTTTATTATACTTTTACTTTCCATCAATGGTACTCTTCACCAAAAAAAAATAAAAAATGAAAGAGAAAAAAATGGCTTTCATGCATACTATATACTTGCATGAAATTAGAAGCCATGAAGTTTGCCAGGCTTTTTTGCTTTACTACTCCCTTTTAGTACCGTATTATATTACTTGACCTCTGTTGATTTGACATATTTTTCAAGAAAATTTTAAATAGACGTGTATTGTATGAAATTAATGATGCTTTGAAACTCTAAATTTGATTATTACTACAGTTACTTTTATGTTGTTATTAATAGTACTAAGGATAGTATGAAAATAAAAACAACAAAAACAATCTTAATTTGCTAAAATGGATAAGTAAAATGAAACAATATTTTTTTAAATATAAAGACTAAATAAACTGAAACAAAGGAAGTAGATTTTTACATGATACACTTTGAAATAGAAGAAATAATATATATAAGTGTTGATTGTGGTGATATGATAAAAGAGTTGGAGACTGAAAATAAAAGTCTCTATCTCGGATCTATTTTTTCATCACACTATTATAGTATTAAAATATCAAATATTGAAATATTTGGTACATGCGATCACGATCTGATAGGTATACATCAAAAGTAAAGAATATTTACTAATCTTACCAAGATATCTTTAAATTACTCAAATATTCTTTAAATTTTGTAATTTTAATCATGTCTAATATATTAGAATTAGATAGTCCTATAGGTAATGATAATAATTGTCTTTTAAAGACAAATTTAAAACACATAAAATTGAAAGGAGGGGTAATATTCTCTCAAATTGTAAAAGATGGCTCAAACAAAGAGGAACAAGTGTAGGTGGTTGGAATTTGGAGACATTCCATATTTGATGAAAAAAGGTCAATTTATGTCAAGTCATTTGAAATGCTAACATTCTTCTAGGGACCCCAATATATACACAAAACATTCTTTGGGTTTTCTTGAGATCCCACAAGTCACTCTCAAAAGCTATGTAGCAAAAAGCCCACAAAAAAAGGAAAAAGAGAACTAGAACAAATCCTTTTTTCTTGGGGAGAGTTTATATTTTTCAAACAAAAAATAAAGGTAAGCAAAATTTCTTGAGACCCTAATTTGGATATCCCTATTTAAGTTCTACTCAGTTTTTTTTCCCCACTAAATAATGTTATATATGTCGTGTCTGGAGTTATGCCACATAATTAAAGTTCAGACATTTCTATCTGATGTTCATTATGTAAAAATAACTGAGTTTCAAACAATAACTGAATTTAATCCTATATGACTTATGAAGTTTACGCAAAAATGACAGAAACTTAGTTGTATGCGCTTAAAGTTTCGACAAAAATAATTGACTTCCGTCATATATATACTTGAAATTTACCCAAATACTTTTTTTTTTTTTGAAGTTAGGCTTTTAAAAATTAAATATCTCGAAGTGAATAAACTTACAAATTTGTACACAACATGGATATGACTTAAATTGTGGTGTTGCAATGGGCTATCCTTGCATTCCGACTAAAGAAAACAAGATCTTCACACAAATAGTAGAAAAATCACTATTTACTAGTCCTAATAGATATACATAATTGATTATACATAATTGATTATACATAATTATACACCTATTATATATGAAGTATACACATTAATATATAGTACGTACTACTATTTTAATTTAAGCGATTGAACAAGCAACTATATATTTCGATATTTTTAGTACTTTAGGGTTGGAGATTACTAAAAACATTATACCAGAAATAATAAGTTGATTTAGGGATTTATGGGAGGATCTCTCGTTAATTGTGTACAAGAAATACATATTATAAAGTAGTATACATTTTTATCTTAGTATATTAATTTAATTTTTTGATATCTATTGGTTTTAGCAAAGGTATATGCGTTGGATTCGAAGTGGAATATAGCTCTACTTTATATGATATATATCTCACGCTCAAAAAATAAAACCACTAACTTATGGCATGGTCCAAGATAAAAGTGAAAATCACCTCTACAATCTTACTTATTTTTTTTGTTTCACCCGATGTACTCAATTTACAATTCGAACTCATTTAAATTCACGTTGAAAAAATTTAAATAAAATGTTCGTATCCTTTTGTTGAATCAAAATTTCTAATTAAAAATTGATGAGTACGTATTTATATCGCAACTACA
Source organism: Solanum lycopersicoides (assembly GCA_022817965.1). Lineage (NCBI taxonomy): Eukaryota > Viridiplantae > Streptophyta > Magnoliopsida > Solanales > Solanaceae > Solanum > Solanum lycopersicoides. The sequence continues at coordinate 90,200,699 of CM040627.1, forward strand.
CCCTTTAAACACACCTTATCCATTATTGGACTAATTATATCAAAGTTTGGTACATATACGGTTTAAAACTAATTATTCATTTATCACTAATTAAAAATTTCGAGTTTGAATCATTTTGAATATGAAAGTTATTTTTGTTAGGAGTGATTTATTCTTAATACGGGTTTTTTCTGAGTAAATAAAAAAATTAGAATTAATATAGTAATTGGCTACTTATTACATGGACACCTGTCTAATTAATAATTTATTTATGCATGGACACACTTACAATTCTTTCCCAAAAAATATCTATAGTTAATACATTAATTAAAAATAAACAAATATAATATAGACCTTAATACCTACCAATTCAGCTTTTACTTGGTATGTATGACGTTTAAGAAAGTTTAAAAATAATAAAAATGGGTTATAAATATTATATGAAAATATATATAAAAAATTAAATGGAACAGAGTAACACATGGAAATTAATATTTTTCAAAAAGTTAACATATAGATATATATATTTTGTAAAGCATTTTTCTTTTTGAAATTGTTATATTCTTTTTTTTTTTTTTTTTTTGCTTTTTAGAAGGGAGAGGTTTGGAGGAATTTCCGTCTTTTTAAGTTAAAGTTATGTCTAGTCTAAGCTAGTTTCAATTTTAGTCCTCTTACACCCTTTTCTCTAGATACATGTTTAAAAAAATCGTAAAAATTTATTCACATAAAATATTTATAATACATGTAAATTATTTTCATCCTATCAAATTATTTTCTTTTCATAAATTATTTAAATTTAATATAAATAATCGATGTAGATAAGTATTTATTGAAGTACGATGAGAGCCTAAGCTAGCGTTTGGTCATAAATTTTCAAATATTCTTGGCAAATATTATTTGGGTGAAAATTTGGGTGAAATTTCACCATGTGTTTGGCCATAGTATTTGGGAACTATATTTCACTTTTTTAGAAAAATATGATTTATACCCATAAGTTTTAAAAATATCAAAACTAATCATAAGTTTGTATTATACAAGTCTATTAGATCTTTGTTACAACAATAACAAATAGTGTCCATTACACCAGAACAATGTAGTAATTTGGAGTGAGTGCAACAAGCATCATTTCATACATCGTGTAATAGTCAAAACACATGACTTTGTTATCTTGAGTCGATTGTTCATCATTTTCATCAATAACCATATTGTCATTTAACATTCACAAATTATTTCATCACTACTTTGGAATTAACGTAAAAAATTATGTAATACAACGTAAACAATAATTATAGAGAGCGTCTTTATAAAAGATAAAATTTGGGATAAAATTTCAATTTTTTAAAGATTTCAAATAATGAGATTTGGCTCAAATACTAGAAAAAATTAGTATTTGGAATTTTGGGATGTTCGCCAAATATATTTGTCAAATAATGACAAAATGTATGAACAAATACTATTTACCAAGTTTTTCCCCAAATATTATTTGGGAAATCTATGGCCAAACTGACCCTAATCTTTTGTTGCTCCATATCATGAGTAAAATAGATGTGTCGATATATATCCAATAAGTATAGTACTATATATTATCAGTTTATAAATAGGTAAAAGATTAATATATAATAATTGCATGAAAGGGAGAGTTCCACTTCCACATTCCATATAGTCCTAAAAGTAGATTTAATTTGTTGCTATACATATATTTATTCTACTAAATAAATAAAAAATCAGAGGTAAAGCTGAATTGCCTTTAATATTTGTACAATATAATTCCTCCTCCTTGTCACCACATGCATTCCACTTTCCACAACATATTTTCCTTTCAACCCCAAAATTTTTGCCTCACTTACAAGAAAAGAACACCCCCAACCCCCCAAAAAATACTCCCACTTTAAAAGGAAAAATTTTTGAAAATAATTTTCGTTCGAATTTATGTGTCACTTTTTTTTATTTATCCAAAAAAGAATGTCATACTTCTTTATTCAGAAATAATTTTATCCTCATCTAATTTCTCAATATAATGATTTACAGCTACACAATTACTTTAATCTACACTCACGCTTTTTAGGTATTAAATAAAATTTCATGTTCAGTCAAATACCCTAACGTAAATTCACATCATATAAGAGAACCCCCACCCCCTTATATTAGTTCCACTATGTTCTTCTCTCTCTTTATACAATCCTAGAATAGATTTCATCTTTTACTATAAACTTCCCAAAGACTTCTTATTAGGGTTTTCTTTGAGTTCTTGAATCTCTTTCTTAGATCAATTATATTCCACTCAAACCACAACACAAATTTTCTCTTAGTATACATGAAACTAGGCCTTTCAATATCCTTTCTTTCCAAGTGAATAATAACTCATCATCATACAAAACAAAAACAAAAGAAATGAGAACAGGAGGTTGCACAATACAACAAGCTCTAACAACCGAAGCATCGAATGTTGTTAGACAATCTGTTACACTAGCCAAACGTCGTGGCCATGCACAAGTAACCCCTCTTCATGTAGCAAACACCATGCTTTCATCATCAAATGGTATATTCAAAACAGCTTGTCTTCAATCTCATTCTCATCCTCTCCAATGCAAAGCCCTAGAGCTTTGCTTCAACGTGGCACTCAATCGTCTCCCAGCATCCTCTTCTAGTACCATGTTATTAGGTCATCATTCTCAATATCCTTCTATTTCTAACGCCCTTGTTGCTGCTTTCAAGAGAGCACAAGCTCATCAAAGGAGAGGATCGCTTGAAAATCAGCAACAAACACTTCTAGCTGTGAAGATAGAGATTCAACAACTCATAATATCTATATTAGATGATCCTAGTGTTAGTAGAGTCATGAGGGAAGCTGGTTTTGATAGTACACAAGTTAAAACAAATGTTGAACTTTGTTCTCAAAACCCTAAAGAAATAATAAACAAAAAGGTTAATCCCATTATTAGTAGTGTGAAAGATGAGGATGTGATGAGGGTAGTGGAAAGTTTAATGAATAAAAATAGGAAAAATATTGTTTTGGTTAGTGAAAGTATTGATAATTTAGAAGGTGTGATTAAAGGGGTGATGAATAAAGTTGAGATGAAAGATGTGCATGATGATTTGAAGGAAATTAAGTTTGTAAATTTACAACTTTTGAGTTTTGGTAATATTCAAAGAGAAGAAGTTGACCAAAGATTAGGAGAGTTGACTTGTCTAATTAAGAGTTTAGTGAAAAAAGGAGTTGTTTTGTACTTGGGTGATCTTAAATGGGTGGCTGATTATAGAGCTAATTATGGTGAAAAAAGAATTATTAGCTATTATTGTTCAGTGGAACATATGATTATGGAGATTGGGAGATTAGTATATAGTTTTAGTGAAAATGAGAAATTTTGGCTTATGGGAATTGCAACATTTCAAAGTTATATGAGATGCAAAAGTGGTAACAATTCATTGGAATCTATTTGGGGTTTGCATCCTATTACTCTTCCTGGTGGAAGTTTGGGCCTCAGTCTCAACCCTGACAGGTACGGTTTGTTGGAATAATAATTCAAAGTTTTTTTTTTAACTGATCGAGTTGTCTTATCGAAAGGATAATTTTACTAGACCTGATTTTGATATCATGCATATTAAAAAGAGAAATTTTACTATACGTTTGGATAATATTTTGGTTGAAATTGAAAAAAAAAAGTATTTTAAAATTAAAGTTGTGTTAGGGTATAAAGTTTGAATTTATGTTTTGTGATTGAAAATCATTATTTCACTTTTTTTTTTTTAATAAAATCATTATTTCACTTGAAATATTGTTAAGTATTTTTTTTTCCAAATGTTCTTGGATTTTTATACCATGTTTGTTCTATATGTATATGCCTTGCATTCAAGCTATATTGTTTGGATTCTTTAAAATGTCATGAATTCGTGTCAGATTTTTTAAAAAAAAAGTATATTATTTTTTTTTTGAAGGATTTGACATGAATCTGATGATATTTTTAAAGAGTTCGAAAAAAATAGATAGAAAGACTGATGGAAGTTAGTTTCTTGGAATTCTTTTGATAAAGTGAGCAACTCAATGATTTTGTGGTTAAACAGAGAAAAAGAAAGAAAAAAAAAGCAAAACTCTCTTTAGTTCATTACATTTATTTATATAATATAAAGTATTTATCAAAAGCTATTGTGTATTTTTTTATTTTTTTTGCATGTTTTAAGCAATGTTTGTATCAACTCATATAATTCATTTTTTATTTGTGAATTGTCTAAACAGTGATACACAAAATGAAGTTAGAAGTATGACATTTGAAGGTGAATTCTCATGTAGAGAGGAGAAGCTGCAATTGACTAGTTGTTGTAATAGTGACTCTACATTGTCAAATCTACCTTCATGGCTTAAAGATGAGAGGCACAAAAAGGTTATTTTCCAATCTTTTACTTACTCCATTTCAATTCGTTTATCTGAATTTAACTTGATACGAAGTTTAAGAAAGTAAAAAACACTTTCGAATCTCCTGATTTTAAACTAAAGATATGTAAAATATACCAAAATATCCTTTAATTTATGGTCTTAACAAAAAATAAAAAAAAAAACACTTTTGAAAATAGAGGGAGATTTAATGTGTAATTATAGATTATACACTCTTTATACACGATCATACGCATACTATATATGAACTATACTTCTATCGATTGTTTTTAGTTTAATCAGTTAGGTGGACGATTATTGAGGTTAATTCTCTAATATTTTTATTAGCTTTTAACATATATTGCTCAGACTCTTAAAAAATGACGATGTAAGTGTATCAAATCCTTTAAAAGTAATGTATTTTTAAACGATTGAAAATATTTTAGAAGATTGTGAACAACATATTACATCAATTCCTTCTTGTTTCTCCTTTCTCTTTTTTCAAGAAAACTAACTTTTCTTTTCCCAAATTCAGGACTATGCATCAGTCAAAGATCTACACAAGAAGGGGAACACAACATGCAATTTGCCATTTTGGGCCAATAGAAAAACATGTGAGACAAATTCTAGTACACCTAATTCTGCTTCCAATTCAAGTGATGTGATCATGGAGATGGAATACAATGTTCCAAAGTTTAAAGAATTCAATTCTGAAAACTTGAACATTTTATCCAATGCATTAGAAGAAATTGTCCCATGGCAAAAAGGAAGTGTTATACAAGAAATTGTTGCAACAATATTGCAATGTAGGTCCAAAATGATAAGAAGAAAAGAAAAAAATTTAACCAATGAAGCAAAACAAGAAACTTGGTTATTTTTTCAAGGTCCTGATGTTCATGCCAAGGAGAAAATTGCTAGAGAATTGGCCAATGTTGTGTTTGGATCATACTCGAATTTCGTATCGATTGGACTAAGCAATTTTTGTTCTAATTTTAGTAACAAAAGGTCAAGAGATGAACAAAGTTGGAGTTACATTGATAAATTTGGTCAAGGGGTTGCTTGTAATTCACATTGTGTGTTTTACTTGGAGGATTTGGAGGAACTTGATTATTGTTCACTAAGGGGAATCAAGAAGGCTATTGAAAGAGGAACAATTACTAATTCTTCAAGTGGTGAAGAAGTGAGTCTTGATGATGCTATTATTATTTTGAGTTGTGATAATTTTGGTTTTAAGTCATCAAGAGGTTGTTCACCTAATGTGAAGCAAAAAGTTGAAGAAAAAATTAGCACAAGTTCTAGTTGTGTTTCTTTGGATTTGAATCTCTCTATTGATGATCAAGATTTGTCAAGTGATGATATTGGACTTCTTCAAAGTGTTGATAGATGTATTTTTTTCCAAAATTCATGAACTATAAGTAGAATAGGATTTTTATATTATTATGTTGATGATGTTATTTACTTAATTTCTTTGTTTTTTTTCTCCTTTTCCTCTAATGTTCAAATAGTAGGTCAAAAGAGTTGTGATATCTCTCTTTTTTTATGTACTAAAGTTTTGTAAATAGAACTTCCAATACAACTTCTTAGTGCTACTTTTTTTTTTTTTTGATCCAAGTTCTTTTTAGGCAACATGAAAGATTTATGTCACTAAAAAATAATATTTTTTGTTTTGTATAATATTGATATGAGATGAATTTGGACGAAATAATATGATAAGTGAGGATTTATATCAGAGATGGAGTTAACATATCGATTATAGGTTTGGTTACACTCAATAGCTTTAGTGTATACAGGCCCTGTATTTATGTTACAAAGTTAACTTGATATATATAAATAATTTGTCATGATAAACTTTTTTTTTTCAAATCTAAAATTATAAATTTAAAATTTTAGCTTTGAATCTGATTCATATAACCGATCTCAACTTACAACGGGTTTAAGTTTAATGTTCTTTATCATTGAATTCATAGCACTTCTAAAAATTACAAGTCAAAATTTAGTATTTATTAAAATTCCTGTTAAAAATATAAAATTCAACTGAACCGTAAAAATCATATCTCATCCATCTCCTAAGTGCAATGTACATATGAATGTAAAAGAAAAAAAAAACTATAGATATATCACCACTATATGGTGGATATCATTATTATTGAATGATTTGAAAGATACAAACAACATTGTATCATCATTTTTTTTATCTAGAAATGTTTAGTGAACTTATGGAAGTGGACCCTCTCCATTACTGTTCTTGCCAATGATTCAAGCATATCACAATTAACACAAAAAAAGGTAATAAAAATGTTATGCTTCTAACTAGGTAGTATCTTTTTACAAAGACAATAATAATGAGACTTGAATCATACTCATATTTACTTTGGGGAACAATTAGTTAGTGTTTGATGATGTATTCCAAAAAATGGCATTATGACATTATCATAGTGAAGTCTATCATGTTTCACCTTTTATTGAATCATTTCAAAGTCTCTATATCATGTTTCACCTTTTAATATTGTACCAATTGAATTTCAATAATAAGAGTGACCATAGTTTTTTTTATATATATTTTATTTTATAAGCAACCCTATGATATATGGGGAAAATTTAGATTGAGAATTTAGTTCTGACAAATAAAATTTTATAGTTAAATAAAAAATATAGATTGATCAATAGACATATATCATTAGTCATTTTTTCAAGTCATTTTTTTGAAAAATAGTCACTATCATGAAGTTAAAATTTTTAGTATCTGAAACTTTATTGATCTAACTAATGTAGATTTATAAAGATGACGCCTATTAACCACTTTTCGATTGAGGCTTTTATTTGGAAAATGTCATTGTCATATAATTTTACATTCGATTAATCGAAATCTGTGACAAAGACTAAAAAGTGACTGTTTATGAATTTTATTCTCTAAATTCATGTTACATAAAGCTCAAGAAATCCTTCTAACTAGGAGTTTCTCTATTTTCACAGCTCGAATCCAAAAAATAAAAAGTGAGATGTTAGCTTGATGTCTCTAAATTCAAACACTTCTAAAGCTGTTTATTTAAGATTCTTTTTAATTTATATTATTTTTTCTTATTATTATGTTGAGCTGTGTGAGATGCTCTTTGTCTTTGTAATAATCATTGGCATCTGAGGATAGTAAAAATTCATGAAAAAAGCAAAAAAGATAAAATTTATTTTTATTATGTCACCGACATTTTTTCTCATATTTTTTCACCTTTTCTAAACTTTGGAAAATAAAAGAAAAAGGGTAAAATAATATTTCCTTCTTTACATTGAAATACAAATTTTGTTCAAATATTTTTCTTATGATATATTTTTTTTTTACAGATCAAAAGTAAAAGTATTGTTATTTTCACCTTTGCCTTTTTTTTTCTTTTACTTTTTTTTTTAATTTGCTTTATTTGCTTATATATGGGAGCATAAATTAAAAAGGCAAGAGACTATAATTATGTTTTTTTGTAAGATTCTAAAATGTAGTAGTCGTAATCATTTTCTTTTGGCATCTGGCTTAGGGATTAAGAAAAACTTTTTCAAATTAAGAATAGATAAAGCAATCGATCGAGTTATGTTATATGTGATATTATTAAAATAGGAAAATTTACATAATTTTATCATATATACTTGAGTTTGCGATATTACGTATGTTATCAGATTTTGGATTATTCAGATATGTTTAAATACATGTATCTCAACTTAAATGAGGTCAAAATTAGGTGTAATGTATTCTAGATACATTATATCCAAGTGAATTCACATGTATCTGAGATAGTAAATAACAAATCTCGCTCGTCTTTCTCGCCTCTCTACTATCTCGTTCGCCACTCTCCTATGTATCTGGTATCCAAGAAACATACGAATCACATTAGATACATACATATACACATGTAGGTAAGTGTGATTTACATGTATCTGAGATATATATATAACGAATCTCACTAGCCTCTTTCCCATCTTGCTCGTCTCTCTCCTATTTTAGTGTATTTGGTAGCAAAAATATATGTATCTAAGTGTATTTTTCTCAATCTACGATATAAAATTCTAAATTAATGATAAGATACGTAATAATATATGTAATGATAGTATATATTGTAGTGAGGTGTGTCCATAATTTTTCCAATATAGTATAGGTCCTTTCAAAAAATAACTCATGTAACTTTGATTTAAAACTAATAATATTACACCATATTAATAATGTGTGTACTAATTTTAACTCAACAAACACAAAAGTGTTTTTTTTATTATGATAAATAACATATGACTTACTATGGTATAAGTTTGGAAAATGAGGATTAACTTTCCAATTTAATTTATAAAAGGAAAATCCAATAAATCTCATAAAGAATTAGCACTACTTTTCATGATTTATTATTCGTTTTTGGGGAAAAAAAAGAATCACTTTAATTAATTTTACTTACTTTGATCCAACATTCTTATCTCTAAAAAGCATTATGTAAAAAGTTAGTAGTAGAATATTAGCAACGTGTTATTCCCCAAAAATATCTTATTTAAAATAATCCAAATTGATTTAATTTGATTAAAAATTAGAGTTTCGAAACAAAAAAGGTATTAAAATTTTCTAAAGAAGAATCTAACTTTAAGATGTGCTGTTTTTCTTTTTTCCTTTTTTTTTCTTCTTATTTTTTTTTAACTTTAAAAGTTTAATTGCGCCAAAAGCATAATCCGTATTACTTTAAATTAAATTTATCAATATAAGAATGGAATTTGTCGGATAATACCTGGCTTTTAAAAAGGATCTCAATTATCACTTTCACTTTTTTTTTCTTTTAAAATAATTAAATTAAATTGATGTAACAAAATAACATCAGTGTATTTTTAATTTTTTTTTTTAAAAAACTTGTTACAACTAGTATCCATGATTCGTTATTTCATTTAGTATCAGTGGCGGAATCAGAATTTTCGATAAAGGGGTTCAAAATCTGAACGAATATAACATATGAACTAGTCGAAGGGGGGTCAACATCTATTATGTACATCTAAAAAATAATTTATCATTCATATATATATAGTAATATTTTTCACCGAAAGATATTTAGATGAACCCCCTAAAGACATGCTGGCTCCGCCCCTGTTTAGTATGATATTAAAGTTAGGGCCTTCCAATATTGGTTTCAGATAAATTGTTCATGCCCTACAAGTCTACAACAATCTTTTTTATTTCATAAAAAAAACTTGTCATAACTAGTATATCAAGTTCGTTTAATATGGTATTAAAGTCAGAAACTTTTAATATAGGTTTTAGATAAATTGTTCATACTCTGCAATAAACTTTTTTATATTTTTAAAAAATAAATAACATATTATAACTAGCTAGTATCCAATATTCCGTCGTGAGACGGGATAGTCGGTCATGAGGAGATGGGGTGATGAACAGAAAAGAATCTCATATCGATGATGAAAAGGGTACAGTGGTTGAGGCTAAAGACTTCCATGTTGGAGGTCTCAAGTTTGAAACTCCTTGCCAGCTTATGTGGTTGGCAAGCTATTGCGAATCAGAAATTTTACCTTATGTGCACTCAAATAATAATAGTTGCGAATTTTTTTTTATCACATAAAAAAAATCCTAAACTTTCTTATATGAACTTAGACAATCTCCTAAATTAACTTTTGAGTTTGGATTAAACCTAAATCTATTTAACAAGTGAAATATATAAATAATAAATTACAAATATTAAAAGTACTTTTTGTCTTCTCCCGTTTTCATTAAGGCAACGCAATAAAAGAGAAAACAACTTTGGCTTTTTTTCCTCTTTGTTGATAGGGGATTGTATTATTTATTAATTTTTGTAGAAAATTAAAAAAAAAACATATTAATAATATTAAAATCATAATATTCTAGAATACTACTCATGAAACATATTGAAAGTTACAATAAGCAAAGTCTCAATAATTATGTGTAGCAACAAATTACTAAACCATCTAAAAGTCGGTGATGAAATAAAAAACATACAAAATTAACATATACAAATATAAAAACCAATTTTTTTTAGGATTTGATATTTGTTAATTTATTTAATACTCCATACTTAAATAGGGTTACACTTTTCAAATTTCTAGTCAAACTAAGTTTGACAAAATTTACACTATTTATAAATAGAGATGTTCTTTTTCAATAATTGATAGTACAATAAGCAAATAGCTATAAAGATCATATCGACGATATATTTTGTAAATTACTTTTCTTTATTCGTTCTAAGTTTTTATTCTAATTCTCAAATTAGTTTTATAATCCAAATCATGACTAATACCAGTGTTTACGTGGGAAATTTGCATGAAGGAGTAAGCGATTGCGTATTATATGATATTTTAGTTCAAGCAGGATTTATTATCGACTTATATATTCCTCGTGACATGGAAACTAATAAGCATAAAGGTTTTGCTTTCGTTAAATATGAAACAGAAGAAATAGCAAATTATGCTGTGAAATTATTTTCTGATATAGTTATACTATATAAGAAAACATTAAAATTTGCAATTGCTAGGCCAATGGCAACACCAAATATTCCCTCTAGACCAAGTAATAATCGAAGAGTATATGGAAATAATAGTTAGTAAAATGTTTACGTGTTAGGATTTTGTTCTGATTTTTTTTATAATTTTAAATTTTTGTATTTGTGAATGATGGGCAAAATAGTCACCATGATGTAATTAAGTGAATATTTTGTATTTTCCCACTCTACTTTTCTATCGAATAGAGGTCTTTTCAGTAAAAGGAGGTCGTATGTTATTTTTACTTTTTCTAAAAGAAAAATTAAAGGTTTTCAACTTTTATAAATTGGGGATTTTTTTTTATTTTTTTTAGCAATAGTACATTAGGGTTAGAGAATTTGGAATGATATTTTTTTAGAAGAAAAGTTCAGTGAGTTTTTCCCAGAGATCATCTTTTATATATGACTATCACTCTTTAACAATAAAGTTTTCTTTGAAATCAACTTTCATAGGTATGTTATGTTATATAATATTTCTATAGGCTGGATGAGAAGGCAAATCAACCCTCCAAAAAAGGAAATTATGACTAATTAAGCAATTAGATCGTTACTGATCAAATGACTAAATATATCTGAACAAACAATACACATAAAAGAAGGGGGAGGGTAATGGTCCGCATAAACTATACAAATATAGAGCTAGTATGGTGCAAATGTGCAATGGTGAGACTGATTCACTCTTTACCACAGGTCTCGTATTCAATCCCGAATATAGATGGAGAAAATTCTGCTGAGAGTTTCACCCTCGAATGGGACTACAGTACTAATTCAAATTTAGTCAAAATTTAAATGCGGATTCGAGACCCAAAAAATTAAAATATTATTGAGATGGGATAGAATTTAATTACATGGAATCTTAAGATTATCTATTAAAAGTAGAGAAGCAAAGTGAGATCCTCCACCATGCATGAACTACATATACATTAATGACTGAAATATTCTTTTATAATAAAGTATTAATATTGCAGAAAGTGGACAGCCCTTTTAACACCAAAAAAAGTTGTAATCTTTTTTAAAAACTTTTTCTTATCTCACACTACTTTTATATTTATGCACCTTTTTACGTACCTTTTCAGTGCATTACCTTTTTCAACTTTTGATCATCTTATCATATTAATAATTTTAAAAAATAATATGATAATAATGATATTTATCAAAGAACAACATAAGGGAACTTTTTGTGTAAAAAATCAATTAGCACATGAGATTTCAGACATATTTGCTTTTAGCCCAATGAAATTTAGACACATGAAAAGCACTAGTAGGTAGAATTGTTTTCGATTTTTTTGAACGTTTGAATATAAAAATTGTAAAATTTAGAAGAAAAAAAGTTAGTGCTATATATGGTTTCAAGTTGAAAACGATATGTTGAACCTAAATACAAATTGAAATTATTTTTTCATTTTTCTAAGTGATTCTGTAATTCAACTTAATTGTAACATTTCTATATTCAAATAATTTTGAAGAAAAAAAAAAGAAAAAGTGGAAATTGCTTGTGGTCAAACATGCACTTAATTTTACAAAGAATCTACGACCAAATTTTTGGGAAAAAAACTATAGTGTAGTGTTTTTTTTTTGTTTTTTTTTAGTTGGGTAGTTATCCATTCCTCATTGAGAGAATATATTCCCTCTTGTAAGAATATGGGGAAAATATTTGATTTATATGTAGTATATATTCTCACGAGTTAAAATAATTTCAAATTAAAAGAAAACAATATTCTACAAGCAATTCATGGTGCAAAACTCTCCAGAATTGTCACGACTCAAGTTCATGAAGCGTATTATTTGTTTGGCCCAAAAAGCTTAAAACTACGTATACTGTGTAAACTTTTATCAAAACTATGTCTTGTAAATATCATATATATCTCTTTTTCAAAAGTTTATCAACCTAAAACCTACCAATTCATTCATTAACCAACCCTCCAACATGAGCGTCACAAGAATATATATACACATACTATTTGTTTGTATAATTTTTTTGGTCTAGGGATAGTTTTGATCCTCTTAATATGCATTTTGGACATAAAATTAGAGGAACCATTTTTGGGATTGAAACAAATCAAATTTTTATTTTCTTAAAAATATATATTTATTCCTTAAATAAAAGATGAATTATTTTGTCTATTGAAACTTCTATGTGAAGCCTTGATGGAATATAAGACATCATCATTATATAGGCAAAATCTTTCTCCTTTTTCTTTCTTTAAAAATGTATATCTTAACTTCATTTAATTTAAGGAAGTTGCTCACCTTTTAACTTTTAGGAACCTTTTCAAAATTCCTTCCATTAACTTTTTAGTGAAAGAGTCACTTTACCAATATGGATTGTGATGCAATGCTGGAACTGTTTCACCCTTAACTAGAGATTTTAAATTCGAACCCTGAATATGAAGAAAATCTTGTTTGAAAGCGTCACCCCCAAATGGGTCCTACAGTGCGCGATTCGGAGTTAGTTTTTTTTTTAAAAAAAAAAGTTATTTGTTACATAAATTAAAGACTAATGACCCCAATTTGATGACTTGCAACACTAATGGACTTAATAGTTGAGCCCAATACATACCTATTTACATTGCTTACTAAGCCCAACAAAGTTCACCAAATATTCTTATTGGGCTGGCCTGCTACTCATATTCTTAGAATAACTAACTGATGAAACAAATCCAAATGACTTCTAAAATATTACAACAATACTGTATAAAATGTTTGGATTAGGGGTGTTAAAATCAAGTCCAACCCGTTCAATTCGTATAAGTTTGGATAGGTTATAATTTGTCAATTTATCAGTTCAACTCATTTCAGTCTATTAAGAATTTGGTTGATATGCAATTCAAATTGACTCACGGGAAATTTTTTCAAAATATTTTCAAAAGGATTTTTTAAAAATTCAATATGCTATTTATAGTCATAATAAAGAAAAAAAAAATTGTATACTATAAAATAACAAATGAAACAATTGATATTCAAATGATTTGTTTAGTTTATTACATAGTAAGTGATATATTTGCAAATATAAGCAATGATGTTCTAATTGACAGTTCTAAAAATATGTAAACTCATAGAGAACTATTATAAACGAATAATATATATTTATAATATTAGTAAAATTATTTTTTAAAAAGTTATGCTTTATGGATTTTGTGCGGAATCGAAACCTAAGGTTGATTTAGTGATCTAAGCAACGTGTCTACTTGACACCCAGGAAGTTCAAATCCTGGATCCGCCTCTGGTTATGACTAGCATCCAGTCCGAATAGCATTTGTAACGGTCAATAAATAGTACATTTATTAACTCAACTCAATTTGATCCGTCTAAATTCAGTCTAACCCGCATATTTGACACCTCTACGTATAACGAATGGCTCTTTGGAGCAACACATGTGGGCACCTAATTTCATAACTATAGAACACATATAATGTGTCCCAGCAATTTCTCTTTTCGTGTTTATTTTAAAGTGAAATAAAGTGGAAAAAAACTCGTTACACATGGGCCATGCCTCGTCCTAATGAATATTTGTCAAGCATCACAAATTCTTATAAACATTATAAAGACGGAAAGAATTTTAGCAGCTCATTGATTGACTATCATAATGATTACTTTATTATTGAGAGTTCGATTCCTTACTATGTTATTCCTTCCCCATTTCCCCTGCCCTTAATGTGTATGAAAGAAAAAAATACTAGTTTAATATTTCATTACTTTAATACGAGTTGAGTTGATATATATTGATAGTCCAAAAAAAATGATTTGTATCTCATACGTCGGGTAAAATTATGTTTTTATTACTTATCGATTAGAACAACATGGAATATCAAGTAACGTAACGTCATTGATTTCTATACTAAAATGCCTTATGCCTTCTTGAAGTTGACATTAAGAGATAACTCTTTGCTACGTAATTACTTATTGAGAAATAGTAGTTGGTGAATCGAAAAAGACTAAAATGTAACATGTGTTGTCAAATAAAAGGGTGCAAGTGTAGTTTTTATAGAATGAGAGGGCGTCTACGTGCAACTATTAATGGATTGTTTTTTTGTCTATATTTAAATTTGAACTTAAGATCTCACGATTCTCAACTACTTCATTGATCACTAGGCCATATCTTTTGGTGCTGGTTCGTAAAAGATTTTTTTAGCTTACTAAATGAGAAATTTATGATCAAACTTAATGTAATTATTAAGAGTAATAGGATTGGATTAGGTATCTCATTGACCCACGTAAAATTTTTTGATCAACACCCAAATTGAAATAACAAAAGCAAAAACCATTCCAATAATGAAATTAAAGAAGAAAAAATGTACATTATTTATTTCACAACAATAATACATATGTCCATGAATGCTAAAGTCCAAATGGAAAAAAACAAAGAGATAATTTAAAATAAAATAAAATAATAAACCTCAAAAAAATATATTACCTACCAATCAAGATGACATCTAGTTTCTTCAAAATTACCAGATCTACCATTAGCCTCCAAAGGTACCTTAAAATCACATTCAATTTTAGGCTTAATTTTATGTGTTTTAATCCAACCAATCTTTAGCCTAATACGCATATTAAGCTTCACTTCAATCTCATAAACCCCTAAATTCTTCTCATTAATATAATTTGATTTCTCTCTATCTCCCAATAAAACCAAACCTTGTCCTTTAAACACCGGATGCAAAATGCTAGTATTTTTGTGACCCTGATAAAACGGTTTCAAATTCTGACTAGCAAATCTCTGACCACCATATATAGCTCTTGCTTCTATCGAATCGTAGTAAATCCCAACGCGCTTGTTAGGGTTCCTTATAGTCATGTTGAGGGCTAGATCATAGTAGAGTGTGTTGTTTGTTGTGGAATAATCGAATTGTGTCAACTTAGCATCAGTCACGTAGAATTTGACCTTGTTAGGACGTAGGACTAGCCAAAGGACTAACACGATAACTCCAATGATGATGAGAAGAGTGAAGATTATTTGGCAAATGCAAGTGCATAGACAATTGAAGAGACAACTACATGGGTTGCAACAACTACCACCACCGCGACTACGGTGGTAGGTTTTGGTTGTTGGTGGTGGAATTGAAGGGCCATAATAGGCTCCGTTTAAGTTAGGTTCTGGTGCCATAACTTAAACGAGAAATATAAAAGATATGTTAAGAGTTTTTTGTGTTTATGAGGATGAAGATGAATTATTTGTATTTTGGTAGTGTGTGTTTTCTTTGTATTTTTTTTTTTTATAAATAGAAGAAAAAGGGCGTGTTTTGGAGTTTGAAGAACGCGCTAGTTTATTTATTGGTAGTTTCTTAGAAATTGTGCCTAACAATTATGTGTATCAAAATTCTACGTCATTGACTTGGTATTTAGTCAAGACTTTTATTAAACTCTTGACATAGGCTAAAGAAGGATACTTGGTCAAACTTTCTATGATTTTTTGGCTGATTTTCATGACTACACAAGTTCGTTTTCTATCGATATTAAATTAGTTCTGAGATTTATTTTGTTTAGAGCTGTTAATATAGGTTAGCTCATTCCATTCGCGCTAATTCATACAGGCTTTGCAATTTAACGGGTCAGGTCGGACTAGCTCATTTTTTGTGTGAGCCAAAAAATGATCGGTCCAACGCACTTGTCGGGTCAACCTTCTTTTCTTAAAATTATATTTTTTTTTATTATAATTTATTAAATTAAATTATAATTTTAAAATATTATCATAAATATCGACAAGACCATATTACATGTAGTTAGTGTTAATATTTGTTAATCAGATACAAAAAAAAATTTATCTATATAATATTTATTAAGTTTGATTTCAAATAAAAACATAAATAGTTAAATACAAATATTAACCTAATTATTTTCTAATAATCATAATAAAACACAAAAACTATGATAATATTCCATAGGCTATGACCTAGGTAGTGATTTCCTAGAAATTTTAGAAATTTTTTATTTTATGTTATACGTATTTTATAAACATAATTTATATTTAAATTGTAATATTTCAAATTTTAAACAGATTTTGAGTGTAGACTCTTGTTATTTGTAATACTTTATTTTATTTTTATTTGGCCCAAGGAATGGCCCGATTCATATTTTTCAAGCCCCACAAATCGATAGATTTATGTATAACTTACCTAAACCCCATAGTGTAAGATCTAAATTACATCTTATCCCTACTTTTTTCTATTTTACAAAAATCCCTTAAAATATCAGTCATTCGGATACATAAGTTTCATACGGATACATTAATTATGATACATTATAAAACTTTGTCTATTGCGCTTAATATGGAATATTAACCTAAAATTGATTTTTCCCCACAAATCACGCAGAATTGATTTTCTTTCCCACAAATTATGCATACCTGATTGATATTAATTCATTCCATTTGTAACAACTTCACAAAATTCAAAAATCAAATTATCATCTTCTCTATTAATTTAAAATCTTGAATCTCAAATCCACCATTGTTGATGATTGGACATTCGATTCACGTTTTCAAATCATGAATTCCAAATCGTCGAGTATAAAAAAAATCGTTCAAAACATAACAAAGAGACATGAACTTCTTTTGATGGTTTTAGCAAATGGGTCAAATTAATTTCCAAGAAACAATTTTGTAAATTCAATTGTTGGAGAAAGAGAGAGAGTTACTGTTGCAAATGGAATTCGACACTAAAATAGGGTCAACTTTTTGGGCAGATGAAGAATACATCAGGTGTTCCAGTTATCAAATTTCATGAAGTGAAGTTGAAGAAGAAATTATTGATACAATAAATATGGAGAAACGAATTGAGTTCTACAGAATCAACAAATTAATAATTTAAATTTCTTCTCTTTGTTCATCGAAGAATCTTTTAAACTTATCGACAATTGTATTGATACAACATAAACCTATCAATCTTGTTGAGACATTCCACAATATGAGAAAGTGAGGTGAGGTATGAACGATACAAAAGTGATGAAATTATTGTTAGTTAAAATATTGATTTTGTGAATCTCAAATCAGTCATTGCAACAGAGTTAGAGGTCGATGAATTGAGGAAATTTTTTGAAGATCTTATACATTGTTGATGTGAAGAAACAAAAGATTGAATTTTCAATGTATCAACTATGTATTGATACAACAGACAAAAAGGCTGAAGAGATACATAGTTTTAATGGATCATCCATATCGTTTATGTTGTGTAGTCGTTTTTTTATTGTATTTTCGAGATGGCTAGATTTATCAATACATTACTATATATGTATCTTGCTTAAATTGATTGTATTTTTACTAGATACATTAAATAAGTAATTGTTGCCTATAAGATGTTAGGTTTGAGATACATTACTGTGTGAATTGTGATAGTTATCATGTATTAGATATATTTAATATAAATTTGAATTACGTATCATGCTTAAAAATTAGTGTATGATACATTACTATTTGAGTATCTTATTTTATTTTAGAAGTATTACATCTTATAAAAAGATACATTATACATGAAATTGTTGCCAATAACATTTTTTAGTGCGTTCATATGTATATGAAACATGTAATAAAGTTTGAGAATAGTTGAATATGATATATATTGTGTATCATGTACATATCAATTCATTTGATACACGATGCTTTATCTATAGAATAATAGGGTTTATGTATCAAGTGTATTTTTTGGTTAGTATGTACAATCACATAATCTTCAAATTTAAATAAGTCTAAAATTTAACACTATAAATACATAAAAACAATTGATACACGATAGATTATACAATTTGAACACAATATATTGAGCATGGTGATTTGTAATGTATTACAATGTTAAAAGGAAGGCATTACACATTAATTTAAGAAAATAAAAATAACTAGATACATTAAAAATATGAATCTATATATAAAAAAAGATTAATAAAAAAAATGAAAAAAAAACACAACCATCTGATCTGCTTCTGCTTCTGCTTCTGCTTCTCAACATATCGATAATGTATCAGATTGTTGTTGCATTTATGGTAGCCTATTGAACACAATAAAAACCTTGTCAATACATTGTCATAGCACCGACATTTGGAGGAGGACGAGATGGACCACAAGATCTCATATTAGTATTAGAAGAATTTAATCGAGTAAAACTCAATATTGAATGAAGGGGTTTGACTCAGATGTATTAAAAAAAAATCTGAAAAAAAATGGAAGAAGAAAATGGCAAAGAAAAAATCCTACATATTCAGATGTTTGGAATTGATTTGACTTGAGAGAGAGAATTCTTTTGAAAATCAAATTAATTTAAAACTTGTAACTGCTAAGAATGTGGAGTGAATTTAGGGAGAGAAAAGAGGAGTGAAAAGGGGAGTGATAAACGTGGGTTTTATTGAAGGGTCTTATGTATCTGAATTTTTTAAGAATTGGAAGAAATAAGGGATTTATGTAATATTTCAAAAAGGTAGGGGAAAATGGAGAATAAGGTAAGTAAAGTTGTGTATATAAGTAATTTTTCCTAGATTTATTCAGGCAGGACTAAAAAATATTTTTCTTAAATGAGCTCAAATATCGTAGCCCATCACTATCAAATAACGGATTAAGCTAGAGCGGCACAATGGACCTATCCCATATTGACGACGCATATCTCCTATTTTTTTCTCGAGAGAAGTCTTCTAACTCGTTTTAAAACGTCGAAGATGGGCATAAGTTGAATTACAATTCCACAATTATACACCTATTGCTCATGTGTACGTATGGGACTTGTGACTAAATTGGACTCTCAATTAGAACATTTATTTTTCATATAATGTTTGGTGACTTAGATGTTTTGAGACAAGTTTTGTTGGGCAGCTGTGCTGTCTATTTTTGCTCCACTTTTCAAAATATGCCATAACACAACAACATTATCCTACCAAACTCTATTTTCGTATTCATTATGAAAAGGAAAAAATGTTACACTTATCTATATTTATATGGGTTTTTACAACAAATTTATAAGTTAATATTATTATAATAATTGAGTGTTACAATTAATTATTTATAAATATGAGTCTAATTTCATATATATAGGAAATATTCCCTTTTAATCTAATCGGACTTTAGCCTTTTACGTATGTAATAAAATTTCACTTCCATATCATAAATTCACAAATTCTTTTCATTATTGTAATTTGATCTTTCTTTATCTTCCAATTAAACAAAACTCTGTCCTTTAAACGCTGGATGCAAATTGCTAGTATTTTTGTGACTAAAAAATCTCTCACCTCCATACATATTATCTCTTGTTTTGATTGAATCGTAGCAAATCGCAACATGCCTATTGGTAGTCATGTTGAAGGAAGAACCGAAGTAAAAGGTTTTGTTCGTGTTGGATAAATCGAATTTTGTCAACATGACATCTGTCATGTAGAATTCGATTTTGTCAAAAGTAAATAAAATTGTGTTTATTTTGAAGTATATTATATATTGAAGCAAAAATATGTTTTTGTGTTGGATTGGAACTATGAAATATTGGTAAGCAAAAATGATTTATATAATAATTAAATAGTAGCAAAAAGGTCGTTTGACATTTTCAAAAACACCTTCTTAGAAATTGAACATATATATTGTAGCAACGAAGATTGCGCGTAGTATTTATATTATGAAGACTATTCTCATAGAAAAAATCTTCAAATCCATTCGTCACGATTTACGATTTAAGTGTTTTAGTTTGACTGGATATAAAATTTAAAAATAAAAAGAAATTCTGAATCTTGAAATCTTAGATTAAAAATGTGTGCAATCTTTTAAATCTCGTGATCTTAAGCTAGTCAAATAGAATCTCGGAGTTGGAAAACTTAAATTGGGATGGAGGGAGTAGTATACATTATTTTTATATTTTCAAGTAACAATATAATAAGAAGCGCTTTAACTTCAAAGTGGGACTTCTTGGCACCACTCCAAATTTAGTCGGACTCCAATGTTAATATCATAAACCAGAAAAAAATCAAAAAAAAAATTACTAAAATTATATGTCTCGTACTCTAATTTGTAATTTACCTCTCAACTGAAATCAAAGTAATTTTTTCGCCGATTAAACTTGAATTTGCAACCAATAAAATACTTCCAAACAAACGTGATTTACTATACTACTTACCACTCCCCCACAATATTTTTCGAGACTTTCATATTACTCTTGAACATACAGAGCCACAACCTTCTTGATAAGCCAAATCACATCAACATTATCCTTTGCAAATTCTCTTTTACATATTTATTATGAAGCCAAAACATGTTAATTTCACATGCCTGGTCTTATTGAAGTAGAAAAAATTGTGTCACAATCAAGACAGACATTTTGGCAAATGGTTTATTGGCTAGTCACATTCACAAGTCTCCATCATTTATTCATTTGTAAGAAAAACAATGTGATTAGCTTAATGTTAACATAATAAATTGATCTTATAATAAAATGTCTATGGTTAATTTCTCAACGGATAGTTAATTGCACTTGACATTAAGTGGTAATTAATTCTACCTTGAAATGACTAGAACTCATATATATCAAAGTAAATATAGTTTAGCTACTTATTGAGAATATACATTACACATCGTGTCAGATTTAAGATTTTCACTAAGGAATATACTCCATTCTTCCTCCCGGCTTTTTTCTATTCTCACTCTCATTCTACTGATGAATGCAATTGGAGTAAAATCGATCTTCATTCGCGTGAACAACAAAAACCACAATCTCGCTCTTTTTTTTTTTTATCAAAAAACAAAAGTAGTTCTTGAATTATGAACTTGAAACCTCAATATGAAATTTGAACCCCTAAATCACTGAGCTAGTGTCTTTATATATATTAGGGCGTATACTTTCTATTTCAATTTATGTAACATTATTTAATTTATGTAACATTATTTGACATAAGAAACTAAATTTAAAAGAGAAAATAAGACTTCTAAAATAACCAATATGTATATTTCTGTAGTGTCAACCTTAGCCTTTTCTTGACCTTTACTTTCTGTTCTCTATGTGATCAAGGAAAATGTCAACTTTGCCTTCTCTTCAAAATTATAAAATTGGCTTTAATACACTTTAATTAACTTCCAAACCAAACTACTATATTAATAAACAAAAAACTATAGTATCCAAATTCTAGAATAAAGAAAATTAGGAAAAATAAAACAAACTCATTATTTATTAACAACCATAATATACATCCAAATAACAAAAAAGGAGACAAATCCCCTAATCAAGAAAATACACTAATATGATCCAATAAATAAAGGAAATACAACAAATCACAAATAAAAAAAAATTACCAATCAAAATGGCACCTAGTTTCCTCAAAATTAACAGATCTGCCATTAGCCTCCAAAGGTACCTTAAAATCACACTCAATTTTGGGCTTAATTTTGTGAGTTTTAATCCAACCAATCTTTAGCCTTATACGCATATAAAGCTTCATTTCCATCTCATAAATCCCTAAATTCTTCTCATTATTATAATTTGTTTTCTCTCTATCTCCCAATAAAATCAAATTTTGTCCTTTAAACACCGGATGCAGATAGCTAGTATTTTTATGACCTTGGTAAAATCGTTCCAAATTTTGACTAGCAAATCTCTGACCTTGATACATACCTCTTGCTTCAATCGAATCGTAGTAAATCCCGATTCGTTTGTTAGGGTTCCTAATAGTCATGTTGAGGGCTAGATCATAGTAGAGTGTGTTGTTTGTAGTGGAATAATCGAATTGTGTCAACGTAGCATCAGTCACGTAGAATTTTACCTTGTTAGGACGTAGGACTAGCCATAGGACTAATGCAATGACTCCGAGGACGATGAGGATGGTGAAGATTACTCGGAAAATGCAGTTGCATAGGCAACCAAAGAGGCAGCTGCAAGGGTTGCAGCTGCTTCCCCGTCCATGTCGATGGTAGGATTTGGATTGGGGCGGAATGGACGGGCCATAATAGGCTCCGTTCAAGTTGGACATAGCTTATAACAAAAAAAATGAAAGTCAAAATTAAGTACGTATAGCTTTTTTTAAAATTTGTTGCTTTTGGTGTAATATAAGATGAAAAAAATATATAGATGAGAGTTATGATCTTATGGTGAGTAAAGGATAAATATTTATAGGTGTTTGTATAGTCTATGATTTAATATGTGTATATTATTTGAGTAGGTAAAATATGTTGAATTGGTAAGCAAAAGTGGATTGATTTTGTATAAATTGCCGTGTTTTTATGTTTCTTTGAAATGACGCGGTTGCTTCTTGGCAAGAGTTCACGTATAAACGTTACTTCATTCTTAATCAGAAGTCTTGAGTTCGAGATATTTTAATACAAAGTCATCTTCGTTAGGAAGAGTTTTATCCTGAAACTTTCTGACGTAATTTTTAAATTTAGTCGAATTTCAATATAAATATAAATATTAAATGAAAAATAAATTAAAACAAGTTTGGATTGACTTTTAACTTTTGACGTTTGGCTTTCGATCAATGAGTCCTAAGAATATTCAAGCAGGAAGGCTTACTTACTAAGTACGTAGTGTTTAATTTATTAAGTGCTAAAAATGGTAAGAGACATGAGCTTTGAAATATGAGATAAATAAGATAATAAAATGTCTAATCATCGAAAGAATGTTTAATATAATGAATAAAGTCAGAAAGTATGAAGATTTTTCGATGAGCTAATATTGATGTCTAAGTTCAATTAACTATAAGTTAACAATTTCTATCCAATTTAATAATTAAAAACAACACAATTTTGGTTTGAAAAAAATTGGGTTTCTTTTAGTTTCTTCGGGAGGATATATTAATAACTTCTTTAATTTATCAGTATATTTTATTTAGATATTATATATGGCATATTTCGTTTGAATACATGAATGTATGATAAACTTATACTATTTGACACATATCGTTTAAATTTCAAAAATTCTTTTACAATTTCTTATTAAATAGATTAGTTAACTGCATAAAATATAACTTTATATATAGTAATGCATTAGCCTCAATTACATTTTCTTTTAACTTAAGGAACATGCTTGATGTTTTACGATTCATTGAATTTAATGTATAATCAGGAAAAATAACATATTTTAAGTATTTAATTTATCTATATAATAAACGTTTAAAAACATATTTAAAGCATTTCTAAAATTGGAATTCGATGCCTAACGGGTATAAAATGTTAACAAAAATTTCAAAACGGTATATAAATTTTAAATTTAACCAAAATGGTAAAATCGCTGGTAGAGCAACGATTTTGCTCGCCGGGAAAAGCAAAATCACTGCAACACCAGCGATTTGTTAAACTTGATGATTTTTTTTTTAAAAAAAAATTAAATGAAATTTACAATATAATTTTTTTTAATGATATTTTAATAAATTGCTGCCTAGGCAACGATTTATCTTAAATTTTTTTAATTATTTATTAGAAATTAAAAAAAAACTAAAAAGAAAATCGCTGCCTGTGTACCAATTTTTTTTTTAAATTATTTTTTAAAGTCATTTTTTTAAAAAAGATTTAATTAAACGTTGCCTTCACAGCGATTTTTCTTCTTTTTTAAATTATAAATCGCTGCTTAATTAAAATTTTAAAAAAAATAAAAAATCACTGCCTACAAAAAAAATTGTAAATCGCTGTGAAGGCAGCGTTTGATAAAAAATTTTTAAAAAAAAAATAAAAGAAAATATAAATCGCTGCCAACAGCAGCGATTTATCAAAAAAAAAATAAAAAAATCACTTTTTTTTTAATTTCAAATAAATAATTCTTAAAAAAATGAAGAAGGCAGCGATTTATTAAAAAATCATTTAAAAAAAATTATATTGTAAATCGCTGCCATGGCAGCGATTTCATTTAAATTTTTTTTAAAAAATAAATTAATTAAACTTAGCAAATCGTTGGTGTTGCAGCAATTTTTGCTTTTTCCGGCGATTAAAATCGCTGCTCTACCAGCGATTTTACTGTTTTAGTTAAATTTAAAATTTATATACTTTTTAAAAATTTTACTAACATTTTATACGTATTAAGCTCCGGACTATCTAAAATTGACTGTTAATATCTAGCAAGAATACTTTATAATGTATTCAGATACTCAAATAAAATAGACCATCGTTTAAAAAATTAGTAAAAATTTTATAAGTTTGAAATCATGACTTTCTTATCGTCGTTATCAGACAAACCACGTGTCATACTAAACTGTTTTAAAAAATAAAATAACATCAAACATATCATTTTCATTTGAAATTTTCTTCATAGAAGTTTCCACTCTTTTTATTTTTTTCATTTTTATTTAGACATGAACTAAATATTCAACAACATGTAAGTATGAAACAAATTTTTTATTTACGCGTGACAATTTTTCTATTAAAAAATAATAATAACAGCGACCCTTAAAATAACATGTCTACAAATTTCAACATCTATGTATATTTAGTCATAATTAGATTTTTCATTACCTAATCAACATATATATATAATACCTAAACATGGAGCTAGTAATAGAATTTGACCATTATAAAATTCGACATCTATAATGTTTGAAATATTTTATATTAAATTAAATCCGAGTAGTTAGGGTGGGAATTAAGAAAATGCTAAAGAAATAAATTTAAGTTAGTTATAAAATAAATTTAAAAAAGCAATAAAAAATAGATCAGTGCACAAAGCATTTCGTGTTCATATAGGATTTAAAAAAGGATCGCACCCAAAGAGTATAATCTAGATTGTCTACTCTAATAAAAATATTAGTGATTGTTTTCACAGCTCGAATCTGTAACCTATAAATCACACGAAGACAATTTTATTGTTGCTTCGAGCCATTAAACCCCAAGAACATTGTGTATATTGTATGAAAAACTTTAATGGGGGATTTCTAGGAATAACATAGATCATCTTCTACATATGTAACATCGACACAATCCTATGTACTTCAGATACAATATATCAATTACAAGTTATTGAAAACAATTTCTATTTGTCTTATAAAAGGTGAAAGATATATTTTTCATATATTTTATCATCTATAAATTTTATTTATGGAATCAGACTGAATATATAATGCCATAATGAATCTCCCCTAATGAACTATGTGATTTTGATTCCTCCTTCTACTTGAAAAATTAGACAAAATGGAAGAATGTTCAAACGTCCCTATCATAATATATATATATATATATATATATATATATATATATATATATATATATATATATATATATATATATATATATATTAATTTAATACCACTTACTCTTCTCATAATATCCCATTCACATTATTATCTTCTTAACTAATTGAAAAAAATAACAAAAAATGTTGACTAAAACTTAAGTCAATAATTATATCTTGATTGGAAATTTCTAAGAAAAAACCCTATTATTTTGCCAAAAGAAACCGTGTCTTCTAAATATAAAATATGGCCTTTTCTACTATTCAATTAAATCCACTTTTGCTTACCAATTCAACATTTTATATTCTACACAAAAAATAATATCTAACACATTAACCAAAGTTTAATCTAACAAACACCTATATATATTCATCTCTACTCACCAAAAGTTATATCATTCTCAAAGCAACAAATTAGAAAAAAATTATACTTAATTTTGACTTTCTTATTTTTGTTATAAGCTATGTCTAACTTGAACGGAGCCTATTATGGCCCGTCCATTCCGCCCCCGTCCAAATCCTACCATCGACATGGACGGGGAAGTAGCTGCAACCCTTGCAGCTACCTCTTTGGTTGCCTATGCAACTGCATTTTCCAAATTATCTTCACCATCCTCGTCGTCCTCGGAGTCATTGCATTAGTCCTATGGCTAGTCCTACGTCCTAACAAGGTAAAATTCTACGTGACTGATGCTACGTTGACACAATTTGATTATTCCACTACGAACAACACACTCTACTATGATCTAGCCTCAACATGACTATTAGGAACCCTAACAAACGAATCGGGATTTACTACGATTGCGATTGAAGCAAGAGGTATGTATCAAGGTCAGAGATTTTGCTAGTCAAATTTGGAACGATTTTTATCAAGGTCAATAAAAAATACTAGCTATTTGCATCCAGTGTTTAAAGGAGCAAAATTTGATTTTATTGGAGATAGAGAGAAGACAAATTATAATAATGAGAAGAATTTGGGATTTAGAGATGGAAATGAAGCTT
>CM040627.1:90227692-90293680 GCA_022817965.1 Solanum lycopersicoides
GGAGGTTGATTTACACTGCTGGAGTAGAATTTTGCGAGAAATAACTCTGAGGTAGCGTATTTACTAGTGTTTACGTCCTTCCTGGAATGCCAATGGCGCTCCCGGAGAATGATAGCGTTCAGTAAAAACGTGTAGGTATATTAGGGTTGGTGTGGTTGAGTTTTAGAATGAAGATGCTCTGTAGTGTTTTTGTTCATTAGAACGAATGTGAGGCGATTTGAATTTATGTTACCCAATTGACTCCTGGTATTAGTCGGTTTGACCTAAGGAAGCAAGTGACCCGCTAAGCTTTTTCGTAATTTAATGATGAAAACTTGGCTATTGATTTAATTCAACCAATCTTGGGAAAAAGTGTTGAATATGGCTGATAATGGGATTTGATTTATGAGGTGCTTGGCTGATAACAATAAGAGTCTGGAGTAAAAAGATTAAGTTGAACAATTCAAGGGTTTTTATTAGAAGCTGGTTCGTGTGGGGAAACTTCCTAGCAATGGTTGCCAAGAGTACGACAAGAATGTGTTATGATGAAAATGGAGATATAATGTTTATACAAAGGTGAAACTAAATTGTATATTTGTATGATTGTGTGGGATTTGAAGATTATTTGAAATATGATTACTACGTGCGACCATTTCAAGTTTTAGTTATTTGGAGAGTTGCTTGATGTGATGGAGTATATCAAGTTACAACATGAGGTGGGTGATTTGTCAAGTTTTTGGATTTTGATCCCTTTTTACTATCTTTACTTTTTTGAGTACCCAAATTTATCTTTCGATTAGCAAACACAAAATTACTATTCTTTGATACTCGAATTTGAGTGTTGAAAGGTCTATTTTAGGGACGCTTCATGTAGGTTTTTTTTTTTCAAAGCAAGGACATGACATGAACTCGAAACATCTGATTAAGGTAGAGAGAGATCCCAATCATTTCTTTCATACCAATGGTTCAAGCCTGAGACCTTTAATTCAGAAAGAGGGATCCCAACCATCCCACTACAATAGGTATTGGTTCGAAAAATATATTTTTATTGAAAATACTTTTTAAAATAAACACATTTAGGAAGCTTCATGAGCATACATATTGTTTTAGTTTAATTGGTGGAATTAAAATTTGATGGACCTTGATGGTTTCAATTAATTTTTACCTTACACTAAGGTAGTTTAGTTTTTTTATTAGATTTGTTAAGAAAAGGATACATTGTATTCCATAGTTGTTGTATTATGAATTACTATTGTATTGCTCAATTGTAATTTTTTTAAAAGTTGATTTCTTTTTAGAGTTTCAATTCATGATGATTTTGGGGAGTACATAGCAGAGTTAGTAGAGTAACATGTAGAAAAATTAAAATAATCACACTCATTTTTTCCTTTTTTTTGGAAAAAACATGTAATATACGTAATTACTATCATCAACTATAACGATTAATATCAATATGGTTGTGGTACAATAGTAAAATTGTTTCATTCTTAACTAGAGGTCTCAAATTTGAGTCATACGTATAGAAAAATCATGTTAGAAGCGTCACCCCAAATGGGCTCTAGAATGTGCACTTCTGATTTAATCAGGGCTCTAATATAGACTCCGAATTCCGAGGAAAAAAAACAAACTTCAAAGATCTTTAAGAAGGCTGCCATGTCAAAATTGAAGCAACTTTTTCCCTCTTTCCCACCATATATCCCTTTTTAACTTCAATTTACTACCAAAATGGCAAAATATCTTAAAAGGTAATTATAAATAGTGTAACTATTCTTAATCAGTAGAATTAAGCAAATAAGATAATTAATAATTTTTATTTACATTATCAGTGTATATACAAGTTTAATACATATATGCAACACATATATAAAGCTAGAAGGTTACCTACGAATTTAGTTAAAAAGTTGAATTAAAACACCAAATACTAATATAAATATCATTACTTAAGACTTCAGATCTCATAAAATTCAAAATCTGACTCGACTTATGTTTTCACTTTCCCACTATTTATTTAAACTTTTCATTAATTATAAATCTCCTTTAATTAATATCAAGCCTAAAGTACCAATATTTAATTTTTTTCAAGAAGAAATGGCGAATACAAATCACAAAGCAACAACTTTTTAAAGAGAAATCTTCTTACTGAAGTACCAAATAGTAATTATTAGAAGTAGTTCTTGGTTCTTTTTTTTCTTTTTGGTTCAATTAAAGTTCTCTAAGATAAAGCATATATATCATTAAAAATAATAAATTTTGGATGAACGGTAAAATCATCTTCCTATGGTATATAGATTACGAGTTTAAGTTGTGAAAGCAGTTACAAATACTTATATTAAGATAGATTGACTATATCACAACTTTTATGATACGATATTTTTTTCGATCTTTATAAATATAAAATGTTTTGTGTATCGACTTGTCTGATTTTTTTATATGCTAATTACTCAAAAGGGCTCCTTATTTTGTACTTTTGAGCTTCACTACGCGTCTTGGCCATGTGGTTCAAAAGCAATTTATTAATTCACAAACAAAAGTGTGTCTACATACGTTTTTTTATACATATATACTTCTAAAAGCAATTTAGAAAAGTAATTTTGTAGGATAATTGAAAGTAAATTGGATTACTTTTAGAGAGAATATTAATTTATTGAATTAGTTTTATTGAAACATATCTCTGGTTATTTTTATTTTTGATATTTTTTGTTGAATATTCCAGAAACAAAATATGATTTTTAAACTCAAATGAGCTTTAAATAGTAGTTGTACTATACATTTCATTTTCACTTACCCAATTTTTTAATTAGTGCTAATGTTTTGAGTCTAACAAAGAGGAATGATCTCTTAAAACCAGTTACAATTTGAACAGAAGATTATGACCTTAAATATAGAAAATAATTAATTCTTTCGTTTCTATTTATGTCTTCTAATATTTAAAATAGACAGTTCTTAATATTTGTCCGTTTACAAAATCAATGCATAAATAACACTATTCTTTCTATTTTATCCTTTAGAGTTATTAGTCTTAAAATATGATTTTGACCAGCATATGAAAACGAAATGATTAATTCATGTTCATCGGTCAATTTAATTAATCAAAATAAATTAAAGTTATGTTTATTTATTAAAAACTTGACTTTAAGAGAATACTAAATAACGGTCAATGATAAACTTAGAGTGATTTCTTAAGTGATGTAAAATTTAAAATAATGACATATAAATACAAACAATAATAAAGAACAAAAAAGAAAAAAATTGAAAGGTAAGGTCCCTAGCAATCTTTGGCCAAACACATCTCCAAGTGGCCCAACTCAAGAACAAACATGTTGAGTATGTGAATAAAGTCTTATATTCATAGTTGAAAAGAAAATAAATGTTATACATACAATGCGTACGAAAAACATTAGTCGTCTTAGACTTTTAAAAAAAATATCCATACAGACTTAAATCAAAACAGATAATATCACATCATACGTATTAAGAGTATTTTTGGGTTCATTTTAGCACAAAACTACCAACATGTTGTTAAGGTGATGAGTTTATTTATTATTATCTATATAATTGAAAGATGAATCTTAATATCTTATAGTACATCTATGTATGGGTGATATTTAATTTTTAATAAAAAAGTAACTTACTTTAATTCATTCAAACATCCCTTTTTGTAACTTCCAGCAGGAGTACTACTATACTCTCTTTATTACTTTTTTTTTTTTTTTTGGCATTCAAACAACCTTTGTATGTCTTTTTAGGCCACCAAAGAGAGGGAGAAGATTATAAAGCTTTTTTGACTATATATGAAAATATGGTAAATATATATATGTTGATCTTCTTGAAAGAAGATAAATTTTTATTTCAGCTTTTGGACCATTTAATTTACTATACACTATATAGTAAAGTTTCTGTTTTTATTATACTTTTACTTTCCATCAATGGTACTCTTCACCAAAAAAATAAAAAATGAAAGAGAAAAAAATGGCTTTCATGCATACTATATACTTGCATGAAATTAGAAGCCATGAAGTTTGCCAGGCTTTTTTGCTTTACTACCTTTTTCTCTTTTTCGAAATATTGTATTATATTACTTAATCTCTGTTGATCTGACATATCTTTTAAAAAAAATTTAAATAGACGTGTATTGTATGATACTAATGATGCTTTGGAATTCTAAATTTGACTACTACTATTGTTACTTTTATGTTGTTATTATTGTACTAAGGATAGTATGAAAATAAAAACAACAAAAACGATCTTAATTTGTTAAAATGTATAAGTAAAATAAAATATTTTTTTAAGTATAAAGACTAAATAAACTGAAACAAAGGAAGTAGATTTTTACATGATACACTTTGAAATAGAAGAAATAATATATACAAGTGTTGATTGTGGTGATATGATAAAAGAGTTGGAGACTGAAAATAAAAATCTCTATCTCGGATCTATTTTTTCATCACACTGTTAGAATAGTATTAAAATATCAAATGCTGAAATATTTAGTACATACGATCATAATTTAATAGATACACATAAAAAATAAAGAATATTTAATTTATTAATCTTACGAAGATATCTTTATATCATTCAAATATTTTTTAAATTTTGTAATTTTAATCATATCTAATATATTAGAATTAGATATTCCTATAGTTAAATATAGATAATAATAATAATAATTGTCTTTTAAAGACAAATTTAAAACACATAAAATTGAAAGAAGGGGTAATATTCTCTCAAATTGTAAAAGATGGCTCAAACAAAGAGGAACAAGTGTAGGTGGTTGGAATTTGGAGACATTCCATATTTGATGAAAAAAGGTCAATTTATGTCAAGTCATTTGAAATGCTAACATTCTTCTAGGGACCCCAATATATACACAAAACATTCTTTGGGTTTTCTTGAGATCCCACAAGTCACTCTCAAAAGGTATGTAGCAAAAAGCCCACAAAAAAGGAAAAAGAGAACTAGAACAAATCCTTTTTTCTTGGGGAGAGTTTATATTTTTCAAACAAAAAATAAAGGTAAGCAAAATTTCTTGAGACCCTATTTGGATATCCCTATTAAAGTTCTACTCAATTGTTTTTTCCCCGCTAAATAATGTTATATATGTCGTGTCTGAAGTTATGCCACATAATTAAAGTTCAGACATTTCTATCTGATGTTCATTATGTAAAAATAACTGAGTTTCAAACAATAACTGAATTTAATCCTATATGACTTATGAAGTTTACGCAAAAATGACAGAAACTTAGTTGTATGTGCTTGAAGTTTCGACAAAAATAATTGACTTCCGTCATATATATACTTGAAATTTACCCAAATACTTTTTTTTTTTGAAGTTAGGCTTTTAAAAATTAAATATCTCGAAGTGAATAAACTTACAAATTTGTACACAACATGGATATGACTTAAATTGTGGTGTTGCAATGGGCTATCGTTGCATTCCGACTAAAGAAAACAAGATCTTCACACAAATAGTAGAAAAATCACTATTTACTAGTCCTAATAGATATACATAATTGATTATACATAATTGATTATACATAATTATACACCTATTATATATGAAGTATACACATTAATATATAGTACGTACTACTATTTTAATTTAAGTGATTGAACAAGTAACTATATATTTCGATATTTTTAGTACTTTAGGGTTGGAGATTACTAAAAACATTATACCAGAAATAATAAGTTGATTTAGGGATTTATGGGAGGATCTCTCGTTAATTGTGTACAAGAAATACATATTATAAAGTAGTATACATTTTTATCTTAGTATATTAATTTAATTTTTTTATATCTATTGGTTTTAGCAAAGGTATATGCGTTGGATTCGAAGTGGAATATAGCTCTACTTTATATGATATATATCTCACGCTCAAAAAATAAAACCACTAACTTATGGCATGGTCCAAGATAAAAGTGAAAATCACCTCTACAATCTTACTTATTTTTTTTGTTTCACCCGATGTACTCAATTTACAATTCGAACTCATTTAAATTCACGTTGAAAAAATTTAAATAAAATGTTCGTATCCTTTTGTTGAATCAAAATTTCTAATTAAAAATTGATGAGTACGTATTTGTATCACAACTACACCTTTTAAACACACCTTATCCATTATTGGACTAATTATATAAAAGTTTGGTACATATACTGTTTAGAACTAATTATTCATTTATCACTAATGAAAAGTTTCGAGTTTGAGTCATTTTGAATATGAAAATTATTTTTGTTAGGAGTGATTTATTCTTAATACGGGTTTTTTCTGCGTAAATAAAAAACTTAGAATTAATATATTAATTGGCTACTTATTACATGGACACCTGTCTAATTAATAATTTATTTATGCATGGACACACTTACAATTCTTTCCCAAAAAATATCTATAGCTAATACATTAATTTAAAATAAACAAATATAATATAGACCTTAATACCTACCAATTCAGCTTTTACTTGGTATGTATGACGTTTAAGAAAGTTTAAAAATAATAAAAATGGGTTATAAATATTATATGAAAATATATATAAAAAATTAAATGGAACAGAGTAACACATGAAAATTAATATTTTTCAAAAAGTTAACATATATATATATATATTTTGTAAAGCATTTTTCTTTTTGAAATTGTTATATTCTTCTTCTTTTTTTTTTTGCTTTTTAGAAGGGAGAGGTTTGGAGGAATTTCCGTCTTTTTAAGTTAAAAGTTATGTCTAGTCTAAGCTAGTTTCAATTTTAGTCCTCTTGCACCATTTTCTCTAGATACATGTTAAAAAAAATCGTAAAAATTTATTCATATCAAATATTTATAATACATAAAAATTATTTTCTTCCTATCAAATTATTTTCTTTTCATAAATTATTTTAATTTAATGTAAATAGTCGATGTAGATAAGTATTTATTGAAGTACGATGAGAGACTAAGCTAGTGTTTGGCCATAAATTTCCAAATATTCTTGGCAAATATTATTTGGGTGAAATTTCACCATGTGTTTGGCCATAGTATTTGAGAACTATATTTCACTTTTTTAGAAAAATATGATTTATACCCATAAGTTTTAAAAATATGAAAACTAATCATAAGTTTGTATTATACAAGTCTATTAGATCTTTGTTACAACAATAACAAATAGTGTCCATGACACTAGAGCAATGTGGTAATTTAAAGTGATTGCAACAAGCATCTTTTCATACATCGTGTAATAGTCAAAACACATGACTTTGTTATCTTGAGTCGATTGTTCATCATTTTATATTTGTCAAATAATGATAAAATGTATGAACAAACACTATTAACCAAGTTTTTCCCCAAATATTATTTGGGAAATCTATGGCCAAACTGACCCTAATCTTTTGTTGCTCCATATCATGAGTAAAATAGATGTGTCGATATATATCCAATAAGTATAGTACTATATATTATCAGTTTATAAATAGGTAAAAGATTAATATATAATAATTGCATGAAAGGGAGAGTTCCACTTCCACATTCCATATAGTCCTAAAAGTAGATTTAATTTGTTGCTATACATATATTTATTCTACTAAATAAATAAAAAATCAGAGGTAAAGCTGAATTGCCTTTAATATTTGTACAATATAATTCCTCCTCCTTGTCACCACATGCATTCCACTTTCCACTACATATTTTCCCTTCAACCCCAAAATTTTTGCCTCACTTACAAGAAAAGAACACCCCCAACCCCCAAAAAATACTCCCACTTTAAAAGGAAAAAATTTTAAAATTAATTTTCGTTCGAATTTATGTGTCACTTTTTCTGGTCTATCCAAAAAAAGAATGTCATACTTCTTTATTCAGAAATAATTTTATCCTCGTCTAATTTCTCAATATAATGATTTACAGCTACACAATTACTTTAATCTACACTCACGCTTTTTAGGTATTAAATAAAATTTCATGTTCAGTCAAATACCATAACGTAAATTCACATCATATAAGAGAACCCCCACCCCCTTATATTAGTTCCACTATGTTCTTCTCTCTCTTTATACAATCCTAGAATAGATTTCATCTTTTACTATAAACTTCCCAAAGACTTCTTATTAGGGTTTTCTTTGAGTTCTTGAATCTCTTTCTTAGATCAATTATATTCCACTCAAACCACAACACAAATTTTCTCTTAGTATACATGAACCTAGGTCTTTCAATATCCTTTCTTTCCAAGTGAATAATAACTCATCATCATACAAAACAAAAACAAAAGAAATGAGAACAGGAGGTTGCACAATACAACAATCTCTAACAACCGAAGCATCCAATGTTGTTAGACAATCTGTTACACTAGCCAAACGTCGTGGCCATGCACAAGTAACCCCTCTTCATGTAGCAAACACCATGCTTTCATCATCAAATGGTATATTCAAAACAGCTTGTCTTCAATCTCATTCTCATCCTCTCCAATGCAAAGCCCTAGAGCTTTGCTTCAACGTGGCACTCAATCGTCTCCCAGCATCCTCTTCTAGTACCATGTTATTAGGTCATCATTCTCAATATCCTTCTATTTCTAACGCCCTTGTTGCTGCTTTCAAGAGAGCACAAGCTCATCAAAGGAGAGGATCGCTTGAAAATCAGCAACAAACACTTCTAGCTGTGAAGATAGAGATTCAACAACTCATAATATCTATATTAGATGATCCTAGTGTTAGTAGAGTCATGAGGGAAGCTGGTTTTGATAGTACTCAAGTTAAAACAAATGTTGAACTTTGTTCTCAAAACCCTAAAGAAATAATAAACAAAAAGGTTAATCCCATTATTAGTAGTGTGAAAGATGAGGATGTGATGAGGGTAGTGGAAAGTTTAATGAATAAAAATAGGAAAAATATTGTTTTGGTTAGTGAAAGTATTGATAATTTAGAAGGTGTGATTAAAGGGGTGATGAATAAAGTTGAGATGAAAGATGTGCATGATGATTTGAAGGAAATTAAGTTTGTAAATTTACAACTTTTGAGTTTTGGTAATATTCAAAGAGAAGAAGTTGACCAAAGATTAGGAGAGTTGACTTGTCTAATTAAGAGTTTAGTGAAAAAAGGAGTTGTTTTGTACTTAGGTGATCTTAAATGGGTGGCTGATTATAGAGCTAATTATGGTGAAAAAAGAATTATTAGCTATTATTGTTCAGTGGAACATATGATTATGGAGATTGGGAGATTAGTATATAGTTTTAGTGAAAATGAGAAATTTTGGCTTATGGGAATTGCAACATTTCAAAGTTATATGAGATGCAAAAGTGGTAACAATTCATTGGAATCTATTTGGGGTTTGCATCCTATTACTCTTCCTGGTGGAAGTTTGGGCCTCAGTCTCAACCCTGACAGGTACGGTTTGTTGGAATAATTCAAAGTTTTTTTTTATAACGATTCGAGTTATTTTATTGGAAGGATAATTTTACTAGGCATGATTTTGATATCATGCATATTGAAAAGAAAGAAATTGTACTAGATGTTTGGATAATATTTTGGTTGAAATTGAAAAAAAAAAAAGTATTTCAAATTTAAAGTTGTGTTAGGGTATGAAGTTTGAATTTATGGTTTGTGAATGAAAATCATTATTTCACTTGAAATATTGTTAAGTATGTTTTATTTCAAATTTTCTTGAATTTTTATACTATGTTTGTTCTATATGTATATGTCTTGCATTCAAGCTATATTGTATAGATTCTTTAAAAAATATAATACTACTCTTTGGAGGATTCAACACAAATCTGATGATATTTTCGAAGAGTACGAACAATATAAATATAAATAGAAAGAGTGATGCAAGTTAATTTCTTGGAATTCTTTTGATAAAGTGAGCAACTCAATGATTTTGTGGTAAAACAGAGAAAAATAAAGCAATACTCTCTTTAGTTCATTACATTTATTTATATAATATAAAGTATTTATCAAAAGCTATTGTATTTTTATTTTTTTTGCATGTTTTAAGCAATGTTTGTATCAACTCATATAATTCATTTTTTATTTGTGAATTGTCTAAACAGTGATACACAAAATGAAGTTAGAAGTATGACATATGAAGGTGAATTCTCATGTAGAGAGGAGAAGCTGCAATTGACTAGTTGTTGTAATAGTGACTCTACATTGTCAAATCTACCTTCATGGCTTAAAGATGAGAGGCACAAAAAGGTTATTTTCCAATCTTTTACTTACTTCATTTCAATTCGTTTATCTGAATTTAATTTGATACGAAGTTTAAGAAAGTAAAAACACTTTCGAATCTCCTGATTTTAAACTAAAGATATGTAAAATATACCAAAATATCCTTTAATTTATGGTCTTAACAAAAAATGAAAAAAAAAAAACTTTTGAAAATAGAGGGAGATTTAATGTGTAATTATAGATTATACACTCTTTATACACGATCATACGCATACTATATATGAACTATACTTCTATCGATTGTTTTTAGTTTAATCAGTTAGGTGGACGATTATTGAGGTTAATTCTCTAATATTTTTATTAGCTTTTAACATATATTGCTCAGACTCTTAAAAAATGACGATGTAAGTGTATCAAATCCTTTAAAAGTAATGTATTTTTAAACGATTGAAAATATTTTAGAAGATTGTTAACAACATATTACATCAATTCCTTCTTGTTTCTCCTTTCTCTTTTTTCAAGAAAACTAACTTTTCTTTTCCCAAATTCAGGACTATGCATCAGTCAAAGATCTACACAAGAAGGGGAACACAACATGCAATTTGCCATTTTGGGCCAATAGAAAAACATGTGAGACAAATTCTAGTACACCTAATTCTGCTTCCAATTCAAGTGATGTGATCATGGAGATGGAATACAATGTTCCAAAGTTTAAAGAATTCAATTCTGAAAACTTGAACATTTTATCCAATGCATTAGAAGAAATTGTCCCATGGCAAAAAGGAAGTGTTATACAAGAAATTGTTGCAACAATATTGCAATGTAGGTCCAAAATGATAAGAAGAAAAGAAAAAAATTTAACCAATGAAGCAAAACAAGAAACTTGGTTATTTTTTCAAGGTCCTGATGTTCATGCCAAGGAGAAAATTGCTAGAGAATTGGCCAATGTTGTGTTTGGATCATACTCGAATTTCGTATCGATTGGACTAAGCAATTTTTGTTCTAATTTTAGTAACAAAAGGTCAAGAGATGAACAAAGGTGGAGTTACATTGATAAATTTGGTCAAGGTGTTGCTTGTAATTCTCATTGTGTGTTTTACTTGGAGGATTTGGAGGAACTTGATTATTGTTCACTAAGGGGAATCAAGAAGGCTATTGAAAGAGGAACAATTACTAATTCTTCAAGTGGTGAAGAAGTTAGTCTTGATGATGCTATCATTATTTTGAGTTGTGATAATTTTGGTTTTAAGTCATCAAGAGGTTGTTCACCTAATGTGAAGCAAAAAGTTGAAGAAAAAATTAGCACAAGTTCTAGTTGTGTTTCATTGGATTTGAATCTCTCTATTGATGATCAAGATTTGTCAAGTGATGATATTGGACTTCTTCAAAGTGTTGATAGATGTATTTTTTTCCAAAATTCATGAACTATAGTAGAATAGGATTTTTATATTATTATGTTGATGATGTTATTTACTTAATTTCTTTGTTTTTTTTCTTTTCCTCTAATGTTCAAATAGTAGGTCAAAAGAGTTGTGATATCTCTCTTTTTTTATGTACTAAAGTTTTGTAAATAGAACTTCCAATACAATTTCTTAGTGCTACTTTTTTTTTTTTTTGATCCAAGTTCTTTTTAGGCAACATGAAAGATTTATGTCACTAAAAAATAATATTTTTTGTTTTGTATAATATTGATATGAGATGAATTTGGACGAAATAATATGATAAGTGAGGATTTATATCAGAGATGGAGTTAACATATCGATTATAGGTTCGGTTACACTCAATAGCTTTAGTGTATGCAGGCCCTGTATTTTTGTTAAAAAGTTAACTTGATATATATAAATAATTTGTCATGAATCCATAAACTTTTTTTTTTCAAATCTAAAATTATAAATTCAAAATTTTAGCTTTGAATCTGATTCATATAACCGATCTCAACTTACAACGGGTTTAAGTTTAATGTTCTTTATCATTGAATTCATAGCACTTCTAAAAATTACAAGTCAAAATTTAGTATTTATTAAAATTCCTGTTAAAAATATAAAATTCAACTGAACCGTAAAAATCATATCTCATCCATCTCCTAAGTGCAATGTACATATGAATGTAAAAGAAAAAAAAAACTATAGATATATCACCACTATATGGTGGATATCATTATTATTGAATGATTTGAAAGATACAAACAACATTGTATCATCATTTTTTTTATCTAGAAATGTTTAGTGAACTTATGGAAGTGGACCCTCTCCATTACTGTTCTTGCCAATGATTCAAGCATATCACAATTAACACAAAAAAAGGTAATAAAAATGTTATGCTTCTAACTAGGTAGTATCTTTTTACAAAGACAATAATAATGAGACTTGAATCATACTCATATTTACTTTGGGGAACAATTAGTTAGTGTTTGATGATGTATTCCAAAAAATGGCATTATGACATTATCATAGTGAAGTCTATCATGTTTCACCTTTTATTGAATCATTTCAATGTCTATATTATGTTTCACCTTTTAATATTGTACCAATTGAATTTCAATAATATGAGTGACCATAGTTTTTTTTTTTATATTTTATTTTATAAGCAAGCCTATGATATATGGGAAAAATTTAGAGTTATAATTTAGTGCGACAGATAAAATTTTATAGTTAAATAAAAAATATAGATTGATCAATAGAAATATATCACTAGTCATTTTTTCAAGTTGTTTGTTTGAAAAATAGTCACTATCATGAAGTTAAAATTTTTAGTATATGAAACTTTATTGATCTAACTAATGTAGATTTATAAAGATGACGCCTATTAACCACTTTTCGATTGAGGCTTTTATTTGAAAAATGTTATTGTCATATAATTTTACATTCGATTAATCGAAATCTGTGACAAAGACTAAAAAGTGACTGTTTATGAATTTTATTCTCTAAATTCATGTTACATAAAGCTCAAGAAATCCTTCTAACTAGGAGTTTCTCTATTTTCACAGCTCGAATCCAAAAAATAAAAAGTGAGATGTTAGCTTGATGTCTCTAAATTCAAACACTTCTAAAGCTGTTTATTTAAGATTCTTTTTAATTTATATTATTTTTTCTTATTATTATGTTGAGCTGTGTGAGATGCTCTTTGTCTTTGTAATAATCATTGGCATCTGAGGATAGTAAAAATTCATGAAAAAAGCAAAAAAGATAAAATTTATTTTTATTATGTCACCGACATTTCTTCTCATATTTTTTTTCACCTTTTCTAAACTTTGAAAAATAAAAGAAAAAGGGTAAAATAATATTTCCTTCTTTACATTGAAATACAAATTTTGTTCAAATACTTTCCTTATGATTTTTTTTTTTTTTACAGATCAAAAGT
Organism: Solanum lycopersicoides; assembly: GCA_022817965.1. NCBI lineage: Eukaryota > Viridiplantae > Streptophyta > Magnoliopsida > Solanales > Solanaceae > Solanum > Solanum lycopersicoides. The sequence goes on from CM040627.1 coordinate 90,241,149, forward strand.
AAAAGTGTTGTTATTTTCACCTTTGCCTTTTTTTTTCTTTTACTTTTTATTTTTATTTGCTTTATTTGCTTATATATGGGAGCATAAATTAAAAAGGCAAGAGACTATAATTATGTTTTTTTGTAAGATTCTAAAATGTAGTAGTCGTAATCATTTTCTTTTGGCATCTGGCTTAGGGATTAAGAAAAACTTTTTCAAATTAAGAATCGATCGAGTTTATGTATGTGTCATAGAATTATTAATATTTGTGATACTATTAAAACGGGAAACTTACATAAATTTTACTAAATGTGTTTGAGTTTGCGATATTAAGTATTTTAACAGATTTTGATTTGTCCAGATATGTCTCTCTCTCTCTCTCTCTCTCTCTATATATATATATATATATATATATATATCAAGTTATTGAGGTCAAAATTAGGTGTAATGTGTTTTAGATACATTATATCCAAGTGAATTCACATGTATCTGTAATATATAACAAATCTGGGTCGCCTCTCTTGCCTTTCTATCATCTCGTCGCCACTGTCCTATGTACCTGGCATCCCAGATACATATGAACCACATTAGATACATACATATACATGTAGGTAAGTGTGATTTATATGTATCTGAGATATATAACGAATCTCACTCGCCTCTTTCCCATCTTGCTGTCTCTCTCCTATTTTATGTATTAGTAGCAAAAATATATGTATTTAAGTGTATTTTTTAATATACGACATAAAATTCTAAATTAATGATAAAATACGTAATAATATATGTAATGATAGTATATATTGTAGTGATGTGTGTCCATAATTTTTCCAATATAGTATAGGTTCTTTCAAAAAATAACTCATGTAACTTTGATGTAAAACTAATAATATTACACCATATTAATAATGTGTGTACTAATTTTAACTCAACAAACACAAAAGTGTTTTTTTTATTATGATAAATAACATATGAATTACTATGGTATAAGTTTGGAAAATGAGGATTAACTTTCCAATTTAATTTATAAAAGGAAAATCCAATAAATCTCATAAAGAATTAGCACTACTTTTCATGATTTATTATTCGTTTTGGAGGAAAAAAAAGAATCACTTTAATTAATTTTACTTACTTTGATCCAACATTCTTATCTCTAAAAAGCATTATGTAAAAAGTTAGTAGTAGAATATTAGCAACGTGTTATTCCCCAAAAATCTTATTTAAAATAATCCAAATTGATTTAATTTGATTAAAAATTAGAGCTTCGAAACAAAAAAGGTATTAAAATTTTCTAAAGAAGAATCTAACTTTAAGATGTGCTGTTTTTCTTTTTTCCTTTTTTTTTCTTCTTATTTTTTTTTAACTTTAAAAGTTTAATTGCGCCAAAAGCATAATCCGTATTACTTTAAATTAAATTTATCAATATAAGAATGGAATTTGTCGGATAATACCTGGCTTTTAAAAAGGATCTCAATTATCACTTTCACTTTTTTTTTTCTTTTAAAATAATTAAATTAAATTGACGTAACAAAATAACATCAGTGTATTTTTAATTTTTTTTTAAAAAAAACTTGTTACAACTAGTATCCGTGATTCGTTATTTCATTTAGTATCAGTGACGGAACAAAATTTTCGATAAGGGATTTAAAATCCGAACAAATATAACATATGAACTAATCGATGGGGGTCGGCATCTATTATGTACATCTAAAAAATAATTTTAATCATTCATATGTATAATAATATTTTTCGCCGAAAGAGATTTAGATGAACCCCTAAAGATATGCTGGCTCCGTCCCTGTTTAGTATGATATTAAAGTTAGGGCCTTCCAATATTGGTTTCAGATAAATTGTTCATGCCCTACAAGTCTACAACAATCTTTTTTATTTCATAAAAAAAACTTGTCATAACTAGTATATAAGTTCGTTTAATATGGTATTAAAGTCAGAACCTTTTAATATAGGTTTTAGATAAATTGTTCATACTCTGCAATAAACTTTTTTATATTTTTAAAAAATAAATAACATATTATAACTAGCTAGTATCCAATATTCCGTCGTGAGACGGGATAGTCGGCATGAGAGAGATGGGGTGATGAACAGAAAAGAATCTCATATCGATGATGAAAAGGGTACAGTGGTTGAGGCTAAAGACTTCCATGTTGGAGGTCTCAAGTTCGAAACCCCTTGCCAGCTTATGTGGTTGGCAAGCTATTGCATAGGAGCAGGAATTTTGCCTTGTGTGCACCTAAATAGTAACAGATGCGGATTTTTCTCATCACAAAAAAAAAATCCTAAACTTTCTTATATTAACTTTGACAATCTCCTAAATTACTTTTGAGTTTGGATTAAACCTAAATCTATTTAATAAGTGAAATATATAAATTACAAATTACAAATATTAAAAGTATTTTTGTCTTCTCCCGTTTTCATTAAGGCAACGTAATAAAAGAGAACAACTTTGGCTTTTTTTCCTCTTTGTTGATAGGGGATTGTATTATTTATTAATTTTTCTAGAAAATCGAAAAAAAACATATTAATAATATTAAAATCATAATATTCTAGAATACTACTCATGAAACATATTGAAAGTTACTATAAGCAAAGTCTCAATAATTATGTATAGCAACAAATTACTAAACCATCTAAAAGTCGGTGATGAAAATTAAAAACATACAAAATTAACATATACAAATATAAAACCCAATTTTTTAGGATTTGATATTTGTTAATTTATTTAATACTCCATATTAAATAGGGTTACACTTTTCAAATTTCTAGTCAAACTAAGTTTGACAAAATTTACACTATTTATAAATAGAGATGTTTTTTTCAATAATTGATAGTACAATAAGCAAATAGCTATAAAGATCATATCGACGATATATTTTGTAAATTACTTTTCTTTATTCGTTCTAAGTTTTTATTATAATTCTCAAATTAGTTTTATAATCCAAATCATGACTAATACCAGTGTTTACGTGGGAAATTTGCATGAAGGAGTAAGCGATGCGTATTATATGATATTTTAAGTTCAAGCAGGATTTATTATCGACTTTATATTCCTCGTGACATGGAAACTAATAAGCATAAAGGTTTTGCTTTCGTTAAATATGAAACAGAAGAAATAGCAAATTATGCTGTGAAATTATTTTCTGATATAGTTATACTATAAAGAAAACATTAAAATTTGCAATTGCTAGGCCAATGGCAACACAATATTCCCTCTAGACCAAGTAATAATCGAAGAGTATATGGAAATAATAGTTAGTAAAATGTTTACGTGTTAGAATTTGTTCTGATTTTTTTTTATAATTTTAAATTTTTGTATTTGTGAATGATGGGCAAAATAGTCACCATGATGTAATTAAGTGAATATTTTGTATTTTTCCACTCTACTTTTCTATCGAATAGAGGTCTTTTCAGTAAAAGGAGGTCGTATGTTATTTTTACTTTTTCTAAAAGAAAAATTAAAGGTTTTCAACTTTTATAAATTGGGGATTTTTTTTTATTTTTTTAGCAATAGTAATAAATCATTGGCATCTGAGGATAGTAAAAAGTCATGAAAAAGCAAAAAGATAAAATTTATTTTTATTATGTCAACGACATTTCTTCGCATATTTTTTTTCACCTTTTCTAAACTGTGAAAAATAAAAGAAAAAGGGTAAATAATATTTCCTTCTTTACATTGAAATACAAATTTTGTTCAAATATTTCCTTATGGATTGTTTTTTTTTTTTACAGATCAAAAAGAAACTGTGGTTATTTTCACCTTTGCCTTTTTTTTTTTCTGTACTTTTTATTTTTTTTTCTGCTTGATTGTTATTATGGGAGCATAAATTAAAAAGCAAAGGACTATAATTATGTTTTTTTTGTAAGATTCTAAATGTAGTAGTCGTAATCATTTTCTTTTGGCATCTGGCTAGGGATTAAGAAAAACTTTTTCAAATAAGAATCGATCGAGTTAGTATGTGTCATAGAATTATTAATATTTGTGATATATTAAAACGGGAAATTACATAAATTTTGACTAAAATGGTGTGGAGTTTGGCATATTAGTATTTTAACAGATTTTGATTTGGTCCAGCATGTCCTCTCTCTCTCTCTCCTCTCTCTCTTATTATAAATATATATTATATATATATCAAGTTATTTGAGGTCCAAAATAGGTGGAATGTGTTTTAGATACATTAATCCAAGGGAATTCACATGGTATCGTAATATATAACAAATCGGGTCGCCTCTCTAGGCCTTCTATCATCCGCTCCCCCTGCCTATGTACCTGATCCAGGGATACATATGAACCACATTAGTACATACATAGACATAGTAGGGTAAGTGTGAGTTATATGTATCGAGATAGATAACGAATCTCACTCGCCTCTGTCCCCATTTGCTTGTGTCTCTCCTATTTACCCTGTATCTTAGTCAGCAAAATTCATTGGGATTTAAGCGCTCCCGATACTGTGTTAATATACGACATAAATTCTAACTAACTGCATTGAATAATACGCTAATCATATCGATGCCTAATGATAGATGAAATATCATTGTGTGATGTGTTCCATAAATTTTTCAATAGTGAGTAGAGGTTCTTTCAAAACAACTAACTCCATGTAACTGATCCGCTAAAAATAAGAATATTTACACATATTAATAATGTGTGTACTATTTTTAACTCAACAAACACAAAAGTGTTTTTTTTATTTCGCATAAGAACCATATGAATTAACTATGGTATAAGTTTGGGAAAATGAGGATTAACTCTGCCAATAATTTAATGTGAGACAAATTCTAGTACACCTAATTCTGCTTCCAATTCAAGTGATGTGATCATGGAGATGGAATACAATGTTCCAAAGTTTAAAGAATTCAATTCTGAAAACTTGAACATTTTATCCAATGCATTAGAAGAAATTGTCCCATGGCAAAAAGGAAGTGTTATACAAGAAATTGTTGCAACAATATTGCAATGTAGGTCCAAAATGATAAGAAGAAAAGAAAAAAATTTAACCAATGAAGCAAAACAAGAAACTTGGTTATTTTTTCAAGGTCCTGATGTTCATGCCAAGGAGAAAATTGCTAGAGAATTGGCCAATGTTGTGTTTGGATCATACTCGAATTTCGTATCGATTGGACTAAGCAATTTTTGTTCTAATTTTAGTAACAAAAGGTCAAGAGATGAACAAAGTGGAGTTACATTGATAAATTTGGTCAAGGGTTGCTTGTAATTCTCATTGTGTGTTTTACTTGGAGGATTTGGAGGAACTTGATTATTGTTCACTAAGGGGAATCAAGAAGGCTATTGAAAGAGGAACAATTACTAATTCTTCAAGTGGTGAAGAAGTTAGTCTTGATGATGCATTATTTTGAGTTGTGATAATTTTGGTTTTAAGTCATCAAGAGGTTGTTCACCTAATGTGAAGCAAAAGTTGAAGAAAAAATTAGCACAAGTTCTAGTTGTGTTTCATTGGATTTGAATCTCTCTATGATGATCAAGATTTGTCAAGTGATGATATTGGACTTCTTCAAAGTGTTGATAGATGTATTTTTTTCCAAAATTCATGAACTATAGTAGAATAGGATTTTTATATTATTATGTTGATGATGTTATTTACTTAATTTCTTTGTTTTTTTTCTCTTTCCTCTAATGTTCAAATAGTAGGTCAAAAGAGTTGTGATATCTCTCTTTTTTTATGTACTAAAGTTTTGTAAATAGAACTTCCAATACAATTTCTTAGTGCTACTTTTTTTTTTTTTGATCCAAGTTCTTTTTAGGCAACATGAAAGATTTATGTCACTAAAAAATAATATTTTTTGTTTTGTATAATATTGATATGAGATGAATTGGACGAAATAATATGATAAGTGAGGATTTATATCAGAGATGGAGTTAACATATCGATTATAGGTTCGGTTACACTCAATAGCTTTAGTGTATGCAGGCCCTGTATTTTTGTTAAAAAGTTAACTTGATATATATAAATAATTTGTCATGAATCCATAAACTTTTTTTTTTCAAATCTAAAATTATAAATTCAAAATTTTAGCTTTGAATCTGATTCATATAACCGATCTCAACTTACAACGGGTTTAAGTTTAATGTTCTTTATCATTGAATTCATAGCACTTCTAAAAATTACAAGTCAAAATTTAGTATTTATTAAAATTCCTGTTAAAAATATAAAATTCAACTGAACCGTAAAAATCATATCTCATCCATCTCCTAAGTGCAATTACATATGAATGTAAAAGAAAAAAAAACTATAGATATATCACCACTATATGGTGGATATCATTATTATTGAATGATTTGAAAGATACAAACAACATTGTATCATCATTTTTTTATCTAGAAATGTTTAGTGAACTTATGGAAGTGGACCCTCTCCATTACTGTTCTTGCCAATGATTCAAGCATATCACAATTAACACAAAAAAAGGTAATAAAAATGTTATGCTTCTAACTAGGTAGTATCTTTTTACAAAGACAATAATAATGAGACTTGAATCATACTCATATTTACTTTGGGAACAATTAGTTAGTGTTTGATGATGTATTCCAAAAAATGGCATTATGACATTATCATAGTGAAGTCTATCATGTTTCACCTTTTATTGAATCATTTCAATGTCTATATTATGTTTCACCTTTTAATATTGTACCAATTGAATTTCAATAATATGAGTGACCATAGTTTTTTTTTATATTTATTTTATAAGCAAGCCTATGATATATGGGAAAAATTTAGAGTTATAATTTAGTGCGACAGATAAAATTTTATAGTTAAATAAAAAATATAGATTGATCAATAGAAATATATCACTAGTCATTTTTTCAAGTTGTTTGTTGAAAAATAGTCACTATCATGAAGTTAAAATTTTTAGTATATGAAACTTTATTGATCTAACTAATGTAGATTTATAAAGATGACGCCTATTAACCACTTTTCGATTGAGGCTTTTATTTGGAAAAATGTATTGTCATATAATTTTACATTCGATTAATCGAAATCTGTGACAAAGACTAAAAAGTGACTGTTTATGAATTTTATTCTCTAAATTCATGTTACATAAAGCTCAAGAAATCCTTCTAACTAGGAGTTTCTCTATTTTCACAGCTCGAATCCAAAAAATAAAAAGTGAGATGTTAGCTTGATGTCTCTAAATTCAAACACTTCTAAAGCTGTTTATTTAAGATTCTTTTTAATTTATATTATTTTTCTTATTATTATGTTGAGCTGTGTGAGATGCTCTTTGTCTTTGTAATAATCATTGGCATCTGAGGATAGTAAAAATTCATGAAAAAAGCAAAAAAGATAAAATTATTTTTATTATGTCACCGACATTTCTTCTCATATTTTTTTTCACCTTTTCTAAACTTTGAAAAATAAAAGAAAAAGGGTTAAAATAATATTTCCTTCTTTACATTGAAATACAAATTTTGTTCAAATACTTTCCTTATGATTTTTTTTTTTTACAGATCAAAAGTAAAAGTGTTTTATTTTCACCTTTGCCTTTTTTTTTCTTTTACTTTTTATTTTTTATTTTGCTTTATTTGCTTATATATGGGAGCATAAATTAAAAAGGCAAGAGACTATAATTATGTTTTTTTGTAAGATTCTAAAATGTAGTAGTCGTAATCATTTTCTTTTGGCATCTGGCTTAGGGATTAAGAAAAACTTTTTCAAATTAAGAATCGATCGAGTTTATGTATGTGTCATAGAATTATTAATATTTGTGATACTATTAAAACGGGAAACTTACATAAATTTTACTAAATGTGTTTGAGTTTGCGATATTAAGTATTTTAACAGATTTTGATTTGTCCAGATATGTCTCTCTCTCTCTCTCTCTCTCTCTCTATATATATATATATATATATATATATATATCAAGTTATTTGAGGTCAAAATTAGGTGTAATGTGTTTTAGATACATTATATCCAAGTGAATTCACATGTATCTGTAATATATAACAAATCTGGGTCGCCTCTCTTGCCTTTCTATCATCTCGCTCGCCACTGTCCTATGTACCTGGCATCCCAGATACATATGAACCACATTAGATACATACATATACATGTAGGGTAAGTGTGATTTATATGTATCTGAGATATATAACGAATCTCACTCGCCTCTTTCCCATCTTGCTTGTCTCTCTCCTATTTTATGTATCTAGTAGCAAAAATATATGTATTTAAGTGTATTTTTTTTAATATACGACATAAAATTCTAAATTAATGATAAAATACGTAATAATATATGTAATGATAGTATATATTGTAGTGATGTGTGTCCATAATTTTTCCAATATAGTATAGGTTCTTTCAAAAAATAACTCATGTAACTTTGATGTAAAACTAATAATATTACACCATATTAATAATGTGTGTACTAATTTTAACTCAACAAACACAAAAGTGTTTTTTTTATTATGATAAATAACATATGAATTACTATGGTATAAGTTTGGAAAATGAGGATTAACTTTCCAATTTAATTTATAAAAGGAAAATCCAATAAATCTCATAAAGAATTAGCACTACTTTTCATGATTTATTATTCGTTTTGGAGGAAAAAAAAGAATCACTTTAATTAATTTTACTTACTTTGATCCAACATTCTTATCTCTAAAAAGCATTATGTAAAAAGTTAGTAGTAGAATATTAGCAACGTGTTATTCCCCAAAAACATCTTATTTAAAATAATCCAAATTGATTTAATTTGATTAAAAATTAGAGCTTCGAAACAAAAAAGGTATTAAAATTTTCTAAAGAAGAATCTAACTTTAAGATGTGCTGTTTTTCTTTTTCCTTTTTTTTTTCTTCTTATTTTTTTTTTAACTTTAAAAGTTTAATTGCGCCAAAAGCATAATCCGTATTACTTTAAATTAAATTTATCAATATAAGAATGGAATTTGTCGGATAATACCTGGCTTTTAAAAAGGATCTCAATTATCACTTTCACTTTTTTTTTTCTTTTAAAATAATTAAATTAAATTGACGTAACAAAATAACATCAGTGTATTTTTAATTTCTTTTTTAAAAAAAAACTTGTTACAACTAGTATCCGTGATTCGTTATTTCATTTAGTATCAGTGACGGAACCAAAATTTTCGATAAGGAGATTTAAAATCCGAACAAATATAACATATGAACTAATCGATGGGGGTTCGGCATCTATTATGTACATCTAAAAAATAATTTTAATCATTCATATATGTATAATAATATTTTTCGCCGAAAGAGATTTAGATGAACCCCTAAAGATATGCTGGCTCCGTCCCTGTTTAGTATGATATTAAAGTTAGGGCCTTCCAATATTGGTTTCAGATAAATTGTTCATGCCCTACAAGTCTACAACAATCTTTTTTATTTCATAAAAAAAAACTTGTCATAACTAGTATATAAAGTTCGTTTAATATGGTATTAAAGTCAGAACCTTTTAATATAGGTTTTAGATAAATTGTTCATACTCTGCAATAAACTTTTTTATATTTTTAAAAAATAAATAACATATTATAACTAGCTAGTATCCAATATTCCGTCGTGAGACGGGATAGTCGGGCATGAGGAGAGATGGGGTGATGAACAGAAAAGAATCTCATATCGATGATGAAAAGGGTACAGTGGTTGAGGCTAAAGACTTCCATGTTGGAGGTCTCAAGTTCGAAACCCCTTGCCAGCTTATGTGGTTGGCAAGCTATTGCATAGGAGCAGGAATTTTGCCTTGTGTGCACCTAAATAGTAACAGATGCGGATTTTTCTCATCACAAAAAAAAAATCCTAAACTTTCTTATATTAACTTTGACAATCTCCTAAATTACCTTTTGAGTTTGGATTAAACCTAAATCTATTTAATAAGTGAAATATATAAATTACAAATTACAAATATTAAAAGTATTTTTTGTCTTCTCCCGTTTTCATTAAGGCAACGTAATAAAAGAGAACAACTTTGGCTTTTTTTTCCTCTTTGTTGATAGGGGATTGTATTATTTATTAATTTTTCTAGAAAATCGAAAAAAAACATATTAATAATATTAAAATCATAATATTCTAGAATACTACTCATGAAACATATTGAAAGTTACTATAAGCAAAGTCTCAATAATTATGTATAGCAACAAATTACTAAACCATCTAAAAGTCGGTGATGAAAATTAAAAACATACAAAATTAACATATACAAATATAAAACCCAAAATTGTTTAGGATTTGATATTTGTTAATTTATTTAATAATCCATAATTAAATAGGGTTACACTTTTCAAATTTCTAGTCAAATTAAGTTTGACAAAATTTACACTATTATAAATAGAGATGTTTTTTTCCAATAATTGATAGTACAATAAGCAAATAGCTATAAAGATCACATCGACGATATATTGTGAAAATTACTTTTCTTTATTCGTGCTAATTTTTAATTATAATTCTCGAATTAGTTTTATAATCCAAATCATGACTAATTCCAGTGTTTACGTGGGAAATTTGCATGAAGGAGTAAGCGATCGCGTATTATATGATATTTTAATTCAAGCAGGATTTATTATCGACTTTTATATTCCTCGTGACATGGAAACTAATAAGCATAAAGGTTTTGCTTTCGTTAAATATGAAACAGAAGAAATAGCAAATTATGCTGTGAAATTATTTTCTGATATAGTTATACTATACAAGAAAACATTAAAATTTGCAATTACTAGGTCAATGGCAACACCAAATATTCCCTCTAGACCAAGTAATAATCAAAGAGTATATGGAAAATAATAATTAGTAAAATGTTTACGTGTTAGAATTTTGTTCTCATTTTTTTTATAATTTTAAATTTTTGTATTTGTGAATGATGGGCAAAATAGTCACCATGATGTAATTAAGTGAATATTTTGTATTTTTCCACTCTACTTTTCTATCCAATAGAGGTCTTTTCAGTAAAAGGAGGTCGTATGTTATTTTTACTTTTTCTAAAAGAAAAATTAAGGTTTTCGACTTTTATAAATTGGGGAACTTTTTTTTTTATTTTTTTTAGCAATAGTATATTAGGGTTAGAGAATTTGGAATGATATTTTTGTAGTCTCTTTTTTATATATAGTTGGTTTGTTTATCACCACTCCATTTGTTAATTATTGAAGTGTTTTATTTAATCGATTTTTTTTCAACATTATTGACATATTATTTATAAAAAGTTTTGTACACGTAATTTGATCATTCCTTGGAATTACAATTATAATTTTTTTTTGTTAATAATCATCTTTTATATATGACTATCACTCTTTAACAATAAAGTTTTCTTTGAAATCAACTTTCATAGGTATGTTATGTTTTCTATAGGCTGGATGAGAAGGCAAACCAACCCTCCGAAGAAGGAAATTATGACTAATTAAGCAATTAGATCGTTAACGACCATATGTCTAAATATATCTGAACAAACAATACTATTATAGAGATCATCCACATAAAAGGGGGGGGGGTAAAGATCCGCATAAATTATACAAATATATATAGAGTTAGGTGATGTATGGTGTAAATGTGCAATGGTGAGACTGATTCACTCTTTATCAGAGGTCTCATATTCAATCCCTGAATATAGATAGAGAAAATTCTGCTGATAGTTTCACCCTCAAATGGGATTACAATATTAATTCAAATTTAATTGAAATTTAAATACGAACTCGAGAGCCAAAAATTAAAATATTATTGAGAGGGGATAGAATTTAATTACATGGAATCTTAAGATTATCTATTAAAAGTAGAGAAGCAAAGTGAGATCCTCCACCATGCATGAACTACATATACATTAATGACTGAAATATTCTTTTTATAATAAAGTATTAATATTGCAGAAAGTGGACAGCCCTTTTAACACCAAAAAAAGTTGTAATCTTTTTTAAAAACTTTTTCTTATCTCACACTACTTTTATATTTATGCACCTTTTTACGTACCTTTTCAGTGCATTACCTTTTTCAAACTTTTGATCATCTTATCATATAATAATATTAATAATTTTAAAAAATAATATGATAATAGTGATATTTATCAAAGAACAACATAAGGGAACTTTTTTGTGTAAAAAATTAATTAGCACATGAGATTTCAGACATATTTTCTTTTAGCCCAATGAAATTTAGACACATGAAAAAGCACTAGTAGGTAGAATTATTTTCAATTTTTGGAACGTTTGAATATAAAAATTGTAAAATTTAGAAGAAAAAAATTTAGTGTTATATATGGTTTCAAGTTGAAAACGATATGTTGAACCTAAATACAAATTGAAATTATCTTATCATTTTTCCAAGTGTTTCTATAATTCAATTTAATTGTAACATTTCTATATTCAAATAATTTTGGAAAAAAAACCATAGTGTAGTGTTTTCCGTTTTTTTTTTAGTTGGGTATTTATCCATTCCTCATTGAGAGAATATATTCTCTCTTGTAAGACTATAAGGAAAATATTTGATTTATATGTAAATATATATTCTCATGAGTTAAAATATTTTCAAATCAAAAGGAACAATATTCTACTAGAAATTCCTGGGGCAAAACTCACCAGAATTATCACGACTCAAGTTCATGAAGTGTATTATTTGTCTGGCCCAAAAAGCTTTATAGATTTACACTTAGATTCTGCTATCATCAAGCTTAAAACTACGTCTACTGTGTAAACTTTTATCAAAACTATGGCTTGTAAATATCATACATATCTCTTTTTTCAAAAATTTATCAACCTAAAACCTACCAGTTCATTCATCAACCAACCCTCCAACATGAGCGTCACAAGAATATATATACACATACTATTTGTTTGTATAATTGTTTTGGTCTAGGGATAGTTTTGATCCTCTTAATATGCATTTTGGACATAAAATAATGGAACCATTATGGGATTGAAACAAATCAAATTTTTATTTCCTTGAAAATATATATTCCTTAAATAAAAGATGAATTATTTTGTCTATTCAAACTTCTATGTGAAGCCTTGATGGAATATAAGACATCATCATTATATAGGCAAAATCTTTCTCCTTTTTCTTTCTTTAAAAATGTATATCTTAACTTCATTTAATTTAAGGAAGTTGCCCACTTTTTAACTTTTTGGAACCTTTTCAAAATTCCTTCCATTAACTTTTTAGTGAAAGAGTCACTTCACCAATGTGGATGCAATGCTAGAACTGTTTCACCCTTCACTAGAAATCTCGAATTCGAACCCTGAATATGAAGAAAATCTTGTTTGAAAGCGTCACCCCCAAATGGGACCTACAGTGCGCGATTCGGATTTAGGTTTGGTTTTTAAAATAAAAAGGTTATTTGTTACATAAATTAAAGACTAATGACCCCAATTTGGTGACTTGCAACACTAATGGACTTAATAGTTGAGCCCAATACATACATATTTACATTGCTTACTAAGCCCAACAAAGTTCACCAAATATTCTTATTGGGCTGGCCTGCTACTCATATTCTTAGAATAACTAACTGATGAAACAAATCCAAATGACTTCTAAAATATTACAACAATAGTGTATAAAATGATTGGATTAGGGGTGTTAAAATCAAGTCCAACCGGTTCAATTCGTATAAGTTTGGATAGGTTAAAATTTGTCAATTTATCAGTTCAACTCATTTCAATCCATTAAAAATTTGGTTGACATGCAATTTAAATTGACTCACGAGAAATCTTACCAAAATATTTTTAAAAGGATTTTGTAAAAATTTAATATGCTATTTATAATCATAATAAAGAAAACAAATTTATAACAAATAAAACAATTAAAGCTTACTAAGAAGTGAGTGGATTAAGTTATGAGTAGCATCTTAGTCTATTGCAGCCTGAATAGCTTTTGTAACGGTTAATAAATAGTACATTTATTAACTCAACCCAATTTGATCAGTCTAAATTCAGTCTAATCCGCATATTTGACACCTCTACGAACGAAAAGCTCTTTGGAGCAACACATGTGGGCACCTAATTTCATAACTATAGAACACATATAATGTGTCCTATCAATTTCTCTTTTCGTGTTTATTTTAAAGTGAAAAAAACTCGTTACACATGGGCCATGCCTCATCCTAATGAATATTTGTCAAGCATCACAAATTCTTATAAACATTATTATAAATATGAAAAGAATTTTAGCAGCTCAATTAATTGACTATCATAATGATTACTTTATTATTGAGTGTTCGATTTTCCATTATGTTATTCTTTCCCCATTTCCCCTGCCCTTAATGTGTATGGAAAAAAAAAATTAGTTTAATATTTCATTACTTTAATACGAGTTAAGTTGATATTGATAATAAAAAAAAAATGATTTGTATCTCATCCGTCGGGTAAGATTATGTTTTTATTACTTATCGATTAGAACAACATGGAATATCAAGTAACGTAACGTCATTGATTTCTATACTAAAATAAAATGCCTTGTGCCTTCTTTGAAGTTGACATTAAGAGATAACTCTTTGCTACGTAATTACTTATTGAGAAATAGTAGTTGGTGAATCGAAAAGGACTAAAATGTAACATGTGTTGTCAAATAAAGGGGTGCAAGTGTAGTTTTTATAGAATTACAGGGCGTCTACGTGCAACTATTAATGGATTGTTTTTTGTCTATGTTTAAATTTGAACTTAAGACTTCACGATTCTCAACTACTTCATTGACCACTAGGTCATACCTTTTGGTGCTGATTTTGAAAAGATATTTTTAACTTACCTAAATGAGAAATTTATGATCAAACCTAATGTAATTATTAAGAGTAATAGGATTGGATTACGTATCTCATTGACCCACCTAAAAAAATTTAATCAACACACAAATTGAAATAACAAAAGCAAGAACCATTCCAATAATGAAATTAAAGAAGAAAAATGTACATTATTTATTTCACAACAATAATACATATGTCCATGAATGCTAAAGTCCAAATGGAAAAAAACAAAGAGATAAAATAAAATAAAATAAAATAATAATACTCAAAAAAATATACATATATATATTACCTACCAATCAAGATGACATCTAGTTTCTTCAAAATTACCAGATCTACCATTAGCCTCCAAAGGTACCTTAAAATCACATTCAATTTTAGGCTTAATTTTATGAGTTTTAATCCAACCAATCTTTAGCCTAATACGCATATTAAGCTTCACTTCAATCTCATAAACCCCTAAATTCTTCTCATTAATATAATTTGATTTCTCTCTATCTCCCAATAAAACCAAACCTTGTCCTTTAAACACCGGATGCAAAATGCTAGTATTTTTGTGACCCTGATAAAACGGTTCCAAATTCTGACTAGCAAATCTCTGACCACCATATATAGCTCTTGCTTCTATCGAATCGTAGTAAATCCCAACGCGCTTGTTAGGGTTCCTTATAGTCATATTGAGGGCTAGATCATAGTAGAGTGTGTTGTTTGTTGTGGAATAATCGAATTGTGTCAACTTAGCATCAGTCACGTAGAATTTGACCTTGTTAGGACGTAGGACTAGCCAAAGGACTAACACGATAACTCCAATGATGATGAGAAGAGTGAAGATTATTTGGCAAATGCAAGTGCATAGACAATTGAAGAGACAACTACATGGGTTGCAACAACTACCACCACCGCGACTACGGTGGTAGGTTTTGGTTGGTGGTGGTGGAATTGAAGGGCCATAATAGGCTCCGTTTAAGTTAGGTTCTGGTGCCATAACTTAAACGAGAAATATAAAAGATATGTTAAGAGTTTTTTTGTGTTTATGAGGATGAAGATGAATTATTTGTATTTTGGTAGTGTGTGTTTTCTTTGTATTTATTTTTTTTATAAATAGAAGAAAAAGGGCGTGTTTTGGAGTTTGAAGAACGCGCTAGTTTATTTATTGGTAGTTTCTTAGAAATTGTGCCTAACAATTATGTGTATCAAAATTCTACGTCATTGACTTGGTATTTAGTCAAGACTTTTATTAAACTCTTTACATAGGCTAAAGAAGGATACTTGGTCAAACTTTCTATGATTTTTTGGCGGATTTTCATGACTACACAAGTTCGTTTTCGATCGATATTAAATTAGTTCTGAGATTTATTTTGTTTAGAGCTGTCAATATAGATTAGCTCATTCCATTCGCGCTAATTTATACAGGCTTTGCAATTTAACGGGTCAGGTCGGACTAACTCATTTATTGTGTTAGTCAAAAAATGATCGGTCCAACGCACTTGTCGGGTCAATCTTTTTTTCTTAAAATTATATTTTTTTTATAATTTTTTAAATTAAATTATAATTTTAAGATATTATCATAAATATCGACAAGAAAATATTACATGTGGTTAGTGTTAATATTTGTTAATCAGATACAAAAAAATAAATTATCTATATAATATTTATTAAGTTTGATTTCAAATAAAAACATAAATAGCTAAATACAAATATTAACCTAATTATTTTCTAATAATCATAATAAAACATAAAAACTATGACAATATTCCATAGGCTATTACCTAGGTAGTGATTTCCTAGAAATTTTAGAAATTTTTTATTTTATGTTAGTACATATTTTATAAACATAATTTGTATATAAATTGTAATATTTCAAATTCTAAACAGATTTTGAGTGTAGATTCTTATTATTTTTAATACTTTATTTTATTTTTATTTGGCCCAAGGACCAGCCCTATTCATATTTTTCAAGCCCCATAAATCGATTGATTTATTCAGGCCGAACTAAAAAATATTTTTCTTAAATGGGCTCAAATATCGTAGCCCATCACTATCAAATCACGGATTAAGCCAGAGCGGCACAATAGACCTAGCCATATTAATGACACATATCTCCTATTTTTTTTTCTCGAGAGAAGTCTTCTAACTCGTTTTAAAACGTCGAAGATGGGCATAAGTTGAATTTCAATTCCACAATTATACACATATTGCTCATGTGTAAGTATGAGATTTGTGACTAAATTGGAATCTCAATTAGAACATTATTTTTCATATAATGTTTGGTGACTTAGATGTTTTAAGACAACTTTTGTTGGGCAGCTGTGCTGTCTATTTTTGCTCCACTTTTCAAATATGCCATAACACAACAACATTATCCTACCAAACTCTATTTTCGTATTCATTATGAAAAGGAAAAATGTTACACTTATCTATATTTATATGGTTTTTACAACAAATTTATAAGTTAATATTATCATAATAATTCAGTGTTACAATTAATTATTTATAAATATGAGTCTAATTTCATATATATAGGAAATATTCCCTTTTAATCCAACCAGATTTTAGCCTTTTACGTATGTAATAAACTTCACTTTCATCTTATAAATCCATGAATTCTTCTCATTTTTGTAATTCGATCTTCTTTATCTTCCAATTAAACAAAACTATGTCCTTTAAACATCGAATGCAAATTGCTAGTATTTTTGTGAGTAGAAAATCTCTCACCTCCATACATATTATCTCTTGTTTTGATTGAATCGTAGCAAATCACATGTCTATTGGTAGTCATGTTGAGGGAAAAATCAAAGTAAAAGGTTTTGTTCGTGTCGGATAAATCGAATTTTGTCAATATGACATCTGTCACATAGAATTTGATTTTATCAAAAGTAAATAAAATTGTAGTTATTTTGAAGTATATTATATATTGAAGCAAAAATATGTTTTTGTGTTGGATTGGAACTATGAAATATTGGTAAGCAAAAATGATTTATATAATAATTAAATAGTAGCAAAAAGGTCATTTGACATTTTCAAAAACACCTTCTTAGAAATTGAACATATATATTGTAGCAACGAAGATTGCGTGTAGTATTAATATTATGAAGACTATTCTCATTGAAAAAAATCTTCAAATCCATTAGTCACGACTTACGATTTAAGTGTTTTAGTTTGACTGGATATAAAATTTACAAATAAAAAAAAATTCTTGAATCTTGAAATCATAAATTAAAAATGTGTGTAATTTTTTAAATCTCGCGGTCTTAAGCTTGTCACATAGAATCTCAGAGTTGGAAAACTTAAATTGGGATGGAGGAAGTAGTATACATTATTTTTTATATTTTCAAGTAACAATATAATAAGAAGAGCTTTAACTTCAAAGTGAGACTTCTTGACACCACTCCAAATTTAGTCGATCGGACTCCAATGTTAATATCAGATACCAGAAAAAAAACGAAAAAAAATCACTAAAATTACATGTCTCGTATTCTAATTTGTAATTTACCTCTTAAGTGAAATCAAAGTAATTTTTTCGCCGATTAAACTTTAATTTGCAACCAATGAAATACTTCCAAACAAACGTGACTTACTATACTACTTACCACTCCCCCACAATATTTTTCGAGACTTTCATATTACTCTTGAACATACTGAGCCACAACCTTCTTGATGAGCCAAATCACATCAACATTATCCTTTGCAAATTCTCTTTTACATATTTATTATGAAGCCAAAACATGTTAATTTCACATGCCTGGTCTTATTGAAGTAGAAAAAATTGTGTCACAATCAAGACAGACATTTTGGCAAATGGTTTATTGGCTAGTCACATTCACAAGTCTCCATCATTTATTCATTTGTAAGAAAAAACAATGTGATTAGCTTAATGTTAACATAATAAATTGATCTTATAATAAAATGTCTATGGTTAATTTCTCAACGGATAGTTAATTGCATTTGACATTAAGGGTGTGTTTGGTATGAAGGAAAATGTTTTCCATGGAAAATATTTTCCTAGAAAATGTTTTCCTGGAAAACAAGTAGATTTTGGACTTATTTTCTCATGTTTGGTTGGTGAGTAGAAAATATTTTCCGGAAATGATTTTTAGTGTTTAATTTTTGAATAAAAAATATTTTTGAGAGACATTTTATTTTTACTAGAGTAAAAAATAATTTATAAAATCAAAAATATTTTTTAAAATCAAAATTATTATTTTTTGGGGGTGGGGTGGGGTGGGGTGGGGTGGGGTGGCGGGTAGTGGGTTAATTTTTTGGGGAGGGGTTGGGGTTGGGGTTGGGGTAGGGGGGGGGCTGGCCAGTGAGGGGGTCAGGGATCGGGTGAAAAAATAAAATTTTGAAATTGAAAATATTTTTTTAAAATCGATGTTTTTCCAAAAAAAAAATATAATTTGAAATTGGAGGAGAGTTTTGGAAAATGTTTTCCTTAATTTTTGAAGGGAAGTCATTTTCCTTAATTTTGAGGAAAATAAGTTGATTTGGAAAACATTTTCCAAAACTTTTGTCCCAACCAAACATGGGAAAATTGGAAAACATTTTCGAGAAAACATTTTCCTTCATACCAAACACACTCTAAGTGGTAATTAATTCTACCTTGAAATGACTAGAACTCATATATATCAAAGTAAATATAGTTTAGCTACTTATTGAGAATGTACATTACACATCTTGACAGATTTAAGCTTTTCACTAAGACATCATGAAAAATTAATGCTATACTCCATTCTTCCTCCCGGCTTTTTTTCTATTCTCACTCTCATTCTACTGATGAATGCAATTGAAGTAGAATCGTTCTTCGTTCGCGTGAACAACGAAAACCACAATCTCGCTCTTTTTTTTCTTATTAAAAAACAAAAGTAGTTCTTGAATTATGAACTTGAAACCTCAAGATAAAATTTGAACCACTAAACCACTGAGCTAGTCTCTCTATATATTAGGGTGTATACTCCTCTATTCCAATTTATGTAAGATTATTTGACATAAGAAACTAAATGTAAAAGAGAAAATAAGACTTCTAAAATAACCAATATGTATATTTCTGTAGTGTCAACCTTAGCGTTTTCTTGACCTTTACTTTATGTTCTCTATGTGATCAAGGAAAATGTCAACTTTGCCTTTTCTTCAAAATTATAAATTGGCTTTAATACACTTTAATTAACTTCCAAACCAAACTACTCTATTAATAAACAAAAAACTATAGTATCCAAATTCCAGAATAAAGAAAATCAGAAAAAATAAAACAAACTCATTATTTATTAACAACCATAATATACATCCAAATAACAAAAAAGGAGATAAATCCCCTAATCAAGAAAATACACTAATATGATCCAATAAATAAAGGAAATACAACAAATCACAAATAAAAAAAAATTACCAATCAAAATGGCACCTAGTTTCCTCAAAATTAACAGATCTGCCATTAGCCTCCAAAGGTACCTTAAAATCACACTCAATTTTGGGCTTAATTTTGTGAGTTTTAATCCAACCAATCTTTAGCCTTGTACGCATATAAAGCTTCATTTCCATCTCATAAATCCCTAAATTCTTCTCATTATTATAATTTGTCTTTTCTCTATCTCCCAATAAAACCAAATTTTGTCCTTTAAACACCGGATGCAGATAGCTAGTATTTTTGTGACCTTGATAAAATTGTTCCAAATTTTGACTAGCAAATCTCTGACCTTGATACATGCCTCTTGCTTCAATCGAATCGTAATAAATCCCGATTCGTTTATTAGGGTTCCTAATAGTCATGTTGAGGGCTAGATCATAGTAGAGTGTGTTGTTTGTAGTGGAATAATCGAATTGTGTCAACGTAGCATCAGTCACGTAGAATTTGACCTTGTTAGGACGTAGGACTAGCCATAGGACTAATGCGATGACTCCGAGGACGATGAGGATGGTGAAGATTACTCGGAAAATGCAGTTGCATAGGCAACCGAAGAGGCAGCTGCAAGGGTTGCAGCTGCTTCCCCGTCCATGTCGATGGTAGGATTTGGACGGGGGCGGAATGGACGGGCCATAATAGGCTCCGTTCAAGTTAGACATAGCTTATAACAAAAAAAAAGAAAGTCAAAATTAAGTATGTATAACTTTTTTTCTTATTTGTTGCTTTTGTGTAATATAAGATGAAAAAAATATATAGATGAGAGTTATGATCTTATGGTGAGTAAAGGATAAATATTTATAGGTGTTTGTATGGTCTATAATTTAATATGTATATTATTTGAGTAGGTAAAATATGTTGAATTGGTAAGCAAAAGTGGATTGATTTTGTATAAATTGCCGTGTTTTTATGTTCTTTGAAATGACGCGGTTGCTTCTTGGCTAGGCTTCACGTATAAACGTTACTTCATTCTTAATCAGAGGTTTTAAGTTTGAGTTTTAATAAAAAATCATTTTTCGTTAGGAAGAGTTGTATCCATAATGGAACTTTTCAACGCGATTTTCAAATTTAATCGGATTTTAATATAAATATAAAAAAAAAATTAAAAAAAAAAATCAGTTTAGATTGACTTTTGACTTTTTGGCGTTGAAATCAATGAGTCCTAAGAATATTCAAGCACAGAAGGATTGCTTACTAAGTACGTACTTTCTCCGTCCGGATTTGTTTGTCATATTGCACTTATCGAAAGTCAATTTGACTAATTTTTAAAGGTAAATTAGATTACATTAATCGATATTTTAAACAAAAAAAATTAGATATTCTAAAACTATATGAAAAATACTATAAATTACAATTTTTTGCATATTAATATAATGAAAAAATACATCTTAAAATGTTAGTCAAAGTTTTTACGGTTTAACTCTAAAAATAAAAATCATGACAAATAATATCGAACGGAGTGAGTAGTATTTAATTTATTATTTGCTAAAAATGGTAAGAGACATAAGCTTGAAATATGAGATAAATAAGATAATAAAATGTCTAATCATCGAAAGAAATGTTTAATATAATGAATCAAGTCAGAAAGAATGAAGATTTTTGGATGAGCTAATATTGATGTCTAAGTTCAATTAACTAATCTAAGTTAACAATTTCTATCCAAATTAATAATTAAAAACAACACACAATTTTGGTTTAAAAAAAATTGGCTTTCTTTTAGTTTCTTCGGAAGGATACATTAATAACCTCTTCAGTTTATCAGTATATTTTATTTAGATATATATATGGCATGTTTCGTTTGAATACATCAATGTATGATAAACTTATCCTATTAGACACATATCATTTAAATTTCAAAAATTCTTTTATAATTTCTTATTAAATAGATTAGTTAACCACATAAAATATAACTTTATATATAGTAATGCATTAGCCTCAATTACATTTTCTTTTAACTTAAGGAACATGCTTGATGTTTTACGATTCATTGAATTTAATGTATAATCAGGAAAAATAATATATTTTAAGTATTTAATTTATCTACATAATAAACGTTTAAAAACATATTCAAAGCATTTCTAAAATTGGAGTCCGGAGCCTAACGGGTATAAAATGTTAACAAAAATTTTAAAACGGTATATAAATTTTAAATTTAACCAAAATGGCAAAATCGCTGGTAGAGCAACGATTTTGCTCGCCAGAAAAAGCAAAATCGCTGCAACACCAGCGATTTGCTAAACTTGATGATTTTTTTTTAAAAAAAAATTTAAATGAAATTTACAATATAATTTTTTTTAATGATTTTTTAATAAATCGCTGCCTAGGCAGCGATTTATCTTAATTTTTTTTAATTATTTATTAGAAATTAAAAAAAAAAACTAAAAAGCAAATCGCTGCCTGTGTACCAAATTTTTTTTAAATTATTTTTTAAAGTCAATTTTTAAAAAAAGATTTAATTAAACTTTGCCTTCACAGAGATTTTCCTTCATTTTTTAATTTTTTTTAAAATTATAAATCGCTGCTTAATTAAAATTAAAAAAAAAATCAAAAAAATCGCTGCCTACAAAAAAAATTGTAAATAGCTGCGAAGCCAGCGTTTAATAAAAAATTTTAAAAAAATAAATAAAAGAAAATATAAATCGCTGCCAACAGCAGCGATTTATCAAAAAAAAATAAAAAAATCACTTTTTTTTAAATTTCAAATAAATAATTCTTAAAAAAATGAAGAAGACAGTGATTTATTAAAAAATCATTTTAAAAAAATTATATTGTAAATCGCTGCCATGGCAGCGATTTCATTTAAATTTTTTTTTTAAAAAAAATTAATTAAACTTAGCAAATCATTGGTGTTGCAGCGATTTTTGCTTTTTCCGACGAGTAAAATCGCTGCTTTACCAGCGATTTGTTTTAGTTAAATTTAAAATTTATATACTTTTTTAAAATTTTTATTAATATTTTATACATATTAAGCTTCGGACTCTCTAAAATTGACTGTTAATATCTAGCCAGAATACTTTATAATGTATTCAGTTACTCAAATAAAATAGACCATCGTTTAAAAAATTAGTAAAAAATTTATAAGCTTCAAATCATAACTTTCTTATCGTCGTTATCAGACAAACCACGTGTCATACTAAACTGCTTTAAAAAATAAAATAACATCAAACAAATCATTTTCATTTGAAATTTTCTTCATAGAAGTTTCCACTCTTTTTATTTTTTTCATTTTTATTTAGACATGAACTAAAAATTCAACAACATATAAGTATGAAACGAATCTTTTATTTACGCGTGACAATTTTTCTTTTAAAAAAAATAATAACAGCGACCTTAAAATACCATGTATACAAATTTCAACATCTATGTATATTTATTCATAATTAGATTTTTCATTACCTAATCAACATATAAATAATACCTAAACATGGAGCTAGTAATAGAATTTGACCATTATAAAATCCGACATCTATAATGTTTGAAATATTTTATATTAAATTAAATCCGAGTAGTTAGGTTGGGAAATAAGAAAATGCTAAAGAAATAAATTTAAGTTGATTATAATTTTTTTTTTTAAAAAGCAATAAAAAAATAGATCAGTGCACAAAGCATTTCGCGCTCATATAGGGTTTAAAAAAGGATCGCACCCAAAGAGTATAATCTGGATTGTCTACTCTAATAAAAATATTAGTGATTGTTTTCACAGCTCGAATCTGTAACCTATAAATCACACGAAGACAATTTTATTGTTGCTTCGAGCCATTAAACCCCAAGAACATTGTGTATATTGTATGAAAAACTTTAATGGGGGATTTCTAGAAATAACATAGATCATCTTCTACATATGTAACATCGACACAATCCTATGTACTTCAGATACAATATATCGATTACAAGTTATTGAAAACAACTTCTATTTGTCTTATAAAAGGTGAAAGATATATTTTTCATATATTTTATCATCTACAAATTTTATTTATGGAATCAGACTGAATATATAATGCCGTAATGAATCTCCCCTAATGAACTATGTGATTTTGATTCTTCCTTCTACTTGAAAAATTAGACAAAATGGAAGAATGTTCCAACGTCCCTATCATAATATATATATATTTTTTATTTTAATACCAGTTTACTCTTTTCGTAATATCCCATTCACATTATTATCTTCTTAACTAATTGAAAAAAATAACAAAATATGTTGACTAAAACTTAAGTCAATAACTATATCTTGATTGGAAATTTCTAAGAAAAAACCCTATTATTTTGCCAAAAAGAAACCGTGTCTTCGAAATATAAAAATATGGCCTTTTCTACTATTCAATTAAATCCACTTTTGCTTACCAATTCAACATTTTATATTCTACACAAAAAATAATATCTAACACATTAACCAAAGTTTAATCTAACAAACACCTATATATATTCATCTCTACTCACCAAAAGTTATATCATTCTCAAAGCAACAAATAAAAAAAAAAAGTGATACGTACTTGATTTTGACTTTCATTTTTATTGTTATAAGCTATGTCTAACTTGAACGGAGCCTATTATGGCCCGTCCATTCCGCCCCCGTCCAAATCCTACCATCGACATGGACGGGGAAGCAGCTGCAACCCTTGCAGCTGCCTCTTTGGTTGCCTATGCAACTGCATTTTTCAAATCATCTTCACCATCCTCGTCGTCCTCGGAGTCATTGCATTAGTCCTATGGCTAGTCCTACGTCCTAACAAGGTCAAATTCTACGTGACTGATGCTACGTTGACACAATTCGATTATTCCACTACAAACAACACCATCTACTATGATCTAGCCCTCAACATGACTATTAGGAACCCTAACAAACGAATCGGGATTTACTACGATTCGATTGAAGCAAGAGGTATGTATCAAGGTCAGAGATTTGCTAGTCAAAATTTGGAACGATTTTATCAAGGTCATAAAAATACTAGCTATTTGCATCCAGTATTTAAAGGACAAAATTTGGTTTTATTGGGAGATAGAGAGAAGACAAATTATAATAATGAGAAGAATTTGGGAATTTATGAGATGGAAATGAAGCTTTATATGCGTATAAGGCTAAAGATTGGTTGGTTTAAAACTCACAAAATTAAGCCCAAAATTGAGTGTGATTTTAAGGTACCTTTGGAGGCCAATGGCAGATCTGTTAATTTTGAGGAAACTAGGTGCCATCTTGATTGGTAGATTTTTTATTTTTTAAAAATCATTTTCACATTTATGGAGTTTATTTATTTATTATCTTCTTCTTTTTTCATTAGTATATTTTCTTGATTAGGAGATTTCTCTCCTTTTTGTTATTTGGATTATATTATTATGGTTGTTAATAAATGATGAGTTACTTCTATTTATGCTGATTTTCTTTGTTAATTATTATGAGGATATATATGTTAGTTTGTTTATTAGTTTGGAAGTTGATTATACTAAATCCACTTTGTTAATTGGTAATTAGAAGGTTGATAAAAAATAATCAATTCTAGTATGTCAACTAACATGTTTAAGACGATAGATTCAAATGACATTTTGATATAATGTTATTTGTTAATATTTAAATTAATTTAAGTTCAACAGATCAAAAGTTCAAGATTATCTATCTTCAAGTTCATCCTTGTAAATTACCGAACTTCCCCATTTCTTTTTGTTATTTACAAAAAATAATCTTGTAGGTGGGTTGTTGTAACCTTTTACCCCGCTTGTCGTATGAAACAAATGACGGTCAAAAATTCAAAATCAAACCATTTCGGATATGATTTCTTGTATCTCTTTGGACCAGCCTGAATGGTATTGGGCTGGATTGGGCCATTTCTCTGTTCAACCGGCCCAACTATTACCAACAGTCCAACACAGTTTTATCACTAGCACGTTATATTAAAACTCGAACTAAGCGTTGTTCCAATTGAATATCTTTATCTCTCGATGTAGTGTTAACCACATAAAATATGAAAGCTTCTTTAATTAAAGTATTCACCTCATTAAGTCATAAAACCCACACACATTTTTTGAAATGATGCGTATAATTAAAGGAGATGACATATTTTATGTGGTTAACTTAATTATCAAATAGACGAACGAAAATACAGACAAAACGTGAATCGAAATAGTCTAAGGAGTTGAGATGTTCAATTAGAATATGATTTAGTTTAAGTATCTGAATAAAATAGCCCGACAAGTTTAAGGATCTGACTAAGTATTATTGCCAAAATTAAATATTTCTTCTATAATTTTCCTTGCATAGTCATGAACTCCATATAACGATGCTAAGTTAAATGAATGAAAATGAGTGGTGATAGCATGATGAAGAGAAATTATAAGAGTTTTTGTGCTTTTAAAAAAGAGGTTAACAATCTCACTGATTTTAATGTCATCACTCAAATTCAATTATCAATGCATTGTTCATTTTAGCCCTTAGTCATTCAGGCTAGCTACCTCTAGTCATTTGTGTTGAAGGAAGCTGATGGAACGGGTCAAAGGAACAGGTTTGGTAAAGCTGTCTGACGAGTTAGAATTTGAGTTACACTAAGACTAGACTATTCAATCTTAATTTATGTATAAGTCTATATTGTATACGACTAGGATAAGTTGTATATATTATATTTGTGTTGTATTAGGATTCCTAGTGTAGCTAGTATAGGACTCTTCTCCTATATAAGGAATATGTAACTCAATTATTCAATAATCAATACAATCATTGATTCTTCACATATACGTGAGAATTCTACATGGTATTAGAGCCAGACCCGTCTCACCCGATATTGGGACCCACGAAATAAAAAATTGGCCAGGCACCAGATGTTAAGCACTGGTGTGAGGTGGGGTGTTAAAGAATGATAATAAGTCTCACATTGATGGTTAATGAGATGAGTGAACTCCTTATAAGGCTTGGGCAATCCTCCACCCTTTGAGCTAGCTTTTGGGGTGAGAGTTAGGCCTAAGACCTAATTTCTACATTGTATAATTCTCACGTATATGTGAAGAATCAAGGATTGTATTGATGAATGAATGATTGAGTTACATACTATTTATATAGGAGAAGAGTCCTATACTAGCTACACTAGGAATCCTAATATAACACAAATACAATATATACACCTTATCCTAGTCGTACAAAGTATAGACTTATACATAAACTAGGATTGAGTAGTCTAGTCCTAGTGTAACTCAAACTAAAACTCGTCAAACAGATTCACCGAACTTGTTCCTTTGACCTGTTCCATCAGCTCCCTTCAACACTTTCCCTCAAGCTAGTGAGTAGAGGAACTGTAACTCCTAGCTTGCGACGAAACTCAGCAAAAACCTGTTTGGTTAATGCTTTTGTATGAATATTTGCTAGCTGATCCTTAAACCTCACAAATTGAGTAACAAGTTGTCCTCTAGCCACCTTCTCACGAACAAAATGATAGTCCATTTCAATATGTTTAGTTCTAGCATGCATAACTGGATTAATTGACATGTACAAAGCACTCATGTTGTCACAATACAATGTAGGTACAGATCGAAGAAACACCCCAAGATCATGAATTAGATACATGATCCATGTCATCTGTGATGTAGTGGAGGCAAGTGCTCTATACTCAGCTTCAGCACTTGAACAAGCAACTGTGGACTGTTTCTTGGAGGTCCAATAAATACAGTTTGCACCTAGGTATATGTTGTAGCCCGTAGTAGATCTTCTAGTGGCGGTACAACCTCCCCAATCAGCATCGGAGTACCCATACAACCTACATGATGATTGTGAAATAATTCTAAGTCCAAAGTGCAGAGTGACTTTGATGTACTTGAGAATTCTTTTCACCCCTTGAAGATGTGCACTGTTCGGATTTTGCATGGATTGGCTTGCTAAATTCACAGCATGAGTAATATATGGTCTTGTGAGAGTCAAGTATTGAAGACTCCCTACTATCATTCTGTAAAAAGATTCTTCAACCATACTTCCCACAACTTCATGTTCGGGGATTCAAATTAATGTTTTAGGAAGGTGTTAGGCACCTAAAACATCCGTCTAAAACGGTTTTCCAGCAACTAACAAATTTGGCTAAAACTTTGTTTTTATCTTGACTTGAATAAAATATTTAGAAGTAGAGAGTTGAAATACTAACTTATTTTTTAGGTCATTTCATTTTGCAAAATTATTTTAATTTTGAGTTGATAAAAACATTTACGATATTCGCGGGGATTCAGATTTTTCTAACTTTTAAAATTAACGACAAGTATGCAAACAAATAAGCAAATAAAGTAAAAGAGAGAAATAAAGAGAAAGAGGGAAAGAGAATTGGGTCCAAAATCGGGTTCTCTGTCCGCCTTGACCGATTTTTGGACCCACCTGTTTTGGGTTTTTGACCCATTTCCTGTCGTACCTGTCCTAGACTAAGCAAATAATTAGTACTAAATAAATACAGTAAAGTAAAATACGACAAGGGCTAATGCCTTAAAATAGATACAATACGAAATGCAAAATATAAAACGGGTCTTCTAATTCATCTTCTCCGACTTTCTTCAATTCTTTAAATCTTGGACCCGTCCATCGGCTTAATAGGTTGACTCGAAAAGAGGAACTTTGAGCCTTTACGGATCTTCTCATGGAATGCAAAGGAGAGGGTGAGAGTTCACGTTGAAACTCGGACGAATTTTACATGCAGTGAAGAGCAAAAATAAAAATTAGCACTTGAAAATAATATCTCTAAATCATATCTTAAAGAAGATTAAACGATTCCAAAGTAATGAATGTACCTAAGCAGATTACAACTTAACATCTAAAGCCAAAATGAGTAAATAAATAAATAGCTTGGGTATGAGAAGGCAATGATGTCGTTAATTTTATCTAAAAGCACACATAATAGATAAGCAATAATATCCAAAATATGTAATAATCTTAGAATTAAATATAACAATGATGCATTAATAACTAAATAAATATTTTAGACCATGATGTAAAACGAAATCAATTTGCTACGGCAAATTAATACACACATAGAAGTATGACAGTAATAGCAATTAAATGTTAATACTAATTAAACTTAAGATCCAAATAGTTAGCAAATTGGGTAATTGACAAGTTATATATATGTATACATATATGCATATAAAAAATAAAAAAAAATAAAAATAAATAAATAAAAACAAAAAAATAAAAAAATAAAAAATAATAAATAAATAAATAAATAAATAAATAATAAATAAATAAATAAAAAAATAAAAAAATAAAAAATTACCTGATTCTGGGCAGCGAACCGAGACTACGAGTTTGACGGAGACGATTCCACCACCTCTCCAAACTCAAAAAGCCGCAAAAAATATTTTATAAATATTAAACTATGGAACCAAGAATTCCCGAAAATTTCTGGGTACTCTTTGGTATCCTCCTTTTTTTCTCCTTCTCCCCTCCTCTTTGGTTAAATGAAAAGGGGCTTATATAGGACCAAATATTTAGTTCAAAATAGATGTAGAAGCGATGTGAGACAAATGCAAAGTCCAAAATTTTCTATTTGAATGGTTTAAAGCAATTGATTAATAGGATGAATTCACATAAATTAATTTAGCGAGCTTCTTAATCTTAACAAAAAATAAAATAATTAATTTAATCGTAAACTTCCCAAATTTATAAAAACCAATTATTTTAAATCGTTTGTGAATTTAAGAAGCTCATGAATTAATTCCTACCGGGGAGGGTCAAAATTGGGTGTCAACAGCTGTCCCTCATTTTACTTGGATTGATGCAAGAAATTCGAGGAAAATGAAATTGACTAAGCCAATTTTGACCGACCACATATTCATCTTTTAAGAAAATGGATCTGGTACGGACTTTAGAAATTATGGCCGAGCCCTGAAAATGGGTTTCCTACATATCTCAGGCTATATGAGAATTCAGGCCACTTGTAGTTCGATACGCTAGATTTAACGCACGATTTTGAAAGAAATCAAAAGTCATCTCGATACCGAGTTATGAGGGAATCGGGATGCTTGGGAATAAAATTCGAGTGGAATGTTAGAATACAGCCGAGTTTTCAACATCGAGCCTGCCTACATATCCTTAAACCATAGGAATCAGGTTGTTTGTAGTTCGACTCAATCGGTTGAAAAGGAAATCTATTATGCTAGATAACCTTTGGTTCTGGACAAGTGACAAAATTAAACGAGTATGAAAAGGAGGCTTGTAACCTCTTAGCCATGAATGTGGTGCACTTCACACCCATAATTAAGAACTCACATGGACATAATTTCCAAAGCTCTCGGTGCATTGTCACTCAGATTAGAAACTTGCTTCCGGTAGACCAAAATTTCCGAATGCGAGATCGAAACTGACAGAACCTAAAGAAAAACCCACATGCCTTCTGATAGGGGTGTGGTTTGATTGTGGTGGAAGTCGCTCCTCTGCTCGCGTCCTAAGAGTTTGACACTCCTCTTTGGACTATATCCCAGTTCGCTGCTAAGAAAAAGTTCCACGTTGTGCTGCATCCTTTTGATGTTGTCCGCACCTGTGGTTTGTTTTTGGAGAATTCATCCTTTCGGATGCTCTCGACAAACACTGAGATAAAACTCGTCAGCATAAAAACTCAACTAAAAAGGGAGACAGTGTCTTTTACCATGTCGACACTTAATTGTTCTCCTCGACATTTGACGTCAACTCGATCGGTTTTACGTAAGCAAATAGAGCTTATGTCTTATGTATGCAATCTTCAATGTGTTCTTCATTTGATGTTGAAAAAAAATAGCTGCAGTGCGCTGATATTTATCTTGATGTCGTCTTTGATGTTCTTCTTGATGTTTACTTTTATCATGAATAAAAGAGTGCAGTTGATGCCAATAAGTGAATATTCTTTTTCAAATGCACGATTTCTACTTTGGTAGTGCATGATTACTTGCGGGGTATGAATATCTTCCCGCGATGCGTAAATTTTGCGAGGGATGTAATCTTCTCGCGATGCATAAATTTCGCAAGGTATGAAGTCGTCTTGCGATATATAAACTTTTTGCGAGGAATGAAATCTTCTCGCGATGTATAAACTTTTGCGAGGGATGGAATCTTCTCGCGATGCATAAATTCAACGAGGTATGAAATCTTCTCGCGATGTATAATTTTCTGCGTGGCATGAATATCTTCTCGCAATTAACTTGTTATGCATAAATATTAACTAGCGATGCATGATTTTCCGCAATGCATGAATATTAACTCGCGATGCATGATCTTCCGCAATGCATGAATATTGACTCTCGATGCATGATCTTCTGCGGGGCATGAATATCTTCCCGCAATGCATAAATTCTGCAAGGTATGAAATCTTCTTGCGATGCATAAATTTCAGCGAGGTATGAAATCTTCTCGCGATGTATAATTTCTGCGAGGCATGAATATCTTCTCGCGATTAACTTGTGATGCATAAATATTAACTCGCGATGCATGCTCCTCTGCGGGGCATGAATATCTTCCCGCAATGCATAAATTCTGCAAGGTATGAAATTTTCTTGCGATGCATAAATTTCAGCGAGGTATGAAATCTTCTCGCGATGTATAATTTCTGCGAGGCATGAATATCTTCTCGCGATTAACTTGTGATGCATAAATATTAACTCGCGATGCATGATTTTCCGCAATGAATGAATATTGACTCGCGATGCATGATCTTCCGTGATGCATGAATATTTGACTCGCGATGCATGATCTTCTACGGGGCATGAATATCTTCCCGCAATGCATAAATTCCGCAAGGTATGAAATCCTCTTGCGATGCATAAATTTCAGCGAGGTATGAAATCTTCTCGCTATGCATGAATTTCTGCGAGGTATGAACTCTTCTCGCGATGCGTAAATTTCGGCGAGGTATGAAATCTTCTCGCGAAGCATAAATATTAACTCTTGATGCCATCCTTGGTGCCAAATGAAGATGATGCTTCAATCGAGTAACATAGTGTTTTTCTGGTTGCCTTCTGGCTAATCATATCGCCTCAATTAACGATAACGGCAAAATGACCTTCCCGATAGTGTATCGTCTTGATCGACAATAAAATAAATGACCCTTCCGGGTAGTGTATTGTCTTGACAATAAAATAAATGATCCCTCAGGGTAATGTATTGTCTTGATTGACAACAAAATAAATAACCCCTCCGGGTAGCGACATTATTATGTCTGCTAATGTGATGCAGATGCCGCCAATGACGAAAACCGTAAATTATCCTTTCCGGAGTTTTTATTTGGTTCATCTTTGAGACTAGATGACCTTCATGTTAGTTGAGAATTGAATGAAATAAACCAATCACATTCCCAAATCTTCGATATGAGCAATATAAAATAATTCCTGCATTCACAGAAAATTACGTTAAATTTTGGGAGAACTTTCTCCTCCTTTTACTTCTCAGTATTCATCGATCGGAATAATTTGCTGATATCAAAGCAAAGCTATAAATCTGCATCCACGGAAAAATTGTTAGTTTTAAAACGAACTGATCTGTGCTGATTTCTTCAGTTGTCTGCTCCTTGTCATGCTATCTCCGGTTGATCTCCCTGATCTCCCAACTATTGATAGATAAGACAAAATTCTTTATGCCAAAACAACAGAAACATAAAAGGAAAAATTTTAAGAAAATAAATTTTTGAAATGTAAAAAAGATCACTGACAAGTGTCATGTCACGTCACGTCAGGCTTAGTGAACTTATTTGAGTTTGATGACTGGAGGTATATCTGATTATGCGATGGGGAGTATTCAAAGCCAATCTAGACTTGTTGATAAACCCATGTCTGAAATTTTGAGGCCATCCTCAAAATTTCTGTCCCAGTTAACGGTATCGACTTATCTTTCAACTGTCGCTAAGCAAATCGTGAAATTTTGAGATCCTCTCAAAAATTCTATCCCAGTTGCAAATATCAAAATATATTCAGTCTTGACTTGTTGAGGATTCGGAGATGTCATTGCTTGTTTTTTGCATGGCAAACTCTAGTGATCTTTGCAACAAGCTAGCTAGCTCAATAATTATCCAACTGTAACGAGGTGGATGTCTCGAAAATATTCCAACTGTAATGAGGTGGATGCTCGATAATATTCCATTTGTAACGTGGTGGATGCTCGATAATATTTCAACTGTAACGAGGTGGATGGCTCGATAATATTCCAACAGTAACGAGGTGGATGTCTCGATAATATTCCAACTGTAACGAGGTGGATGCTCGATAATATTCCAACTGTAACGAGGTGGATGGCTCGATAATATTCCAACTGTAACGAGGTGGATGGCTCGATAATATTCCAACTGTAACGAGGTGGATGCTCGATAATATCCAACTGTAACGAGGTGGATGCTCGATAATATTCCAACTGTAACGAGGTGGATGCTCGATAATATTCCAACTGTAACGAGGTGGATGCTCGATAATATTCCAACTGTAACGAGGTGGATGCTCGATAATATTCCAACTCTAACGAGGTGGATGCTCGATAATATTCCAACTGTAACGAGGTGGATGCTCGATAATATTCCAACTGTAACGAGGTGGATGCTCGATAATATCCCAACTGTAACGAGGTGGATGCTCGATAATATTCCAACTCTAACGAGGTGGATGCTCAATAATATTCTAATATAATTCAAAAATAGGAACCTGAAATGGAAAAACAAATATATGAACCACTTATGGGGTGGATCGCCCAACAAAACTATATGCAAATCTTTGATTGGCCAATCAAAGCACATAATCCACTTATGGGGTGGATACCCAACAAATTATAATTTTGACTCTGACAATTATCAAGAAACACGTACGCCTAAATTGCTACGCGACGAACATACTAAATTGACGTATATGCACGTCGAGACTACGATTCTCTCTTTAAAAGACAGAATTATCGAGGTGAATGACTTAATTCATTCACGTGAAGATTAAAGACACATTTGCCTTCTATGACAAACTCAATAAATTTAAGTTTGTTGTTGACGTTTCTAATTGTTAACAAAAACTTGTAACAATTCGATAACTCTGACTATCAAGGAAATATTGCGGTCACCAACATCTTTGTGATGTGATGAACTCATTGATTCCTTGCAACACTTCTAAGATAGTGTTACTTTTGATCATCTTTAGATCTGATGTCGATTTCACATACGATACTGGCTTTACTCATACTATCACCTGCAAAGCTCGACACCAAACGTCAGTATTGACGATAAAGTAAAGAATAAAAGTAAAGATAAATAACTAGATTAAGTTATTTGACTTATCGAGATTAGGCTTTGATGAGTCTAATTATAACTTCAATCATGACTCGTGGCTAGTGATCATCCAACACTTTGTTTCTTACAACTTTGAAAGAATCTATTAGTGTTTGGCTTCAATATTCCTGCAACATAAAACGACATTGTGTATAAATCACTTGAGGTAACGTAATAAAAAGAAGAAAACTTGAGATGAAAAATTTTCTAGTGATGTTGATGAGGCCACGAGAGGCGTAAATGATGTCATTTTCCATGCTTCACAGTTTTGACATTGTCGTTTTGTGACTTCGGTGTTCCTGCATTCAAAGAAAAATTCTTAGTTTGGAAAAGACTGATTTATGTTGGTCTTGTCTCCATTCTCCTTCATGCGGTTGACTTATATGCTCGTTCTTCCTTAATAAATCAGTGTTCATGGAATATTTTGGGACCCTCCTCAAAAATTATGTCCCGGTCTGACATATATTTGACTCTCGTAACTTGCTTCGTTCATTCTGAGGTTGCCCATTCGAGAATTTTGAGGTCCCTCCTCAAAATTCTGTCCCAGTTTGCCTTGATAAGTAACAAATAACATTTGTGGCTTATTTTTGAGATCCTAGTTGCAAACTTGATTATCGTAATTTTCTGAGATCCACCCAAAGCTAACTTCGTAGCATTTTGGTCTTCTGTTTTGACTTGTTGAAGAAGTCCATCTTCAAATGAATTTTTGAGATCCTCTCAAAAATTCTGTCCAGTTTTCTTTATAAAGTGAAATTGGAAATCTTACTGGGTATATGACCGAGCCATTGTGGCGCCTACGTATCCCGTTGGAGCAGGAATCAGGTCAAACGTAGTTCCCCCCTCAAAGTTTAACCGAAAACAAGTTGGTATTCTCATTATTCTCAGTCATTTTTCTTCTTTCTTTCAATAAATTTCGATTGGGAAAGTAATCTTTGAAAACCTTAAATGTTCAACAACTAATCAACACAAATCAGTTTCGAGTACCTGACAAAGAAAAATAACTCAAACAACAAATGTGTTAGTTTGTGTAGGTAGTAGGTAATACAAGATATCACACAAAGTTATAAGCACACAAAAGTCGCTTCATTTGAATAAAGACTAACCCACATAAAAATTGATTAGATAAACAGAAATTTGTCTCTCTGATTTTTAGCTTTGTGAGTCAAATATATCGACCTGAGTCAGGACAAAGTCGATTGATTCTTATGGTTTTTGATTGAAATGTAACTCTAATTCTTTGTAAGAGTTGAAAAGATAAAATTTCTCAGAATGGGGACCGAACCTTGAAAGGCTGCCTACGTATCTCACAAAAGAGAATTCAGGTCCTACGTAGTTCGACCTCTTCTTTTTTTTTTTTTTTTTTTTTTTTTTACTTTAAATGATGAATCTTTTTTCTAATATGAGAGAGTAATTTTTGAAAGATAAAGTTTGAATTTTATTGGGAAACTAAGGACTCAAAGAGTATTTGGACGTATTTTTAGTAATGACTCGATATTTATGCTTAAGGAGTTCTAGAAAATATTTTTCAAGAATCAGTAGGCTAGAACATATCCAAATGAAGCAACATAATCAGACAAATAATTATAACACATAAACAGTTATTGCGCGTTCTAAACAAATAAGTGACCCTTTTGTGTCAAGGGTAGCCTAGCGATTTGAGGGATGTATACGTCATTTAAAATATTTCATTGTCCCAAAACCCAAATTTATACAAATTTATGAATAAAACTTAAATGGGGATACATAATTGAAAAAATGGAATACAAAATATTCAGTCCCACGCAGGGGTACAATTCTGTACTATGTTTCCATAGAAGGTCCTTCCATCTTCATTTCTTTTCTTCTCCGGGTCCCGCGTCTTAATACTTGTGAGATCTCTTTTTTTTTTTTTTTTTTTTTTAAGCTACAATCTACTCCCAATCAATATGATCGCCCGTTCAGGCCGTACCTTTGGACTCAAGGTGGTCTATCTAATGAGCCCAACACGCCTTGGGCGTTGGGTTATCTTAGTTCAAAGCTTATATTTGGATTTGGTTTTGCTCTATCTTAGGCTTACTAGAATAGTTTTCAAGTTGACGGTTACCCGAGTCGGACAAACAACGGGGTGAAGCTACCAAACGACGTCGGATGACCGCATTCCAACTATTCGTTTGATACTTCCAAATGAAACTCTTGTGTATTTCTGAAAGAAGTCGTGGAAAGTCACGTAACTTCCGTTTTCCTAATGCATACTATTTGCCATTTGGCGGAAAGATGCCATGAAAATGCAACAATTCAAAAACTAAGATAAACTAAATAAGTCAACGATTTATCACAAATAGCCAAATAATGTTAGTTTTAAGGTTAGAATCCTCCAAATCCCCAGCGGAGTCGCCATTTCTGTTTTATCAAAAATTTAACCTTTTATAAGGGTTTTCGATTTTTTTTAGAGTCGCCACTTAATTTTTGAAGAAAAATCAAGAAAACTATTATTTTCAAATAACTTAACAGAGAAAATTGCTTGAAAACATTTAAAGGGTTCGAGGATTCAAATTAATGTTTTAGGAAGGTGTTAGTCACCTAAAACATCCGTCTAAAACGGTTTTCCAGCAACTAACAAATTTGGCTAAAACTTTGCTTTTATCTTGACTTGAATAAAATATTTAGAAGTAGAGAGTTGAAATACTAACTTATTTTTTAGGTCATTTCATTTTGCAAAATTATTTTAATTTTGAGTTGATAAAAACATTTACGACATTCGCGGTGATTCGGATTTTTCTAACTTTTAAAATTAACGACAAGTATGCAAACAAATAAGCAAATAAAGTAAAAGAGAGAAATAAAGAGAGAGAGGGAAAGAGAATTGGGTCCAAAATCGGGTTCTCTGTCCGCCTTGACCGATTTTTGGACCCACCTGTTTTGGGTTTTTGACCCATTTCCTGTCGTACCTGTCCTAGACTAAGCAAATAATTAATACTAAATAAATACAGTAAAGTAAAATACGACAAGGGCTAATGCCTTAAAATAGATACAATACGAAATGCAAAATGTAAAACGGGTCTTCTAATTCATCTTCTCCGACTTTCTTCAATTCTTTAAATCTTGGGACCCGTCCATCGGCTTAATAGGTTGACTGGAAAAGAGGAACTTTGAGCCTTTACGGATCTTCTCATGGAATGCAAAGGAGAGGGTGAGAGTTCACGTTGAAACTCGGACGAATTTTACATGCAGTGAAGAGCAAAAATAAAAATTAGCACTTGAAAATAATATCTCTAAATCATATCTTAAAGAAGATTAAACGATTCCAAAGTAATGAATGTACCTAAGCAGATTACAACTTAACATCTAAAGCCAAAATGAGTAAATAAATAAATAGCTTGGGTATGAGAAGGCAATGATGTCGTTAATTTTATCTAAAAGCACACATAATAGATAAGCAATAATATCCAAAATATGTAATAATCTTAGAATTAAATATAACAATGATGCATTAATAACTAAATAAATATTTTAGACCATGATGTAAAACGAAATCAATTTGCTACGGCAAATTAATACACACATAGAAGTATGACAGTAATAGCAACTAAATGTTAATACTAATTAAACTTAAGATCCAAATAGTTAGCAAATTGGGTAATTGACAAGTTATATATATGTATACATATATGCATATAAAAAAATAAAAAAATAAATAAATAAAAATAAAAAAATAAAAAAAAATAAAAAAATAAATAAATAATAAATAAATAAATAAATAAATAATAAATAAATAAATAAAAAATTAAAAAAATACCTGATTCTGGGCAGTGAACCGAGACTACGAGTTTGACGGAGACGATTCCACCACCTCTCCAAACTCAAACAGCCGCAAAAAATATTTTATAAATATTAAACTATGGAACCAAGAATTCTCGAAAATTTCTGGATACTCTTTGGTATCCTCCTTTTTTTCTCCTTCTCCCCTCCTCTTTGGTTAAATGAAGAGGGGCTTATATAGGACCAAATATTTAGTTCAAAATAGATGTAGAAGCGATGTGGGACAAATGCAAAGTCCAAAATTTTCTATTTGAATGGTTTAAAGCAATTGATTAATAGGATGAATTCACATAAATTAATTTAGCGAGCTTCTTAATCTTAACAAAAAATAAAATAATTAATTTAATCGTAAACTTCCCAAATTTATAAAAACCAATTATTTTAAATCGTTTGAGAATGTAAGAAGCTCATGAATTAATTCCTACCGGGGAGGGTTAAAATTGGGTGTCAACATGACACACAACAGAATTATTCTTCTCATGACTTCCACTTGAAGAACTGTTCTGAGGACCAGGTCCGTTTCAGCTGTTATAGGAAACTGTTCCCTGTCCAATAGGCTTAAATCCTCTTCCTCTGGAATTAAAGTTATTATTTCCTATTCGTTGAGAGTAGTTTCTTCTTCCCCTACCTCTTTGGGCAGAGAATGTCATGTTATGATTTTGTTGAGGCACTTCTTCTTCATCCTCCCTCATATCAAAACCCCTAAGAGTATTAACAAATTGATTAAGAGAAGGATACGGTGGCTTACCTAACATGACGGTCCTGAAAGTCTTGTACTTAAGACCTAGACCTCTAGCAAAGTTAATCACTTTACAATCATCATCTACAGGCTTGTGAATGGCTGCAAGACCATCACATATGCCTTTGAATTCCTTAATGTATTCATCAATTGATTTGGTTCCTAGCTTCACACTTTACAGCTGTTGCTTGAGCTGGAACTCCTTATCTTTTGTTGCTTGAAGATATGCTTCTTCCAAGCATTCCCACATCTCCTTGGCAGTTGAGCAGCCTACGATCAGGTACATGTTTTCTTCTGTCAAGGTGCCTGATATCCAACTCCTTAGTAACACATCCTTCTTTTCCTAGTCATCAACAATGTTGGTGTCTTCTGCATCCTTCTCGCCTGCTGCAGTTTTCTCA
The DNA here is from genome assembly GCA_022817965.1 of Solanum lycopersicoides. Classification (NCBI taxonomy): domain Eukaryota; kingdom Viridiplantae; phylum Streptophyta; class Magnoliopsida; order Solanales; family Solanaceae; genus Solanum; species Solanum lycopersicoides. The sequence continues at coordinate 90,280,374 of CM040627.1, forward strand.
AGAGTTTGTCCAGTGGAACATGTTGCTTTACGTGTTTCTGTGATGAGATAGGTTAATGTCATCACTTGAATCAACTGGGTCACTTGTGTCCTCCATATAAGATAATTCGTTGGCTTAAGTTTAATGGAGTAGGACGAAATACGGCGATGAATTGAAGAGGTCGAAAGTGTGTTGGTAGCAGGGGCCATTGTGGTTTGATAATTTGATTTTTTTTCTCGATCTAATACGTTAAAAGAGTGGAAAATCTTTATTTATCTAATACCATATGAACTTGGTTGGATTAAAATGGGTGTTCAAGACAAAATTAAAAGCTGATGGAACAATAGATAGATACAAGGCCAGACTTGTGGTAAGGGGATCCTCACAGCTTGAAGGGATAGATTTTGAAGAAACATTCAGTCATGTGGTTAAAGAAACAACTATTAGGGTGGTTCTATCCATTGCTGTCAGTTTGAAGTGGGAAATTAGACAACTCGATGTCAAAAATGCCTTTCTCCATGGTTTCTTACAAGAGGAGGTGTACATGAGTCAACCTCCTGGTTTTATTGATCCCCAGTAACCTCAGCATGTATGTTTGCTTAAAAAGGCATTGTATGGTCTTAAACAAGCACCAAGAGCCTGGTTTGATAGGCTTAGCTTGCACCTCTTACACCTTGGGTTCACTTGTAGTAAGGCTGACCCTTCCTTATTTGTTTTGAAAACTCACAAAGGCAAAATATTTCTCTTGTTATATGTGGATGATATTATTGTCACGTGAAGTAATTCATCTCATGTCTCAGAATTGGTTCTACAACTTGGGAATGAGTTTGCCATGAAAGATTTTGGCCATTTACACTTCTTTCTTGGAGTTGAGGTTAAGTATTTTGATGGGGGCATCCACTTAAGCCAGAGTAAGTATGTAGCTGAGCTGCTAGACAAGACTGGAATGCCTTTTGCAAAGGCTATAGCCACTCCTTTGGCTCAGAAGCATGGTCTACATGAAGCTGTGGGAAGTCTGGTTGAAGCATCTTTTTACAGAATGATAGTAGGGAGTCTTCAATACTTGACTCTCACAAGACCAGATATTACTCATGCTGTGAATTTCGCAAGCCAATTTATGCAAAATCCGAACAGTGCTAATCTTCAAGGGGTGAAAAGAATTCTCAGATACATCAAAGGCGCTCTGCACTTTGGACTTAGACATATTTCACAATCACCATGTAGGTTGTATGGGTACTCCGATGCTGATTGGGGAGGTTGTACAACCACTAGGAGATCCACTACGGGCTATAGCATCTACCTAGGTGCAAACTGTATTTCTTGGACCTACAAGATACAGTCCACAGTTGCTCGTTCAAGTGCTGAAGCTGAGTATAGAGCACTTGCCTCCACTACATCAGAGATGACATGGATCATGTATCTAATTCATGATCTTGAGGTGTTTCTTTGATTTGTACCTACATTATATTGTGACAACATGAGTGCTTTGTACATGTCAGTTAATCCAGTTATGCATGCTAGAACTAAACATGTTGAAATGGACTATCATTTTGTTCGTGAGAAGGTGGCTAGAGGACAACTTGTTACTCAATTTGTGAGGTCTAAGGATCAGCTAGCAGATATTCATACAAAAGCATTAACCAAACAGGTTTTTGCTGAGTTTTGTCGCAAGCTAGGAGTTACAGTTCCTCCACTCACTAGCTTGAGGGGAAGTGTTGAAGGAAGCTGATGGAACGGGTCAAAGGAACAGGTTCGGTGAAGCTGTCTGACGAGTTATAGTTTGAGTTACACTAGGACTAGACTATTCAATCCTAATTTATGTATAAGTTTATATTGTGTACGACTAGGATAAGCTGTATATATTATATTTTTGTTGTATTAGGATTCCTAGTGTAGCTAGTATATGACTCTTCTCCTATATAAGGAATATGAAACTCAATTATTCAATAATCAATACAATCCTTGATTCTTCACATATACGTGAGAATTCTTCAATTTGGGCATCATGATTTTGTTTCATAAAACTCTAATTTACAAGTTTTTCGAATATAAGAATTCTTAATTCATCGATGTGCGACCTCAAACTTTCCTTTCTCACTCCAATATAGAGTTTGTCTAAGCTAAGTTTACTTTGATAGCAAATCCCTTTTTACTTCAACCACTAGCGATCCTTAGGTTAGTACACTCACCCTCAAAGAGCGATTTGTCTTATCGCCATACTATTTGAATAACATATGTCACGATTCAAGCTTTACTATCAAGATATTATCTGTTTTCACACAACCTCTCTAAATATATCACTTCAAATACTTTTTAATCTTATAATTTTATATAGTTAGATTTTAACCAAAAAATAATAATAATTGAATTATGAACTCACTCTTCTAACTATTTCCCTATCATTCCAACTATTTGAGTTCATGTGCCACTTTGTCCATCTTGGACTTTTATTGATTTGGTTTGTTGTAATTTTGGACCATGAAAACAACGAACATAAAAGCCAAAATGGGCCAACCATAGACAGAATATTATTGGATGCCATATAGTACAATAGAATACAAATAAAAATTAATTAGAGTTGGGACATATACTATAGTCTATATTATTAGGTCATCCACCCATTCTTTTATTTTTACAGTCACATCCCTTTCTTATCCATAACTCTCGACGTTAATCAGATCTCTTTATAATCGTCATTTTTTATAATAGTAATATTTTATTAAAAAATCAATTATTATTTTTAAAATGATAATATGTTATATATTTTCTTATTTACAAAAATGATGTTATTATTGATAATATCATATATTCTCTTATTTACAAAAAATAACGTTGTTATAGAAAGTTTGAATACATCAACTTTATGCTAAGTCTCTTTCATTGTTGTCCGATGACATAAAGCCACATAAATCTTATCTCTTTGATACTCAATTTTCTTAATCATAAATTACTATAAACACACTTTCCCACTAATACTCTACCAACAATATTCACTAATAATTAAACCACCTAATGCTAAGCACTTTCATAAAGTGTCAAAAGTATGGAGACTATAGCTCCTATTTAATTAAAACAGAAAAAAAAATCTTATAAAATTAGTTCACGTATATCCGATCTTAAAATTATCATGATTGAACAGTAATTAAATAAAATTCAATAATTATCATGGAGTTTCGAGCCTAAAAGGCCAAAAAAATTAACAAAAATTCTAAAAGGGCACATTAATTTTTTTTCTAACCAAAAGGGTAAAATCGTTACTAACATAGTGATTCTTTGACGTTGTTAACAGATCAAAATAGCTGCTCTATCAGCGATTTTGTTCTATTTCTTTTTTCCAGAAAATCGCTGTCCGTGCAACGTTTTTGCCAAAAATCATTTTTTTTTTTTTGGAAATTGCTGCATTGAAAGCGATTTTCGTTATTTTTTTTAAATCACTGCTATTGGAGCGTTATTATAAATTTTGTTGAAACTTTTTTTAAGTTCTATCTACTATTTATTAACATTATGTTTTGGGGTTCTTTCACACTTTCTTCACTTATCAAATATCTTAGAAAGTGTATAATATAATAATAATATACACTAAAAATAATAGTGTCTAACATATAAATTTTCTGCACTTAATTACCTAGTAGTTCTAATTAACATATAAGTTTACTGCACAACCAGAGGCTTTACTTTTCAAAAAGAAAAAATTAATTAAAATAGCTGCACAAACAATGATATTTTTAAAAAAAAATCAAAGAAGTATTTTGGAGAAAATTGCTCGTGGGTCAGCAATTTTGAACTTTAACGGGAGTAACGGAATGACAAAAAATCGCTACGTCATTGGATAATTTTTTTTTTAATGTGCCCTTTTGGAACTTTTGTCACTTTTTTTTGCGCTTTAAGCTCCGGACTCAATTATCATGACCCTCTCCCCCAATTAGTACACCTAGCTTGTAGCGGATTCAGAGAGTAACATGCAAGTGTACGAAAATATAATTTTTATGATCGATAAATTTTAAATTTGCCGCTACGTAACGATACGATACCTAAAAAGTGTCATCATGTACATTGAAATTGTGGTATAGTAAAGAGAGACGTATGGAACAAGTTATAGTTTGGTAAACAACTCAAATCAAGCAGTACATTAAAATTTAATTATATATTCACATGGGTTGCCCCCTTCTATATATTCCTAGGCTAATCAAAACAGGTCACATGCCCCATTTTACCTAACTTTAAATATAAATAATAAATATCGATAATTTGATACACAAAATATTTCATGTTAACGTGATTAAAAAATTCACTAGCCCTCACAACTATTGAAGAGTAAATTTCAAACCCTCAAAGTACCCATGAGAAAGAAAAAAAAAAACAATTTTCTCATGATCTGAGTTAATTATTTGTGACTTTATATTATATTATTTTATAGTAGAAGAGAATATCTGTCACTTTTATAGGCCCCCTTTAATTGGGAAAAATACAATAGAAGAATCGCCATATGTAATATTCATGAAAAATACATTTTTCACATAAAGAATTAACTTTCTTTTAGTTTTACACTCAATCTATCTTATTCGTAATTAGAATCTGTTTTAACTTTGAATAAAGAAACTTATATCAAAGATAGAACACGATAATTTCATATTTAAGGCTCAAATAGCATAAAAACAGTTTATTATGAATCAAAAAGTATTAATTTTTATCTACAATTATTATATTTTGTTCATCCATACTAACATAAGTAAACATTAATTAATAATTAGAGTAAACCAAAAATTTCTTACGTGATCCGATGTTTCACCAATCCCTAAAAACATTAGCAAATCGAAAAATCACTTTTCTAAAAGTTTTAATTAACGAATAATTTATCGGTAATGCTAAATGACAAGAATTTGATCAAAAATTTTAAAAAATTATTATATTTTTTTAATTTTAAAATAAATTTGTCTTATTTTTATTTTTAAAAAATAATATATCATTCTGATTAAATTTTCTGGCCAAAAGATTTATTTCATAATTTATTTAATCAAAACGAAAGAATAGTTCGATATACTAAGACTTTTGCTACGTACAAAAGATTTATTTCATAATTTATTTAATCAAAACGAAAGAATAGTTCGATATACTAAGACTTTTGCTACGTATAGAATTCGGAAAAGAGTCGAATCAAAAGAACTCAGCAGACTTCCCTTACATTTTTGCTAAAACTCTTTCCACGACTTGAACCCTCGTATAGTTCATAAAATAAGAAGACAATTATTTGTAATTTATTTATAATATAAGTTTTCCAATATTATTCTTTAACAGAAAAAATGTACAGTTCAGTCAACTTTATAGGACCAAAAATATTAAAACTGTAAATAGCAGAAAATTTAAAAAAAAAAAAAAGTTGGTCCAAAAAAAAAAAGTAATTAAAAAGAAAAATATAAATACTTCCAATGGCAATAAACTCCTCTGCTTCATCTTCTCCAAATTACTAAACACTCACATCACAGCTCCGAGCAAGTTGATATTTCACGGCGTTATTTCCGACGATAATTCCGCCGTCGCCGGGATGATTTCCGAACGGAACATACGCCGTACACGTAACATGTAAGTGATAATGCCCAGTCGTAATCGTCCCAACTCTCCATTTCACACGGCCGTCAATTTTGAAATCGAGCCAAACGCCGCCGTTTTGCTGGTCTTCCTTCAGATCTGGTCCATTATAAGGTGAAATCGGAACATTGTTACTGAAAACGAACGGCGACCATATATTAACGTCTTTATGACCTTGATAAACTGAAGGAATTTGGGTATAATAAGTAATTTGTTGATTGTGATAATTTGCGTATGTTTTCATCTTATCGTAGTAAACCCCGATTTTATCGTTAGGGTTCCGGGCATATATAGTGACTTGAATTGATGTGGAGAAGATATTGGGAGCAGAGACGTTGAAATTGAAGATCGTAGCGTCTTGGAGAATGAATCTGGGTTTTTTCGGTTGTAAAATTGCCCAGACTAGTAAGATGGTTAAGAGGACGACGAAGAGGAAAATGAGTATTCCGGCGAAGAGTCGTCGGACGAGTTTTCGTTTTTTGTCTTTGTGGTGAGTGCACTCCTTGACTGACATGGTGGTGTTTACTCCGGCGGTATCTCCGGTGATCGGAAAAGTAGTAGTGGAGCTGAAGATGTGGATAGTAATAGTACTAGTGTGGAATAAAAGGGAAGTGAGTGGTTATGGGGATTGGTTTATCTATATAGACTATAGAGTAATAAAGTGAGCGTCACTTCCTTTATAAAAAAAATGAATATTCAAAATTTAACGACTCGATTAAATTTGAATTCGTATCATCGAAATATTCTTCATTCTCACGATATATCTATATGTTTAAAAGGAAACTACAAATATATAAGTTAAAATTATAAACTTTATGAATATACGTCTGCATGTTGAAACTTTTTTTTTATCTTTTTACGTGTTTAATTTCTGAATAAAAGTTTAATTTGTCGTTGAATAAAAGAATTTCAATCATTTCCTCACTTGTTACGAGAAAGGCTAGAGTAAGTTTAGTCAATCGAAGTGTAGTTATATAATTTATAGTTGTTACTAATTAAAGTTGTTCGAAAAGAATTACATATAGTTATTTAGTTATAAAGAGTATATGTATAGTAATTTGATAAAGAAAAAATAAATAATTTTAAGCTTTTATTATACCTAGAATTCACAAGAATTTGACAAAAGTTTATATTTTATATTTCTATGAAAATGTATTTCTATGACCAAAATTCTAAATTGATAACCTTTTAAATCATATAATAACAATTTTATCAATTTCACCAGTTATGAAAAAAAAAAAACAATTTCATCTCTTCTTTTTTCCAAAATCCTTGTTTAACTTGTGAAAATGATTAGTAACAAATGTTTTAAAAATAATTTACAAGATAATAATTATGGCGTAAATGACACGTTTATATCGTAATAGGGTCCACTTTGTTATTATTATGGGGCAAATAAATTTCCCACCCAAGCCCGCCGACAACGGCTGGTTCTTTGAATATTCGTATTTATTCTTTCCGTTTCAAAATAAGTTTCTAAAATATTACGCCATAAAATGTTAAATATGTCATACGAAATATTATTGTTATTTTTATCCTTCCTAAAGATCACACCTTATTTGCCGACTTGAAGCTATAATTTTAGGATTAAAATAACGTGATGATTGTTTTATGTCACTTTTTTAATGATAAAATGATCTGAAAATTTTTTGTATTTGATTCCGTTTATAAATTGGATTCTTATATTTAGGGTTTTGCCAATGTTTAAATTATTGTGTTTCACTGAGTTTAAAAGTATAATCGACAAAATCATAAATATAAAATTTTTACAGATAAACAGAGTCAAATATAAGATTTTTTTGAGTCATTCCCTCTTTTTACATTTTGATTCTATGCAAGTACATTTTTATTTTCATTTTTCCTCCTTCAAAAAGTTTGGAGGCAAAATACGTAAATTGAAGTTAAATTTATAATGATATAAATTATAAGACACGTCAAGATCAATTAAATTTTCATTATAGTTCTAAAAAGTAAACTGATTTAAGTAGTACACAAGAATCAATAGTATTACGTATAATTACGCTCTCCTAAGTCCTAATCATAATAATTATAAGAGATTATATTAAACGGGTGGTTAATCATTATCACGAAGCTAATATCTTAACTAAATGTTTCTATTTTGATTAGTAATAAAGTCATTACTTAATAATCTCTAAAAATAATAACACGCTCTTTTAATTTGCATGAAGGGATATTTTCATATTTAATGTGAATAGTGAGGATGGTAACAGCCTAGCTAAGGGTGACAATGATACGTTAACGAGGACAGATCTAGAGGTTCGATTACAGATTCTCGTAAATATATTTATATAAATTATATGTATCTAAAAATTATTAAATATCTATAATATTTAATTATAATTAAATTATTATTTTAATATTAACTTAAAATAATTATGAATATTTATAACTCTTAAATTCTGAATCAACATCGATAAAGTATATATTGACAAAATAATGTAGCCGACCAAGTGGGAAAATGGTGCATCAAGGCCCCTACCCTTAGAAGGTTCATGTATAGGCCACGAGTCCAAAATTTATGTTATAAAAAATTAATGAATGAATCATGAATTAAATTGACAAATATAATTGATTAGAGAGAATAATATAACTCTTTATGATATAAATTTTAGTTTGATTTATGTGATACTTTAATTTATTTTATATGATATATTATATTTTATATTTTATTTTTATAATGAAAAAAAGCCTAATTAAATAACAAGAGAAATGAATAAATCATGAAAAAGAATAACAACTATTACTCTATAAAATAAAAGTCTATAACCAAACAATTTATATACGACATATCTGTTTGAATTGTGTGCTTATATTTAAAGGCATCGAACTCATTTAAATATTTTTTTTATTTAAATTTATTTGTGTACACATTTTTATGACATGTTATTATTAATGATGGAAAAGAAGAAAAGTATTTTAAGCATCCATCCATGTGGTCAATTTGGGACATCATTTTCCTTGCATTATATTCCACCACATATACCTACTAGCTAATGTTCACTTTTTCCCCTAATCAATAATTAACCTAAAATATTCTCTATAATCTATTAATTAAATAATTAATTAATCATATGAATCCACAGAAATTTTGCTTCTAATTATTCATGGATTTGACAAATTAGCAGCCCCAAACAAGGTCAGCAAAAGACTCAAGTGCTAGAAAGTTCAATCAACAACTATTTGCTTGGAAATTATTGGCATGTACATGTGAATAATTATATATGTTGTCTTATGATTCTAAATTATTGATTATGGGATTAATTAAAAGAAAAAAACTCAAATATGCCATCGAACTTTCAAAAAATATTGTCATCCGTTTAAAGTTTGGCTCATTTATGCAACTACCGTTCAAGAAAAGGCTCATTCATGCCATTATTTTTTAAAAGTGGTTTTGCAAAACCATTTTTGACAGGTGGCCAATTGTAATTCCGACATGTCATCATTTTTTTAAATAAAAAAATCATAATTCTGAAAAAATTCAATTATTTTTTTTAAATTTTTTTTTTTGATGATGATGTGACCGAATTATAATTGGCCACGTTATCAATTTTTGAAATAAAAAAATAAAATTCTAAATAAAAATTGAATTAATTCTTTTTTTAAAAAAAATTAATAAAAAATATTGATGACGTGACCGAATTATAATAATATATGTTGTCTTATGATTCTAAATTATTAATTATGGGATTAATTAAATTCACAAAAAAAAGTGACCAATCATTCTTGTCGTTAAACAATAAAATTCTTTAGCTAATTTTATATAACAATGCATTACACATTAAAATAACTCGCTTATTATGGGCTAGCTACTTGACGCAAAAATTTATAAATAATTCTGACAATACATCATATGAGCCATGGTGAGAAAATTTACAAAAAGTATTTGATTCTTGTGTTCGACTTTGACTAAATCTATCATATATCAAGAGATGAAGTCTCACGTTGGGAGAGATATAAGGGGGGGGCTACTTTCGAACTAAAAAACGATTTCAGAATACCTATTATATAAACCTAAAAACTCTGAATGAGTACTTATCATTCCACTGTAATTTTATCAAATTATACTCTCACAAATTAGGTCATGTATACCTTTTACTACTAACAACTTTTTTAGGTACATGAAGTTAGAGCTCCTCTAGTTGTTTCTTTTGGACAATATTGGTAGAAAAAAGCAAGAAGCAACATATATAGAAAGCCCCCACAAATGCCATTTTAATGCTGTTTTGCTGGTGTCACTTAACAAATCTAAGTATATGCATATGATCCCCACAAGAATTTCATATACTTTAACCTTATCATTATAATGTACATATATTCCAAAAGTTAAAAAAAGGTATACTTTTGGGCTCTGACACACACATAAACCTTACTTGGAAAAATTTAATTATTTGTACTTGTAACTTGTCCTTGTTAACAACATCTTCTTTGAAGTTTGAGCTCTTTGATTAGTCAAAGTACTTACACACAAGTTTAAGAAATTTTCATTAAAATTTGGTTATTTCATCCAATGGTGTACTAAATAAACTATTTTGAAGAATGTGAAAATTCAAGAGGAATAGAAGGATTGAAGGGGAGTGGGTGGGGGTAAGACTTTGGATATTGGAAAATATAATAAACAAAGGATATGTCTAAACAGAGTCGGTATCAAAATTTAAACTTTATTATGAAATATAAACATTTTAGTATAACGATATAGAATGTTATTAAAATGAGAAAATTACACCGATAAGCAAACTTATACTATTTAATTATTCATCATAACTATAGTTTGCTATAATTATCACTCGCGACTAACATTATATATTAATTATGTGGACTGACTTCGATTTATATAATTAGTCATGTTTGTATATGTATAATTAGCCAGGATATACAAATGAATATGTATAATATATAATTTTTTAGCCTTTATACATATACAATTCACCCCTCTCCCACTCTCTACCCTCTCTCGCTCTCCTCTCTCCTCCCTCTCCCAATCTCCCTTGCCATTTATACAAATATATATGTATAATATACAGTTATATACAATTATATACATATACAATTCACCTCTCTCCCACTCTCTGCCCTCTCTCGCTCGCCTCTCTCCTCACTCTCTCGATCTCGCTCGCCTCTCTCCTCACTCTCCCAGTCTTGCTTGCCTCTCTCCTCTCTCTCTTAATCTCTCTTGCCATATATACAATTATATATGTATAATATACAATTATCTAACCAATATACATATACAATTCACCTTTCTCCACTCTTTTCCCCTCTCTCGCGTCTCTCTCCTCTCTCTCGCAGTCTCGCTCGCTTCTCTCCTCCAAATAACATCTAGCTATAAATTTTAGTTATCAAACTATAGCTATGGAGAGTAATTAATTATTTTTAAGTGGCTATATGAAAGTTTCCCTATTAAAATTGATTGTTTTGTATATATTTAATAAAATTTTAATACAAATAAAGAATTTAACTTAAATCTACAAAGTTTGATTTGGTCGAATTCATAATTAACATTTTAGCATATATGAGTGAAGTCAAAAAATTATACTACGTATAGAAGATTAAAATTACTTTTTTTATTGTTGAATTTTATTGACTTCTTCCTGTGTTTACTTTATATTTTTAAAATTTCTTAATAAAAGTTCTGACTGTGCTGCTATTTCTGATTTCGAAAAAGTAGGTGTAGAAAATGAAAGGAAGGATATGGAGGTATCAAATGTGTAAGTCATACATGTGTGTGTTGTTCATTGGTCTTTTTCACACATTTAGTGCCTTTATAGTGTATAATATAAATACAAAAAAACAGTAAAAAGGGCCCTTCTTTTTTGACATTTAAGGACTTTCATTTAATATAATTAGGTGTTGCTAGCTATATATCATGAGAATAGAGACTTCTCAATTTCCATAATACTCAAATAATTTAAATGCATTGTTAAGTTATGTCAAATAACTTCATAACATGAAATACAAATGTTTTTTAAAAAAAATTTCTAGTGTTCAATTTTAGAAGCTCGCTACACAATAATACGATTAATTCAAATTTATATTAAAAAAAACTAACTAAAAAATAATTAAATTGCTTTATTTGTAAGATTAATAACACACTACATTTGAACTCAAAATTTCTTGTTGAATTTTTCATACTAATTACTACCCATACTTCCTTGGGGTGGGGGGTGGGGGTGGGGTGGGGGATGATAATTAAATTCGACACTTGAGCAATTTCTTTAGAGTGCATGGGAGCCACATTTAACATTTAATTTATAAAAGACATTTTGAATTTTGAATTTTAAATATAAAGGCACCTTTGATCAGGAGTACTAGCTTTACCTTTTAAGTCGAATTTTTTAGAATAAATCTAAATTACTATGACCTCAAAGCGATTATCAGGAAAAAAAAAAGAGACAATTAAGCACACTAAAACTCTAGTGATGCACAAGGTCCAAAGAAATATCCGACCATGAGGAGCTATTGTGCGCAGTCTTACCATAAATTTTCACGAACGAAAAAATATAATAGCAAAAAGTTCTCCCTCCACACCCTCACCCCCACCCCACCTCCACCCACATGCACTTCACCAAACTTCCCACAACTGCTTAAAAATTTTATTAAGCTAATTATATAACAATAAATAAATAACATATAACGTATCCAATATAATCTTATATGTAAATATGAAGAAGGTTAAATTACATAGATTTTTTATTTTTTTTTTTTATGAGTTAAAATAAGTTATTTCCAATAAATTATCGGCTCAAAAAAATTAAAAGTATTTATCAAAACAAAATTTTAAAAATATAAGAATAAAAAGTCTTCCTGTTTTAAAAACATTTTATTCTATGGCCACCAACTGCAAAGTGCTAAAAGCAATTAGGTAACAAAATTCATATCTACCCAAAAAGAGAGACAGAAATCAAATATATTTATATACATCAAATTTTGTGCACAAAAAGTTTTTACATTATCAAAGGATACTTACATAGATACCTCAATAAAAATTGAGATCTGTAAAAATTAAAAATAAAGGCAAATTTTATATTACAAAGAGTAAACATGACCTAAAAAAAAACTTTTATACATAATATATAGTGTATATAACTTAAACTATTTGTAATATTCATGTCTATGCTTTATCACACTAGGTTTTGTGGTTGATACCTAATATACTAGCTTAAGTATATCAAACTTTGACTAAATAAAAAAGAAAAAAAAAAGGACATGTTTACAGTTGGTGAAAATATGTACATGTAAAGAAACGATCTGTATCCGAAGTTTCATCATTTTCAAGAATATTTGAAGCGCGAGACTATTTAATAATAAAGAATTCATCTCATCATGCTCCTCGATGTTATAAGATATAGATTGATGTGTGCATGAAATTTCACCAAGGTTCCCATATGATATCCCTTCAATTAAAATGAGGCAAGAGAAATTAAGATCTCAGGATGAGTAATTTAATAATAGATAAATGTGAATAGTCAGAATATTTTATTTATAATGGCTAAATATTTTGTCATAATAGTCAAAATATTTAGACAAACAATGTTATTATGAAAACGTTTGATTGTAATTAATATCACGTAAGAAGAAGAAAAGAAATAAAAAAACTTACCACCAAGTCTCGTCGTACTCGCATTTCGATTTGTAATTATTTATTCTCCCATCCCACTCTGGCAAGCTAGTTGGATTCTTGAAATTCAAAATTAAATCATCACACGATAGATACAAATCTCTTT
>CM040627.1:90294680-90324380 GCA_022817965.1 Solanum lycopersicoides
AATCATTTTCTCTCAAGGTAAGAAAAATGATTTTGGTTATGAAAATAGAGAAAATAAATTTCCAACAACACAACTCATCTTCACCATCAGCCCCGTCGCTACCACCCCACATCCTATTTCTACTTTTCATAATATTATTTGTCCAGATTATATAACAATATTTTTTTATTTACATACTAAACATTATAAAAAGTTCCTATCTTATTATTTTTTTCGAAAATATTTTCCTTTCATACCGAACGCCTCCGTGGTTAAAGTAACTAATTAGTATAGTTATTGTAGTCCAAGTTGCACTGCAAGTTTACGTTTTAGTGTGTTAAAAAAGAGAAACAAAACTAAGTGAGAATTAGAAGTGGAGGCTTCAATCCCACTGCATAACCACTTTCTAATTAAAGCTAATTAACCTTTAATCTGTTTTTATCATCAGAAGAATATTAATTTAGGACAAGTTCACGAATCATAGGAAAAGTTAGATTCTAAAAAATATGTATATCATAAGATATATTATACACCCACCGTCCCATATCAACCATTTATTTTCCCCTTTTAACGTCTCTTAAAAAATCATAAATAAAAGTAATTTTACTAATTTACTTCTTAAGAAATATTTTAAACTTTTACAAATTTGTTTACACGTTAAAAAAGGAATAAAGTATAGTTATAATGTTTAACTCATTCTATCTTTAGTAAACGAACAAGTAATTTCAAAGAACTCTTTATAATAATATGAATAACTAATATGTAACTGAGAGAGTAAAAGTAATTTTCATTTTATTTTCACCTTTATCATGGAATCCAAAGTAAATGGAATATAATAAGTGATAACCATAACTCTGATTTATTTTTTCTTCCCCCAAAAATGTTATCAACTAATAATATAATATAATTTATGGGTACAAAGACATTCAAAATATGTGAGGAACAATTAGCTTACTATTCTTAATAATTCAATTTAACAACTAGTGATAAAATAATTCTCATGTATATATACTAACACCTTCTTCATTTAGTATTATAAAAAAAAGACGGTTTTATGAGTGAAATTTATGGATTTTTATAATAATTGTATGATGATAATTTAATATATGATAAAAATGATTTATAGTCGAATATTTAATAAATATTTTACAATACATAAAGTTTAAACAGAAGATATTGAATTTTCATAAACTTATACCGCTCCGATTATATATTATATATTTGTGTAGATTGATATATTGCATGTACGTAGAAGCTCCTGTACGTGTTGAAGGGTCACTTCAAACTACTCCAAGAAATTAAATGGTTGTCACATGATTATACTACTTTTAATTTTTAAAATAATAAATTGAATTGTATTTTAATTATTACATTAAATTCACATCCATGCAAAAAGAATATTGCTGGCCAAAAACAAAAATGAATGACAGTCAACTAAGTGCTTCTCAACATCAGCTTCTTCATGTTTTACATATTATTTATTTTCAATCCCCCTACCCCTACTCCCCCCCCCCTGCCTAACCTGAGATCCCACAGCTAGACTTTTCTTTTCATAATAATAAATTAAGAAAAAAAGAAGTGAAAACTAAATTATTATTATTTTTAAAGAAAAAGGCAAATGTCTGAGAACCACGAACACTGACATGAAACTACTCGTTTTGTCCTTCAAATGGACTGGTCTTTTACTCTGTAGCATTTTAACCTATGCCGAGTGGGGCATAAGTTAATTTAGAAATCAAAAGTCATGTCTAGAAATAACTTTGTGAAATATTATGATACAAAAATATATAACTTATACCTCACGGAAAAGTTATTAATTATGAAGTGCATAAATTAAGACCAACACAAAATAAGAGCAAAAGTGCAGATGACCCAAACTATATGGGTCCTCATTCATCAACCAGTTCTATTGTATGCTGGAGGCTGCAATAAACTCTTGGCCCAGTAGAAAAATATAGAATTGGGCTTACTGTTGAGTTCATATAATTCCTTTGCACAAACTGATCACTGTTACAAACAACACTTTCTCACAAGTGACTGAATTACTTTCCTGCTATACAGCAAGAAACAACTACAAAATTCTCAAGCATAATTTCGAGTAATATTCGTGCTGCTAGAGATCAAAACTACAATATAATAGTAGTTGTACAAGTACAGTCCAAGTGACCAGTTGCTACTGCTGATGCAAGTTTTCCAACCTCCGTAAACTAAGAGACAGTCTAATCCTAAACTTGGAGTAACCCCGACATCATTACCGTGAAACAGGAGAGGTATGACTGTTAGAAGTTACAAACTTTACGTATAAAACCCTACAAACTAACCCTGCAGGGCTAACTGCATCAAAATCTAGACCATTAGCATTGGAGCTAAGGATTAACAAGCATCCAGTTTTCCTAACATCCTATAATACATATAAGAAATAATGATATACATGTTAGTTACGTATTCTATTTACCAGCCATATATTGGGTTTTCTACCTGAGGAGGCAAGAGATGGAGATCATTGCAATGCTGTTTGTCATAATCCCGAGTTTTGGGTATTGCACCAGTACACGACCTCAAGAACTCATTTCCTGTGAGACAATTGTGTGTAAATGCCAGAGCCCCATCAACCATCTCTTCTAGGTTTGACATGGAAGCTGATTTACCCATGCCTTTCCGACGTCTCCTGTCCAGACTTGTTTCATCACTCAAAACCTTTTCGAGGTCAGAATATTTCATGAACCTCTGTGTAGCAGCCTCCCATGAAAGCTTGTATTGCTCCTCGGGAGTGAGAGGTTGAGGTTCGCTAGACATTGCCTTCTCAACTTTTGCTACAAAGTCTTCAGGTGTCTTGTAAGTCAAACAGTTGGCAAATGCCTGGAAAAATTCATTGGATGGGTGATCTGCACAGACGACAAATTTCCCCATTGCAAGAGCCTCAGCTGTGGCAGTACAGAGCACATCACTGATACTAGGATTTATGAAGACTTTGTAACTGCAAGCAAAATATGTTACATTAAAAAGGTGAAGGGTGAAAAAAAAATCAAACAGGGAACACGGAAATGGGAAAAATCAACAACAAGCATCAAACAGAAGACAGAAACTTGTATGTACTCAACAACCTTGCCGAACAAGCACAAGATCTAGCAGTTGGGACCAGCTTACATAAATTCCCACTTCTTCAATGAAAAATGCCAGAAAAGAATCTATTCAGTTTTTTCAAAAGATGTTGCCAAGAAAACTTTAAGACTATAAAAGTAGAGTCATAAATGAGGTATCTAGAAAATTTTCTCCCAAGTAAAATTGAAATAAGGACTTGGTCATACGCTCAATAACTCTGAAATATCTTTACCTTCTTAGTAATTGACACATTAACAGTAATTCTAGAATCATTTTGCCACAGGGGAGCAGAATGTTACTTTTGTCAGTTCCATTAAAATTTCTCTATGAAGCTTTATAGATCATTGCACCAAATTGGAACAAGATGCACTATGTAATGCTTATTCTGCATAACATTTCTGAGGAAGGTTTTATTAAAGGATTCTTACCCATGAAGAGAATCATCTGCATGGTCTCTACCTTTCATGAAGTTGACATTGAGATTTAACCTCTTTGCCGTACTCTGTACTTCATGAGCATCTTCCCCATTGCCGAATACATCCAAATTAAAGCCATCAAATTCACTTTTGTGCTTTGATAAGAGATCTATCAACTCCCGGTATCCCTTCGCCCAAACCATTTTGCCTAGGAAATATGCCCCTTTAGAGAAAACTTTCTGGCCACTTTGTCTATCTGCAGCTGCTTTTTCTCCTATTTTCAGGAACTTTGGATTGACACCATGAACATTGCAGACCAAAGACCTGGGTAAATCTTGTGTAGCAGCAGAAAGGCGAAGAACCTAAACAGGAAAATTGACATCTCAATTAGGACCAACATGAAATAACAGGCAGTGTGATTCAAAATTTAAAAGAGGACATGGCGCTTTAAAATGCAGTGTTAAAGCATCCTCCAATGCACAATGCATGTACAACCCACAGTTTCACTCTTTCTCCTTTTCTGATGACAATTTACCACAGACTAACCATACCTTGTCACAATATGCTCTCGTGACCCAATTGTTAATGTGTTTCACAAAAAAAGCTTGAACAGCCCCATTCTTTTCCCTCTTGATATATTCCAAATAGTTTGTGTGGACGATACCAACAACATGGTTGAATTTATCAGTCCAACGTCTTCCATGGTGGTACCAATTGAGATGTTCTGGCTCCTCCAAAATTGCAATATCGGCATCCCTAGATGGGATAAAGTTAGAAGTGTCTCCAGCTGGTAATATGCTGCGCCTTTCTTTGGAGAACTGGAAGGCAAAAAATATTTGTCAATAATCACATCCATCTCAACATCTTTGCCTATCATGTTATAATTTATTGAGCTAGTTAATCAAGGACTACCTTTCCAGGGTAAAATGAAATCTTGAAGTCAGCCTTGAAACCAATTCGCTCCTCCAGCCAATTTCGTATATAAAGCTCTTGAGCTTCAGGAGAACTAAAAGTAAGTTGGTTTGGATAAACCAACTCTTGGTCAGACTTGCATAGCCATGGAACCAGTAACGTAACATTCTGCTTTTCTGATTTGGCTAAGTAAGCCGCTCGGAATAGAGGATTTACAGCAGTTCCTGTCATCCAAGGAAGGCTAGCAGTTGTAACTATTGCTACATGTCTCTTATCACCTTCTAGATTCTGCTTGGAAGAATCTCCCCAAAATCCACCATCATAACAATGACCAGTACTCTGAAGAACACTGGCAATTCTTAAATCTAATTCATCATTCATAATTTCACCATCAATCAGTGAGGACCCCCCTCCGGGTAAGGAATTTAGCAAAAGCTTGCTATGTCCTTTGCTGCATAAACTTTCTACAATCTTCTCTGATATATCTGCAAACAATTTAAAGACACAGAGAAGATGGCTTATAGTTTCAACAGACAGCAGATAGACAAATTAGAATAGAAGTTATAACAAAATAAAAAAGAAAGAAAAGTTCAGTTTATTCTTGTATATCATTAGAACCAAGAATTCTTGTTGTTATACATTGAAGATATGACACATAAAAGTTCCATTATTAAATTATGACATCCATAACTAACATCCATCTGTTACAGTTTTTTATATGCATACTGTGTTAACCCAGTATATCATTCAAATCTTTGCATCACCAATTTGGACATGTGAATGACATATAATGGAGAAACTATCCCATTATACTTGTTGAAAGTTCATAATTAACAGCTTTACCACAGATTTCACACAAGATGAAAACACTCAGAGCTTCATGTGCGACAATTTACCATAAATATTAACTGAGAACGTTTTAAGAAATATAGGTTGATGCAAAGTAAGCTAACCATCCAAATTAACGTGCAATAGTAGGCTATCCATTCTACTAAATAACCAAAAAGAATAAGTGCTATCTAGAGAAAAGTGAAAGCACTGATAAAATATCAAACCAGGAGCCATAGGTAGCATCACCAATTTGACTTGTGCTAGTGAAGAATATCTACCTTCAACAGATTAAAGAGACTAAGCATCAAAACGAAGAAGAAATATAAGGACATTCATGTAAAGTCATAGACTAAATGTATTAGTTGAGCATTGCAACCAGATCATAAACAACAAAGACAATCCAAAATTACCAACAATAGATATGTAAATGCCAATTGAACTATTACCTCTTCTTATTCCAATTTGATCCAAAAATGGGCTCGATTGTCTAACTAAATATGCCAATAGTTCTGGCACATCAAGTGGTGGCACTCCCTGCATTTATGAATATCATGTAAGGATAGATAAGAGAAAGAAAATGCCTCTAGTCTAATTGTTGTCAATCTACTAGAATAGAAT
The DNA here is from genome assembly GCA_022817965.1 of Solanum lycopersicoides. NCBI lineage: Eukaryota > Viridiplantae > Streptophyta > Magnoliopsida > Solanales > Solanaceae > Solanum > Solanum lycopersicoides. The sequence goes on from CM040627.1 coordinate 90,300,539, forward strand.
TTAATCCTAGTTAAAATTCACCAATAACTTAACCCAGAGAGACTAGCTCCTAGATAGTAAATATTATGTCCAATTTTTCTGCTGTTGACATGTTATTCAACTAGTATACATGAAAGGAAAGATTAGGTCATTAAGAATGTTAAATTCACAGAGGTAAATCAAGATAAAAATAAAAGATAAGTCTTCTATTTCACTTGTTTAAAATAGTGAAAAAATAAGAGTGAATTCTGTTCTCGCTTATCAAGAAAAGAATATCCCATCCCTGTGTCTTCCTCCTAAACTTTTCATCACCTCTCAGATTATAAGTGCACAACCAAATCATGCAAGAGAAATGTTTTTAATTCTCTTTTGATTCCCATCCTTTCTCAAACTTTTGAAGCGGGATATTAAGCGCAGGGCACGGTCCAAATCAAACGCATAGAAAACCCTGTAGAATAAAACCTCATCCAACGTTAAAAAACAAACACTAACCTTTGTCTCTTCTGGTTCCTTGCAAATTGATTTCTGGAAAACAATTAGACAAATAGAAAAACAATATATTAGTCACATGGGTAAACAGCGACCAATACAAATGTGAGTAAAGACAACTTACATAACAAGTCAACACATAATGGAGAATGAATTGAAAGACACAGAAAGATATAAAATAAAGAGAGCAACTGTCTGTGGCTGATGAGTTGAACAAACGCAAGCTTACCCTCCCATTGCGACCAAACCCACTCACGTATACCATTAAACAGTAAGCTCAATATAAAAAACCCACCAACCATTTGACTTAATCCCACAACCCAAGAAAAAAAACCTCAGCAATTACTAGCATCAATATGGGACAACCTAGCCCCAAGGGTTCTGGTCCAGTCGCACATCACGTGTTCAAACCCTATAGCAGACTAAACCCTGGAATTTAAGTGGAGAAGGGTAGAAGGGAAGACCCACTACCCACCGAGTTTCGAACTGTGCATGGCCGTGGGGCATTTTTCGGAATATTTTTAAAAAATGATAGGAACAACAGAAAAACTGAACTCCACCATTAGCACAGTAACACACAAATAGGAAGTTCAAAAATAAGAGAAATGAAGTATCATGAAAATATCCAGCACATTTGGGAAAAAACAGAGTAGTTGTGCTTTCCCCGAAAATGAGATTGTAATACTTAACTTACTAGGTAGAGGCGGATACAAGATTTGAACTTTATGGGTCCGAGTTCAAAATTCTAACATCCATTTGATTCATCAGAGTTCGAACCTATTATTTCTGCATATTTAATGGATCTTTTAACACATATTGGGTCAGAGTTGAAGTTATTGGGTTTGGATGAAGTAATAACTTGTACACTAAGTCTGCCCCTGGACATTAGGTGATCGGACGGTCCAATTATTGCTAATAAAACTTCAACTAGAGAAGGCATATCAGATAATAATGAATCACAGTACACAGTATTTCTCATTTAATAAGACAGGGTGCTGAGGAAAAATAACCACGAGGTACTTTCAGCGTAAAAACATTTTTTATGCTGTAGGAACTAAAAAGGAACCACAAAAACAAAGCTAACAATGTGAATTGCAGTACCTTCTTAAACGCATACCCTTAAGATTACTCATGTTAAAGCTGAGAACCAAATTCAGACTCGATTCTGTTTGCCGAGTAACAGGTCTTTTAAGTTATAATTTGCTTAAAGTTTTCATTTTTGGGAGAAGAGGCAACTAGCTTGTTATTGAAGAATCTATGCAACTGTCACAGAGTAGCAGCACATAACCACTAGCCTAAACAGATCATTCATCAACACCAAACTCCTACTATATTCCTTCAAACTAAACAACTAACACATCCATCAAAAGTTTCATACCAAATTTTACTCGACCAAAAATGATACTCTAACAATTGAGAACAGATGAAAAAGACCATACATATACTTATCCAAGATTCATTTTTATAAAAAAAATAGCAGATCATTTCAACAATGATGGTAAATCATAGCTTAAATATTAACATCAACATGACAAATAATTATACTTTTAGTCCATGAATGAAAAACCTATACTATATGTTTCCATAGTAAAAAATGATAAAAGGAAAAAAAGCATAATAATCAGAAACTGAAATTACCAAGCTTGATTTTACTTTTCCCACAAATTCACTATTCTTAATCACTTCAAAAATCTCCGCCGGGGACGAACTTGATCCCTTAAGCTCCACCTCCAGCTCCTTTAACCGAGTTTTGAAAGCTCTAATAGGCTCCCAATCAAATTCCCCAAAATGCCTCTCTTCCTTAAGCCTGTCATACCTCCATTTCCTCCATATCTCCCTCTCCCTCTCCTTCTCCTGCTTCTCCTCCTCTTCCACTTCCGCCACAATTGCATTCTTAATCGCTGATAAATCAATCCTAAGCTTCCCCTGCGACGGCCACTTAAACTCCGACGATGAATACGCCCTACGTATCTCAGAAAGCTTCGGACGAAGCTTCTTCACAAAATCAATCTCCGCCGGTGCCGTAGTGGTAGAAGCCGTAATTGCTGGAACAGCAAAAGGCGATATTGAAGCTGAATTGATGAAATTCTCCAGCTCTCTATCCGCTAAGTTCTTAAACTTATTCGCTCGGTTTTTTATAAGCTGAAGATCCGCGTCCGCTGAAGATCGTACCTCTTGCCATCCCTTCGATATAAACGACAACGCTTTCTCCGCCGTCACAACGGAGCTCGAACCTACAGAGGGCCTCGTTCTCGTCTCCGGCGGCCTGAAATTGATCATTTTTCCGGTGAGATTCCGGTAGTTTCTAGGGTTTCGAGAAGAAATTAGACTGTTTTGTTTTCTCCTCTTTCTTCAATGGTGAAGAAATGGAAGTGAAACAAAGGGGACGGCTGAGAATTTAAAGGCTATGATTTTGGGGAATTAAGAAAATAATTTTTTTGCTTAAAAGAAATTCCACGTGGATTTAACACGTGATGAAACCGTGTTGATTGGATTCGCGGGAAATGACGTGGACGTATGGAGACCAATGATGTGGATTTAGTCACGTGAGTAGATAACGAATTTATTTAAATAATATTGAGACATAATTTCTTCTTTTCTTTTTTTAAATTATCGTCATCTTTTAGAGTGTGCATCAGATAAATTTACTCGTATATAACAATTAGATGAAAAAAAATATATATATATATATATGAGATGAAAATACTTACATTATGCTAGATCACTAACTCATGATCTTACTATGTCAAATTAGCCTTAAGTTAAGAGAATGGAAGAAAGAACACAAGAGGATATATAGTTATGAAGAATTGCATATGGAATTTTGATTTATTTTTATTGATGAATTTATATATGGATATTTCTTTATTTATACTATTAACTTAGAGATTAAAGTGTGAATAATAATTATTATATAAATTCGTACATATTTACAAAGTAATTCTTTTTCTAGAACTTCTACATGCCCAGAAATTTCTAAAGATATTTTATGTAATATCTATGATATTCTAAATTATTCATGAAAAATTCTCACATTTCTTTAAAATCTTCCGATATGAACTAACATTTTTCCTATGTAAACCTTTCACATGGACAATTTTATATCGTATAAAATTTAAATGGTGCTTATATGACGTGATGACATGATGGGTCATCACATGGTGTTATATTTTTTTAAAAATTAGAATATTCAGGAAAATAGAATATGCTTCCACAACTTTGGAGCTTTGTTTGGACAAAAACAATTATTAATTTAAAAATCTAGACTTTATAATATGTTGTTTGACACGTGTTGTCATTCAACGGTTGAAGAAAAAAAACTTTATTCACTTGTTGAATGTTATTATTGAAAGTGGTTTGTTTTTACATGAAGAAATAATGTTTTTTCTTCTTTCTTTTTGTCTTTTGTTTTAGTCATTTCATATCAATAATTATTGATCGGATTAGTTTAAATTTATATTGAGTATATTAACTTAATAAAAAGGGTATAAGACTTCATATTGATACTTTATTATTTATTTAGAACTCAACTCATTTTAAAAAAGTTAATTAATAATAAAATATTCTCAATCATTTTATCGTAACTATAAAAAATACGTAATGAAATAATTAAAGATGGACATTTGGTTTTTCAACATTAGTATTAGTAGTTGCTTTAGGAAGAAAGGTTGGTTGTTTTAACACTCTTTGATATATTCCAATTTTCCACATGTGATTTAACATTATTTAGGATAAATCTATGTCCTAACAAAGGAGTCATTGTCAATTTCTCACTTAATTGAAATTAGAAAAATAAAATATAACTAAATTTGTCAATAACTATAATTTGAAAATGATGAATACTTTGGATAAACATTCATCTTGAATAAGAAAAATATATTACAAGACAATATTGTGTCAACAACTATAATTTGAAAACGATGAATACTTTGGATAAATTCATCTTGAACAAGAAAAATATATTACAAGACAATATCTTTCTTGGAGAGGGACTAACAAAGCACCATTGATGGTTTGAAAATTATTTTTTTGTCTTTCAGATCGACACCTGATAAGTTTTTATCATTTAGAAGAACATGAAATAAATCGGTGAATACGTTTTCTATCTCGAAATTTATATTATTCAACCTGTTTTTTCGTTGAAGTCTTACTAACTTATCCAGAAAACTAATCGATAATTCCTAAATCAATACCGATCAGTCGATATCTTATTGATTTGATTTTCGATCTAATGTATTTTAGAATTGATAATCGATCAATCGAACTATTAACCACAAATGTTCAAACTTTTTTAGGTAAGTGGTTTGTGTTTATTGAACAACTTTGAGGGCTACAAAAAAATTGAGCCCACAAATATTTGTTGTATATGGGCTTCACCATTTAAGTGTCCATCAACAAGTTTTTCTTTAAGGATTTAAAAAAAGACCATTTGGTTACTTGCGTCACTTATTTTAAATTAATATAAAAAATAAATATAAACTATAATAATATAATCAGTGTAATTCTCGAGATATTACGAAGGATATTATGATAATACTTTTTGAACCTAATATTTATAAAGCATATTAGCTTCATCTTTGAAAATATCCTACCAACATTGGCATCAATATAGACCTAATTTTAGCACTTGTTACAATGAATATGCCTCATGTGCATTATAGACAACAAATTTCTTAGTTTGAGCAAACATTTGTTTTTGGAAATAGACATTTCATGATTAAAGTCCTAAAAATCTAAAATTTATAATCTCATATACCTTATTCAATTGATTAGATATTTTTAAAAATTTCTAAGTAAAGAATTACAATTGATATTCTCTTGAGATATAAAACTAAATTGTTATTTTACTATTAATAGACATAAACCTGTCAATACATACCATGTTAGTGGTGAATGAACCTGTACAAAGTTGGGGAAGGGTGACGTTACGATTCAAGTCGATGACACATATTGTCTATTATGATTTTATAAATCTCATAGATTAGTGTTTTGAGCTATATTTTAAAAAAATATCGAGTTCTTTTGAGTTTTTTTATATACTATCCGAACTTATTTCATGTTTTTTACTTTTATTTCTCTTTATGATATAAAACTTGTTTGAGGTATCATATATGTTTTTTTAATAAAAAAAAACATGTCAATCTTTCTCTTTTGAAAAACTTCTCCACTAGTTCATGGAAGAGCATTTTAATAGTTTCTTGGAAGGTTAATAAGTAAAAAATAAAATTCTAATTTATGAGATAATAACTATTAATCGAGAAAAAATAAATTTTACTTTTTTAATTCCTTTTTATCATAGAAATTTCTGTTTTTTATTAAAGAAAAGTCCAAAGTACGTATAGATGCTTCCAATATCGACTTAAATTGACACTTAAAACTTTAGATAAAGTACAAAATCATTCTCAATCTAAGACAATTTATCTTTCAATTAACTACTAATTCATAACATAAAGTAGGGGTGGCCATAAATATCGAAAATCGAATCGAACCGAATTATTTTGGTTTTTCGATGTTGGTTCTTCGGTTCAGTGTCGATTTTTTATTTTTGGAACTTCGGTTTTTCGGTTCGGAGTTCGGTGCAAGGGTCCCAAAACTACGGTGCACCGAAGAACCGAAGTTTTATTAAATAAATTTTAAAAATTTTAATCATATTGCTTAACTAATAATACTTATACATGTTTTATTCAAAATATTTACATGATCCATTTAAACTTTTTACTTCAGCTAGCCCTTTACGACAAAAAATTGTTTTATTGATAAAACATTATAATGACAATTTAGTTTCTCTTCCCGTTTATGTACCTGAGTCCTTATATTTGCTCTCTTCTTTATTCATTCAGGTATGAGAGAAATCAAAAATATCGTCGCATAGTTATTTTCTCTTTATTTTTATTAAGCACATAAAACTCTTAATACTTTATCATATTTTTACTTTATTTTTATTTACACCGAAAAATCAATTTAAAAACACCGAACTAAATTGAATCGAAGTAGAAAAAATCAAATCGAAAACCGATCTTAGTTTGGTATAAATATGGTGCACATTTTTCTAAAAACGAATACCGAAGAACTGAATCAAAATTTGATAAAACCAAATCGAAGAATCAAAACCCCACCCCTAACATAAAGCATTTTTATTCAAGGAAAAAATAAATAGGAAAGTGCTACAAATGCCCCTAACTTTTTGATCATTTAAACCTAAGTAATCTCTCATGCTATACAAACAAAAAGTATTAGCATTACATAACCGCCAAAATATGTAGTGTAGTGAATGAAGCTACTTGTTTTTTAATTACAGATTTCATATTCAAGTTTTGTGCATGAAAAAATCCATGATAGGGAATGCTTTTCAATCCCACCAATGAAGTCTTATGTAACGCAAACTCAAAATAATCAGACTCTAACACAAATCTATCTATCTATTTAAGCAATCCTATGTGGCACCTCTCTATGGCCAATATTTTTTTAAAAGAAAACGTTAAAGTCAAAAGTTGAGTGTTTTCAATTTATGACTTTTATATAAACTTTAACATATAAGCTACTTAAAACAATTCAATACAAACACCCCCTTATATTTAAAAGCTCAAAATTGGTGTGAAATAAAAATAAATATTTGAAAATTATATTGAAATTTTATAATTTTTAAAGGTTATTACAGTGTCAATTCTTTGCTAATATTTTATTTTTCTCTTCAGTTTTTCATTAGGTCAATACTCATTTTATGTGTTTTTTTAATATCGATTTTGAATAACATGTAATGGTATTATTTATGGGCTACAATAGTGTTTTTTAATTATAGATATTTATATCTTCAAAAGAGTTATTGACTGTGAAATACAGTTTTTCTATATTCAAAACTAACTTCCAAAGTCAAAATTATGAACATTCGAAGTTTCTCTTTTTTACAACTACACTAGTCTGTGGTAAAATGGTCACAATGCATTTACTCTATACATTAAATGATACAACATTGGTGGCATTTGAAAAGAAAACTCATTGACCTACAATTTTCATATATCATGGTTCACCTAATTCATTACGTACTTAAAGATATAGTAGTATACATTGTTTGTCTTCAAGAGAGGCACACATTGATTTTTAAGTAAAAAAAAAAACTTTGAATGCGTTTGGGAGATACCTACAGTGCTTGAATTGATTTTCTTTTTTTAAAAAAAACGTTAAAAGTCAAAAGTTGAGTGTTTCCAACTTACGACTTTTATATATCCTTTAATTTATAAGCTACTGAAAATAATTCAATACAAACACCCCTTTATATTTAAAAGCTCAAAACCTTTGTGAAAAAAAACATTTTAAAAATTGTATTGAAATTCTATAATTTTTAAAGGTTATTACGGTGTCAATTCTTTGCTAATATTTTCTTTTTCCTCTTGAGTTTTTCATTAGGTCGTTACTCATTTTATTTGTTTTTTGATATCGCCTTTGAATAACATGTAGTGCTATTTCTTATGGTTTAGAATAGTGTTTATTAAAGTAAGATTTAATGAGCAGTTGACGTGATATCAAATAAGGGAAATAAAGAATGTAACGAGTAAATTAGATGCAAAATATTATTCTTATAGTTTTTTCATTCGAAATGCGATTTTAAATATGCACAGTCCATTTATAATTTCTACATCTTTGTATCTTTTAAGTAGGTGTTCGGACATAGATTTTAAAAATAAATAATGTTATTTTTTTTTGACGAGGCAAATCCAATTCAAAAAAAATAATTATTTTTTCCTTTGATTATTTTTATGGCATTTTACGTTATTTTAATGATTTATTTTTTATATCATTTGTTGATATGTAAAAGAAAAAGCTACAAAGCTAAGTAAAATATTACTTGTTTCAGTTTAATTTTTAAAATACTAGTATATCGTCCGAAGTGCAATTCAGTTTAGTACTACTGAATAAAAGCTAAAATTTACGTACGATCTATTTGTTTGGGGTGGGTGGTGTGGGTGTGGTGTGGTGTGGTGTGGGGGTATATCTTGTCTGCCTTTACTTTGGATGATGGTACCAAAAACCAGCTTTGCACCATCAAGTCCAGTCAATATATAGTGTGTTATATATATAATATTAACAAAAAAGTTTCTTTTTATTTTTTAAAATTATTACGAAGTAATTAAATCCATAATAATTAATAAAATGGAAACGTTATTAAAATGTTATTGTTGGGTTTTAAAAGGTGTGAATGAAAAATGAAGAATTTTTATGAAGAGTTGTGACTTTAATGAAAAGGTTGCGACTTTTATGAAAATTTGTGACTTTTATGAAAAGTTGTGACTTTTATGAAAAGTTGTGACTTTTATGGAAAGTTGTGACGTTTATGAAAGATACGACCTTTTCGAAAGATTATGATTTTTCCAAAGGTTTGTGACCTTTCCGGTAAGGCACAATATGAACATTTTTGCACTACCCTTTGTTTTCTATAAATTGAGGGATTTTCTTTTATTTTAAAAATAGAATTTATGGACTTCTTCTTCTACTACTAAATATACTATTCTAAGTGTACTTTACTGCTGTTGAGTGGCTCGCTCACACCAGCGTTTTGGGTACCAATACACTGGTGATTGAGATCATTCTACCCTGGGAGGACATATTCCAAATCAAACCTCGGATGTTAGAGGGGAATAATTTCCTTAAGGGGACACTGTGCATTCAGTGGGGTTGATCTTCTTCATGTTTTTCCATATTCTGGTATGTGTTACAAATTTTAGATTTGTGAATTAATTTATGTTCTTCTGTTCTTCACCGGTTCATTAAACTTTGGTAACTTTGTGTTTCTGCAAAGTTTGTTGAAATCAGTAAGATTCTTTAAACACAGATTAACAACAATTCTTCTTTTAAGAAAAATATTTCATATATTTTTTTTTCTAATTTGTTTCTGATTCTAGTATCTCTACTAGTTTTAATTTTCTAGTTGTGAAAATGTTCTTAAACTTTGTTGTCTTACCAAGTTCTTCAAAGTTGTATTCTAAGTATGTTAGGAATACAAGATGAACAACAATCAAGAAGTATATATATGATATAATACACATGACACGAAACTATAAGGCTATTGAATATTACTTGATCTAATAATATTTGACTGGATCATTATCTATGTATGTGACAAGATAACTAGAGATGGGGTTCGAGCATCGAGTATAAATAAAAATCTGACTAAAAGAATATTTTTTTTTAAACAAGTTTTGTCTAACATGAATTTAAATTAATCGAAATTCTATATAGATGTAGAACGTGTGATGAAATATTTATCGGTCGTTATAGTAATAGTGCTTGTGAGGTGAATGATTGATCGAATATGTCCAATCTAACGTGCATTGATTATATTCATCAGTATAATATCACATGTATAGTATAAATATTTATTTTTTGAACTAGTTGATTTTTTTAATTCAAGGTTTCAAACGTAAAAGACAAGATCCAATCGAAACACTATTTGTCTTGTTGAACTTAAAATTTTATTTTATCTTTAATTTTTTACAAATAAAATAAAAATGATAAGATATTATATTTACTCTCTTGAAAAAGTTTTTAAAAGGTAGAATTTAAAGGCATTAATCATAGTGTAGAAAACAAAAATCCAAAAAGTTACATTCTTGTGAAACTTAACAAAATATTTTATAATCATAAATGAGTATGTATTTTAATATTTTGTTTTTTTAAAAAAAAACAAAGGATACTTGAACTAATTTTCCTTTACAAAATTTTGGTCCGTACTTCTTATACCTATATGCTATTTACATAAGGAAAATAAAACTTTATACATAATTATAATTTATAAACATCCATTCAATTTTTTGTTTGTTTATTTTTGTTCAGTGTTCAGTATTCTTTTTTAACTCAATTAATTAGAATTTACATCTAAAAATCTTACTTTAAGAATAAAACTTCTTAAATATGATGAATATAGAGTGAATAATCATAATATTTAATTTACATCTAAAAAATCTTACTTTAAATATGATGAACATAGAGTGAATAATCACTAAATAATATAAGTTTTACAAGACGTAAATAATTTAAGTTAAATGATATTCACAATCAATAGATATAATTAGTATAGATTCATGTTGCGTTGAACACATGAAGAATAGAAAACTTTCCATATCGATATGTTGTTTATTTTCAGAACTCAAAAAAAATCTCTACTTATAAATAGAAGGAATCTTATCCATCCCTCGATTATTGGTATACGCATGCAGTCGAATAAAAAAATGTTTATTTTGTAAAAAATTAAGGGGTTAAGTGATATTTTCTGATATTAGAGGGGGCAAATATGCAATTTATATTTTCTTTAAAAGACAATTTGTGAAACAACCCCACATGCTGGGAAGTGGTCTCTCAATCATTGACCACTCACAAGGCATGGTGATAATGGGCAAAATTGTAATTTTATTTTGATACTTACAATCAAAATAATTATTTAGTAAATATTTTTTTCTTGATTTATCGATCTTTTAGATTACGATATATAATTTATTTTCAAACATATTGAAAGTGACCATTATCTAGATGAGTCATATTTCACTAATTTCACAACATTCTTCAACTTTTAGATATATATACTCCAATTATTTTGATCCTTTTATTTAATGCCATAAGTTATTTTTAACTTTCATATCATTTTCAAAACTTTAATTTTTCTAGTGAAAGGGTGAGCAATTCCAAAATCTTTTTCCTTATAAAAGGCAAATAAAAGAGTTAAATAAAGTGCTTACATATAAATAAGTTTTTTCCAAAAAGACAATAATGTCCTTGTCAATTGTCATTATTATATATCCTAAGGCCAATATTTATTTCATAATGCACAATTTTCCCTCCACTATTTTGCATTTTTATATTTGCAAAATTAAGACCTTTTAATGGAAGATCCACTTTTTATGGTCATCACTTGCTAAATCTTCACAACCAGATTTTTTTTTCTTTAATATTCTTTCATCAATCATACCACTTGTATTAATTATATTGGATTATACTCAAGATGTAGAGTTAAAAGTTAAAGCTTATGAGTGCTCAACTTGTCATATGAATCAAATATTTATATTTATTTGATATTTTTTTAATATAAATAAAATGATAAAAATTATCGCCAAATTCGTTACTAAGTGTTCTTTTTGAATTGACTTATTTTAGGTGTTTTTAAGTCAAAATAGTTTTTAAACAGTTTGAAGTGTTTGAATAAAGTTAAAAAGTGCTTATAAGCTATTTTAAAGCCAAAATAACAAAAATAAGCTAAAAACATAATGTTAATAATATCGAAGTTGTTTGGTCATGAGGTATAATGTTAATAATATTAGGGATGAAATGCATGACTATTTTATCTTGCATCTAGTTAAAGTTATTAGGCTTGAGAATATTTATTCCATTGCTTATATCTTAGTAATGGATATAAGTTATAACTCATTTAAAATAATTTATTCAAATAATTAATTTCGAAATAACTTGTTTTCAATCAAATGATCGCTAAATACATTATTAACCCCAACTTGTTCAAAATCTATGCATTGTTATTAGTATTTTGTTTGGTTCAATTTTTTTATTTTTTTTTTAAATCTGTTAAAGAATATCTCTTTTTTTTTTTTTTTTGTTAGCAACTTTATATTTCAAACTTTTCACATGATATGTTCTAAATGAATATACTTTTATCTATTTTTTTTTAGCAACTCTTTAGTTTAAACTTTTCATTTTAGTTCAAAAAGATAAGAAAGTTTAGTTTGTTAAGTTCAATGTCAGATCAAATGTAAGATAAATAAATTGAAATACGGAGATTATTATTTTATTATGCAACAAAGTGTTTCATTTTAGTTCAAAAAAATAAAGAAAGTTTAGTTCGTTAAATTCAATGTCAAATCAAAATAAGACAAATAAATTAAAATACGAGATTATTATTTTATTATGCAACAATGTGTGTGCAGAATTCCATACTACTAACAGAGTTTTCTCACTCCAATTATAACACTCTGTCTATCTCTATTTCTCCATTATTCTTGGGTTTGTAGTGATCTGAATCAATCAACCCATGTTTACCATCTCTCCTTGTCTAAATTCTAACATGGGTTTGTACAAAAAACAGCCATTAGTTGGCACAAAGAAATCAACTTTCTTGATTATGTGATTCTTGTCAATACATGTTGTCTAGTGGTTCTTGATGAAATCATCATCAATGGAGGCTGTTCAGCTAATGGGGTTTGCTCTAACACTCTTTATTTCACTTTTTTCAGTTGTTTACAGTGTTACAGACCTTAATGACTTAGCCATTATCAATGAGTTCAAGAAAGGGTTAGAAAATTCTGAGCTTTTAGAATGGCCAGTTAATGGTGATGACCCTTGTGGTCCTCCAGCTTGGCCTCATATAATTTGTACTGGAAACAAAATTCAACAGATTCAAGTTATGGGGTTGGGGTTAAAAGGCTCTTTGCCTCAGAATTTTAATAAGTTGTCTAAATTGACTAATTTGGGGTTGCAAAGGAACAAATTTAGTGGAAAGTTACCATCTTTTAGTGGTTTATCTGAGTTGCGCTATGCTTTCTTGGATTTCAACATGTTTGATAGTATTCCATTAGATTTCTTTAATGGGCTTGTGAGTTTAGAGGTGTTGGCATTGGATGATAATCCTTTGAATGCTACTTCTGGTTGGGGTTTGCCTAATGAGTTGCAAAGTTCAGCTCAATTGACTAACGTGACTTTGATGAACTGTAATTTGGTTGGTTCTTTGCCTGAGTTTCTTGGAAATATGTCTTCTTTAGATGTGTTGTTGTTGTCCAAGAATCGACTTTCGGGGACTATACCAGGTACTTTTGAGGATTCTGAGCTCAAAATGCTTTGGTTGAATGATCAGATTGGTGATGGCATGAGTGGTTCAATTGATGTGGTTTCAACAATGAGATCCCTTACTAGTCTTTGGCTTCATGGGAACCATTTTTCAGGTAAAATTCCAAAGGAGATTGGTAATTTGACATATCTGCAGGATCTTAATGTTAATAGCAATGATCTTGTTGGTTTAATTCCTGAATCTTTTGCAAATATGTCATTAGGCCATCTTGATTTGAATAATAATCATTTTATGGGGCCGATACCAAATTTCAAGGCTATAAATGTTAGTTATCAATCCAACTCTTTTTGTCAAGCCAAAATTTGTGCACCTGAGGTTATGGCACTTTTAGAATTCCTTGATGAGTTGAATTATCCATCTAAACTTGTTGAATCATGGTCAGGAGATAATCCTTGTGACGGACCGTGGTGGGGATTAAGTTGTGACATTAACCAAAAAGTTATTGTGATAAACTTGCCTAAGTCCAATCTTTCTGGTACCTTGAGTCCTTCCATTGCAAATTTAGATTCTCTTACTCATATTTATCTCGGATCTAACAATATTTCTGGTTCTATTCCATCTAGTTGGACTAGTTTGAAACATTTGGTTCTTCTTGATTTGAGTAATAACCACATTTCCCTCCCTCTGCCTGAATTTACTCCCCCTTGAAACTCATCCTGAGTGGAAATTCGTTACTGAACTCTAGTCCTCTTAGCGCAAGCCCTTTGCAAACGAATAGTACATCCACTGCTGTTTCACCGTCTTTGCCGACCAATAAATCAAGCTCTTCCAAGTCTAACTTAGTCATTTTTGTGGTTCCTATTGCAAGTTTCACACTTTTAGTTTCTCTTGCTATGCTACTTTATGTTTATGTTCGGAAGAGGAGTATGGATAGGCACAAAGGTCCAACTTCTCTAGTGGTTCATCCTAGAGATCCTTCTGATTTGGATCGGATGGTCAAGATTGCAATTTCCAATGAAACTAAAGGTAGTCTTTCGATACTGACTGAAAGGGGTTCTTCTAGTATACACAGTGGTAAATACCCTGTGATGGAAGCTGGCAATTTGGTCATATCAGTTCAAGTACTTAGGGATGTAACCAAGAACTTTGCTCCAGAAAATGAACTCGGGCGTGGTGGTTTTGGAGTGGTTTATAAAGGAGAATTAGACGATGGAACAAAAATAGCTGTCAAAAGAATGGAGTCTGGAGTAATTAGCAGCAAAGCGTTGGATGAATTTCAATCTGAAATTTCTGTTCTTTCCAAAGTCAGACATAGGAATTTAGTGTCTCTATTGGGATATTCTGTTGAAGGCAATGAACGGATCCTTGTTTACGAACACATGCCACAAGGTGCTCTTAGCACACATCTTTTCAACTGGAAAAACTTGAACTTAGAGCCTCTTTCGTGGAAGAGGAGGCTGAATATTGCATTAGATGTTGCTAGAGGAATGGAATATCTACATACATTGGCTCATCAGTGCTTCATACACAGAGATCTCAAGCCCTCAAATATCTTGCTGACTGATGATTTCCGAGCAAAAGTATCAGACTTCGGACTCGTGAAACCCGCCCCTAATGGAGAGAAGGGCTCTGTGGTCACCAAGCTGGCTGGAACTTTCGGATATTTAGCACCTGAATATGCGGGTAAACATTACATTTTCCTGTTCTTTTATTCCTAACATGACATTTTATTTTGTATATCAGGAAACAGATGTTCTATTTGCCATTTGATGATCTCTTTGGTATGAGTACAGTTACATAAAACTCAAATAGTTTAGTTACTGTCGTCTTTTTTCGGGTGGATAAGTTAAGGACTATTTTGTCATAGTCTAATTAAATCTTATGTCACCAAATAAATCTGTTCACCGATAAGATGATATTGAATATCGAACTTTAGTAACTAATTCTTGTAGACACCTAGGATTTTCTTTAGATGATTATGTCTTTTCTGTCTTCTGGTTTCCCAACTCATTTTAACTTGCTGTTTTAATACAGTTACTGGTAAAATCACCACAAAAGCCGATGTCTTTAGTTTCGGTGTTGTCCTAATGGAGTTGTTAACTGGATGGATGGCACTTGATGACGACAGACCAAATGAGAGCCAATACTTAGTTGCATGGTTCTGGAACATCAAATCCTCGAAAGAGAAACTTATTGCAGCAATCGATCCAGCTCTGGATGTGAAACAAGAGGCTACATTTGAGAGCATCTACACGGTTGCAGAACTTGCTGGTCACTGCACAGCAAGAGAGCCTGGCCAACGCCCCGACATGTCCCATGCTGTGAATGTGCTCTCCCCGCTCGTTGAGAAATGGAAGCCTCTTGAGGAAGATTCAGACGATGATTGTGGCATCGATTACAGTCTTCCACTCAATCAAATGGTCAAGGGCTGGCAAGAATCAGAAGGAAACGACTTGAGTTGCGTTGACCTTGAAGACACTAAGGGTAGTATCCCTTCAAGACCTACTGGATTCGCCGAGTCCTTTACATCAGTTGATGGTAGATAAAAAGAAAAGGTACTACAATATTCCTATTCAGTAAATGTGGATAGCATTTTTGTTTGATTTGTGTGATATTTTGATCCTGTTTTTATATCTATGCTTTCTTTCACTTTTATTTGTACAAAATTTCACTCCAATGTATAGTCTTTTAAAGTTATGTGGGATGTAGATATGGTATAGTGATGATTGATGAATGAAAACTGTTTCCATATGTAATTCTTTCCCAAGATTTTTATATTCATCAAGTCTTTGAATGCAAGTTGCGCCCGAAGTCATTAGGCCGAGGGTATGTCTGCCTGGGCGTTAGGCATTACTGAAAAAGAATAATGTTCGTTATATATACAGTCAATATAAAGGCCCTTTTTTTTTTTACTCTATCAGGTCATCTAAAGGATATCGACAGTAAACCAAATCTTCTTAAAATGTGAGATTTGTAATCTTGAAAATACGACATATTACTTGCTACAATAAGTAAATGTGATCTGATAGTGTAAAAATTATTTATACCAACTAGAGTTTCCTTTTCAATTACAGCTAATATTAGCTTCAACTTACATGTGGTACCATGATCCAGATATTGATTGGGGATATTGGCTTTATGTGTATTACAAATGTTCTTGTCATTTTCATAGGAGATAGGTGAAAAATAATGTACTTGATCAATAATTGAAATACAAAAAATCTTTATAAGGTGAATTTTCTTTTTCACCAGAGTAATACACTGATTCATGAGGGACAAATTCATTTTCACATATTTTAATGGTCATTTCAACCCATAGATAATAATAGATTAAACTACAGTGATTATATCAAAATAATTTGACGCTCATATAAATCATATACAATACATATATTTATACATTGATCGTTTGCTTGGTACAAACTTTTGTGCTAGTTCTTGTCACTTTTACCTATGTTTTTTAACCCAATAAAATAATGAAGAGAAGTGATAAAAAAAATTACTTGAAATCTATGTCCAATCATCAACAGAGATTATTGCTACTTTTATATACGTATCTTTTCAATTTTTAACCATCAATATAAAATTTTGTTTACGTATTCAATAATCTCTGAACTATTGTTATTACGACAATTCACCTGCGATGTGATGTACGTGTATTATTACAATTGGTTTTTTTTATTCTTAATAAAAAATGTCTCATTTGATTAGTGAATCAAATCTGTTCTATTTATACAAATTAAAGGGTTAATATCCTAAAAGGTCACTGAACTATGAGGAATTATCTCATAAAGTCACTAAACTTTATTTTATATCACTAAAATCACTCAACTTTACACTTTTATCTTCTAAAATCACTAAACTATATTTGTTACCAAAATGAATCTGACATGGCAAAATAAATTATTTTTAATGCCATGTCATCGTGGACCCCACAAATAAACAAAATTATAAAATTTATTTATCTATAACCTACCCACCCACAAGTTACGTTATCTTCTTCTAAATCAAAACCCTATTTTGCCCAAATCTCCCACTTTCTTCTTTTTCTCTATTTCTCCCAAAATTCTCATCCACAAAGAGTGGCTGTAAAGTCTATTTTAAGGTTATTGATGCTGATTTTCTTCATAAACCATGGATTCCTTCATTTCTTCTAGAAATAATGTGATGAAATCTGTAGAAGAATGGTCCCCTCTGCACCCACAAGTCTCTAATGTCAACGAAAGGGATCACTACGCGCCTGCTAAGCCAATCCCACTTCAAAACGAGGTAAAAAGTATAAATGTTTAACTATATTGTCCTTTATTGTAGATTCTCAAAATGTAGTGGCTGCTCAAGGTGTTGATGAAGATGCAATTGAAGGTATTGAAACTACGAAATTATCTCACACTTCAAGGAGTATATTGTTGAAGTGAAGAAGAAGATTGGAAATCATAGCAAAGTATAGATTTGTAATTTTTTGTGGTTATGTGAGACACCTATTACGACGCTATATATTATTGTCGTTCTTTTTTTTTTTGGCTAACAATGGTGCTCATAACAACCTAGTATGTAATATATTTTTAGAAATGCTCTAATGTTACTTGTGTTTTGCTTATTTATATTGTAATTAATGCTCCAAATATGATTACGTCACATGGTGGAAACGGAAGGCAATATAGTCGATGCCATTGAATTTTAATATTTATTTCCAATGTTTGACTAATTTTTTTTTAAATGTTATTGAAAAGAACGAATTTTCGATTGACATAGTCCCCAAAAAAAACATTATGAAATTTTTCTGTAAAAACAAAAAATTTAAGAGGGAAAGATATAAAAAAGAATAAATTTTATTATTTTGTTTATTTGTGGGGTCCATAATTACATGACATTAAAATAAATAAATTTTATAATTTTGTTTATTTGTGGGGTCCACGATGACATGGCATTAAAAATAATTTATTTTGCCATGTCAGATTCATTTTGGTGACATATATTGTTTAGTGATTTTAGAATATAAAAGTGTAAAGTTGAGTGATTTTATTGATATAAAATAAAGTTTAGTGATTTTATGAGATAATTTCTCTCAGTGACCTTTTAGGATATTAACCCCAAATTAAAGGGATTAAATATGTTCAAAAGTAAAGGAAGACAACGTCTATTAAATATGCTACAACTTCATTTTAATACTCCCTCCGTTACACATGACCTAGTTTGACTTGGCATGGAGTTTAAGAGTATAAAGAAGACTTTTGAATCTTGTGGTCCTAAATTAAAATTAAGTTAAATGTACAAAATTGTCCTTTGATCTTGTGGCCTTAAACATGCCACGTGGAAAGTTGTTACCAAAAAAAGAAAGAGGTCATTCTTTTTTAAAACATACTAAAAAGGAAAGGAGGTCATTCTTTTTTAAACGAAGGGAGTAGTACTTTTGGAACCATAGCTATTAATAAATTTCAATTTTAGTCCTTATACTATCTAACAAATATATTTAGTTTTTAATTACTTGAAATATGCATTTTTGACCCTTTTATTTGTTATTAATCACATTTAATTATTCATGTATTATGTCAAACTTGTATTGTTAATTGTTACTTTATAATTGAGTGTATCTCAATATACTTATAAAAAATTGTCAAAAAATAGCATATTTTCGACGTAAAAGGATCACAACCACACATTTCCAAAGAATTACAAGTTAAATACACCAAATCATAACACATAAAGGACAAAAATCAGAATTTACATATAATCGAACGACCAAAGTTGTTATTAACCCAAATATAAAACCCTATCTATAAATACCTTGCCTTCAGTCCCATTTTATCATCTCACAAAATTAGGGTTTTTTCATTCTCCGCCGCCATTAATTTTATTTTTGAATTTGAGTTGTGTTTATTTAGATTTATGGCAGATTACTTGGAACATGCTATCTTTATTTTTTCATAATTTTACATGATTATGGGTAGCACAAGGATTAATGTGAAACAAAATAAGTGATATGCAAAGAAGATGAAGATTCAATGGTTTGTTATTACGAAGAAAACACTTTGTGTTTCTCGTGAATCCTTCGGCTATCCATAATCATGTTGATTGTGTGACTTGAAATTTTCTTGTCTTAGTAAATAAAGAAAGCATGGTTTGAGGTAAAATGCTAATTAAATCTTTGAGTATGTTCATATATTTGCTTTAGTCATATTGTTTGTTTAACTCTTTTTTGAAGATCCAATTGCTACTTGTACTTCGATTATGTATTAATTTTTGTTAGTTAAGCACATAATGATAGTATTAAGTTTCCATGACCTTTGAATTAGTCTATATTTATTTGGGTTTTGGTGTATTATCTAGAGCATGCTTGTTTTGTTTTCTCTTCATTTTGCATGGTTGTGGGTTGCTGTAGGATTGATGTGAAACAAAGAGGTTAGATGCGAAAGAATCATTGTTGTGATATTAGATAGGCTAATGTGTTTACCAAAGAAAAAGCTTTTGTGTTTCACAAATTCTTCAACAATCTATAACCATGTTAATGTTGGGACTTAGAATTTTCTTGTTCTCAAGTGGTTCAAAATAAAGCAAGCATGGCTTTAGGTAATTGCTAAAAGTATGAGTATGTCCATGTACCTTTTTTTATTGATGCTTAGTGGTTAAACATAGATCAACCTATACATGTAGTTGTATTGTTATGAACCAGACAGTGATACTATAATGTTATAGCTAATTCTTTTTTTTTTTTGTTGAATGGATATCTGAAATTCAAATTATCAATATTGTATTGCAATACTACACATTTGCTTAATATGCAGGATTCAGTAATTTTGACAGGTTGATGTTCCAAATAGAGGGAAAGAAAAGACTCGAAGACATATAGAACATGCCATTTTATATGTAGAGTATTGCAAATGTTGTACATGATGTGATGTATTTCGATGTTTTGCTGTATGTAGCGTTTTCTTGGCGCAATTGATAATGGTTGACAATAATATAATGAATTTTTTGATAATACGATTTTTATTTTCTAAATTCTATTGTCTCATCTATGTGGTTTAAAATATTCATGTGAAGATGCTTGTCACTACCACAATCCCCGTCTGCTGTTAACAATCACTTGTGCAGTTTGTTTATACTCAATACTTTCGATGTAAATGTCCAATTTTTTAAAATACAAGAAATAGTAGTGTGGTTTGTACTAATAGTACCACAAGTTCAATTTTAAAATTTTAACACAATTTAAATTGTAAATCTGTATCTATTGTTTTGGTGGGAAGAAAAACTGAGCGGTAACGAGCCCCTTCGCCATAAATATGCACAATCTCTGCCCAACTCTAGCCAAATCCTAATTGCTTTATCTTTTTTTTACTAATTAAAGTTGTAAGACTATTATAATTTCGTCATAAACTAATAAATGTTTTAATCGAATATTTTGACAAGGAGATAAATTGATTTCATTAACAATTCCAAACTAAAATGAAGTCGTGCCATATAGGGCCTTGTTCGGGGCAAGCTCTCTCTACTAAAGATTTTTCCATGTAGGCTGTCAAGAAACGGGATAAAGTTAAAAAGGAAAAGGAGATTTGTTTAACAACAAAAGATAAAGTAAAAAGTTTGGGTAAAGAATTCGACACAAAAACTGAAGTTAACACCTCAAGAGAAACTCCTGCTAAAAACATGCTCTTCAGATCTTTCTCTACAAAAACTGTCCTCACAGATAATAAAATACTTGAATCTCTTGTATCTGAAACTAACAATAAATGCAGTATTATAATCTCTACATGTTCTTTCAATAACCCCGGCACTCTTCCAAGCTGCAAATGGGGGATTTGGAGGAGCCTCAAATTCAAGTGTATGAATCTGCAAATTATCAGGAACTAATGAGGTCGTATATTCAAAGATGATATTCACATTTAAAAGTGATGGAAACGGAAGCCTAGCAGGACTCGTCTTTTCGTATAACAAAGTAGACTAGGCATTGCACTTTGCACTATTAAAATAACGTCTTGTTTCTAATACAAAACTATGCATCAGTCTCATGCATGACAAAATTACAACACATAACTAGTCAATGAACAATATAATCACATATACATTCAAGTATATGTGAAGGTCAAGCCAATTTATAATTGTGTGTAGTATATAACTCTACGCACTAAACAATATGTGTAGACAGATAAAATTGAAGACAAAAGAAGTGTGCGCACCCGATATTCTTGTCACAAAGCTAAGTATCTGTAATCTAATCAGTGGATCACCATAAAGAGTCTCAGCAGCTTTACGTAAGAGTACAGGTATCTGAAGGATTTTCCTATCTACTCTAAGGAGTTGGTAAAGAACAAGGGAGGCAAATGCTTTGCAGTAAAATATCTGCAAAAGGTTGCCATGTACAGAAAAAAAAATAATTCACAGCCATATCAAATTAGACTTTAAGAGACTTGAAGAGAAGCCACCAATGATGATTTCCTAAAATTTTCAAATTTAGGGTCTCATCAGTACAGAGAACCCACTACCACTAAAAGAGTTAACGAGTCCATGCATTTGTCACTGGTAGTAAAATAAATTGATCTGGACAATATTTCACCATCCAACAAGGATTTACACAAAAATGACACACAGGCCCATGTATTTAAGCTATCATTGCTAGTGAAATATCATGATCGGCAGAATGGACTACCACCCAAAAAAGGGTCAACACAAAAAAGACACGTACAAGAATTTTAGCTATCACTGTTTCCAGGTCTTTGTTATTGATAAGGATCAAAGCTTCCTAGTACTATTGTTTTGAAAGTGTTCTATACAACTTTCACAAGTAGCAAGATTCCCCATCAGACGGATAACAATAACAGTACTTCAATATTTTTCTTTTACAAAAAGCATTCAGACAAGTTATTTTACTTTGGTCCCCTATGTCTTCCAAAAGCCATGCTATATAATAGGTACCCAATGAATTAGTTTCTGTCCTAACAACCACTCAATAAAAAGCCACCTCATTTTTTAACCATAACAAGAAGACAAGGTACAACCAAATAAAGATGCAAAATCTCTTTAAAGATGGAGAGCATAAGATACCAGCATATATCTAGGTGATACTAAATTCAAGTTGACCTGATCAACTGCCTCCCTTCTGCTTGAGTGTTATCTTGTCTCCCAAGCTAAGAGCAATTCCTTGGGTTTTGCTCCTTATCCTAATGTAGCCACTCAGCTTACTATCTGCTTGTTTCTCAATGCTTACATTCACCAAAGCATCCTCGCCAAACACACTCTTTGCATACAAGTTAGCAGCGAGAAACCCGCATTCCCCTTCCAAAGCAGACCTGGAATCATGCATAAAAACGCATATACGTGTCAACCAAGCCATGCATCACTAGGACAAATAATATTGCTCAATATATTCAGATCAGTAACAGAACAAAATGAACTGAAAGGCCATTCTGGAGCTTGAATACATTATTTAGAAACTCATATAAAGCAGTTCAATTACATCCAACAGTAAAAAAACAACGGTAAAATAAAGAAACTAAACTAGTTCCTGCAATAATAAACTACACTTTCTTTCTTTATTAATTAAGAGGTGGAAAGCATCAAGAAGATGCAAGAAGTTACCGAGAGAAATAGGTGATAACTCCAGAACAACAAAACACAGTTAGGGTCTGTGAGTTAAAACATAAAGCAAAAACTCATGGCAATGCAATGGTAAACTACTATTTCAAAAACAACTTGTAGGATCCAATTTTCAAAGTTTACTTATTTTCCCGTGATAAAGTAACTTGTGCTATCCAACATCAAATACTTCCATGATTTCTGAATATACACCAAACTAAAACATGTAATAATTGGAATAGCCAAATTTTCCCTGATACACATTGTTCTCACGAAGAGTAAGTATAATTCTGTAAGCCCCTAGATCGTCTATACAGCAACCATAATACCAGTGGTTCTCGTATTCTAAAGCTCACTTAGAAGAATACTCCTAAACTCAGTCTTATGCAAACACCATCATATACATGACGAATCAGTTCAAGTACTACCACATTTTCATGCAAGACAAACACATATTTTTGGTAGTCAGTATACATCAAAGTACATCAATTTATCTATAATGGAAAATAATAAGCACCAATCAAACACAATTTGTTTGTCATCGATTTGAAGTTCTAAGTTTTACACAGCACATTAATCCTCTGGCTACAAGTCTTGTTACAACAGACATTACCTTACTTTCCCCTCTTTTCTCTTACATATCTAGTCTCCAAAATTGTCCCAACACTAGTTTCATGTATCACAACTTTGAACTATACAAAATAGAGAATGATAATAATCAAGAACAAGATGGTATGTGCATCAATAAATACATCAAAATCAATAAAGGCATACATAACAACCAAATACAAATACCACACTTTTAGGCAAACAGATAACTTACAGCGCAGTAAGGCACTTCATGTTGGTTGATTTGATTATATGGTCAAGAAAATCTTTTTCATCTTGAATGACAGTGTTGACAGCAACCTACAATTTAGAAAGATAGTGGCTCATTGTCAAGTGGTTATAAATAAAATTCATGTAGTAATTGCTCCACTATTTTCATGGTAAGACATACAAGAGACTACTCCAAAGATTAGA
>CM040627.1:90325380-90441043 GCA_022817965.1 Solanum lycopersicoides
TTCGGCTTGTGCTGATTTTCATAAATTTTTCAGCAACATATTCCGGTACCTCATTTTCCTCTTCGTAATCATCCACCTCGTCGTCACCTACCTCACTTTGTTTAGTTCAGCTCGTGACATGACATGACATTGGTAGATTTAAAACTTTATATTACTAAACCATAAATAGACAAAGTTAAGTAAATAACAAATTTAAATAAGAGGCTTTCATTAAAAGGGAAATAATGCGAACTTTGGCTATGGCAAAGGGCCATTTTGCCTTTTTCAGACATCACGAGGAAATTTAAAATGCACGCGATTAAGAAAATGCAAAATGTGGGTCTCGGGCTTCTTCCGGACTACCACCGATTTAAATATGCATTAAATGATGCTCTTCTACCAAGGAGTTAGGGGAATCAGGATCGGCGGAGGTCTAATTCTGCAGCATCTCTCCTGGTTCAGCATCACGGATACCGGTTAGCTCGACCTCTCCTCAATAACAACATCGATTTCCTCGAAAAGGCCGCAGATTCCTTCCCCAACGTCGTCAGGGACGATTGGAGTTATCACCTTTGTCATACACCAATCGTCGTCTGTCTCTATCATATTCACATTGCTGCCTCCGTGATTTGGCAAAGGATTGGTGTTCACATTAGGTGCAGCTGGTTGTAGAGAGACCACCTCTTGGTCGATTAGATCCTGAATTTTGTGCTTGAGGTTGATACAGTCCTCAGTATCATGCCCAACGTTGTTGGAATGATAAGCACATCTCTGATCTGGCCTATAGAATTTCGAATTGATATCCACGGGCTTAGGCCCCACAGGATGGATATATCGGCCGCAGCTAGTCGTTCGTACAGCTTCGTTCGACTTTCGCGAGGCGGTAAAATTCCTTGCAGGTTTCTTCTCGAACCGAGGTCTAGGTGGATCATAGCTTCCTTGTGGGGGAGGCATATGTTGATAACCTCGGTTGTTCGGACGTGGAGTTTGACCTCTGGGATATGAATTGGCTTGTAGTTTGGCAATGAAGCTTGGCAATTCGGGTTAGGATTTTGATATGGTGGAGCTTGGACTTGATATGCAAGAGGGGGTGCTTGGTAGCTCGACTGCACATTGGCACAGTTGGGAGCAATGCCTTGGTAGTGAGGAGACAGAGCTTGGTAAAGTGGAGGATGACTTTGGTATGTGGGAGATGGATTTTGGTAAATTGGAGGTGAACTTTGGTAGATTAGAGGAGGATTTTGGTATACTGTAGGGGGATTATTTTTCTGACCAGCTTGGTAAGAGTTTTGAGAAGGTCGAGAACGACCTTGGAAATGGGAGTACGAAGATCTTCTTGGGTTTTTCTCGCCCTCATATGAAACAGTAGCCACGTCTTCTCTCTTCTTTTTAAACAACCCTGAAGATCCGGGCGATGCGGCTACACGGGCTATCTTCCCTGATTTTAAACCGTCCTCGATAGTCTCACCAAATCTTGACTATCTCGGCAAACTTTGCCCCAACAAGCAATATAATTCTGTCATAATACTCTGGTTCTTGCACCCGCATAAACACTTCAACGATTTCTTTTTCAGACATGGGTGGCCTCACCCTCGCCGCTTCTTTTCTCCACCTATAAGCGAATTCTCTATAGCTTTCGGTTGATTTCTGTTTCATTTTCTCCAAAGAGTAACGATCAGGAACGATTTCTACATTGTAAGCGAATCGCTCGATGAAGTCCTTTGCCAGAGCATTCCAGCTGGGCCATTGCCGGGTTTCATGCGAGGTGAACTATTCAAGAGCTTCTCCGCACAGGCTTCGGCTGAAAAGCCGCATCAACAGAGCTTCATCCCTACCAACTCCAACAAGTTGGTCGCAGTAGGCTCTGAGATGAGCCATAGGGTTCTCCACTCCTCCAAAAGTATCAAATTTCGGAATTTTGAACCCTTCTGGAAGGTCCAGATTTGGATGAATACATAAATCTTCATAACTTAGGCCGGCGGCATCAGGGACGCATTGCAGCTCCTTCATGGCTTTCTTGATCTCCTCTTTTATGTCTAATTTTGCTTCTTCCTTCGCCCTCCACTCTCTTTCATGTTCCTCATAGTGGTCCAGCTCAGAACCGTGCACGTCATGCTCAGCATGGACAGGGACTTGGAAAGTGATTTTTTAGGCAAGGGTGGAGCTATGGAAGGACTCTGGGCATTTTGACCAGCTTGGTAATTTTGGGGATAAGTCTGAGGATTAGTATTTTGATTTAAGTGGTGGTGGGATGTTTGGGGATTAAGAGCGTTTTGATTTGTATTTTGACTTTGGTTTTGCGGTGGTGGAGTGGATTGAGGTTGGGTATTTTGAAGATGAGAGGACATTTGGGGGTGGTTATTCTGAGGAGGTGGTGGAGTTTGATAAGAGGCTGAAGCATATTGCGGATTCTGGGCAGTTGAGTCTATAACAGGGGAATTCTGAGTGAGCGGCACGCCTTGAGCTGGATCCATGTTGGAGGAAGGGAAGTATGTAGGAGGCCTTCCACCTACAGCATTAACATTATATCCTGACAGAGGCAAATCCTGCCTTCTCTGCATCTCTACCCTCATCTCTGCAATCTGTTGCATCAACTGCAGAATCAACTCGTTCTGGTCTGCCACGATGGGTTGAGCCACCACAACATCAGTGAGACCCACCTCTTCGTTATTGTCTCCCATAATCGTCTTTCCTTTATCAAAATTTTGCCTTAGGAAGGAATCTGCGGGATCCTTCGATCTGGTGAAGTAAGGATGATCTGCCAGCTTAATCAACACAGATCAGTTCAAAAGCCTGAGAGGGAAAACAACTCAAAGGCAAATTTATCAGTTTGGATTCAAAATACAAAATGCATAATATCACACATAGAGAAGATAAACACACAAGTATACAGACAAATATCGCGTCCTAACATGCTTGTGACTCCTTTATGCCAAGGGTAGGCCTACCGATTTGAAGAATGTGATTATGATAGATTGATCTAAGCCATTAATTTGTGACAACTCGAGTTTGAACTCACTATGTCAAAATTAGGCTTGGGTCCGTCTATCATTGTCACTTTGCACAAAACATGCTCGTCAGTCGTTGGATCGTAAAATCCGTTGACATAAGGGTGGACTTCTTAAATGTCGAATCGATACCAGTGATCGATCCACCTAAGGCACATGCATGCATGACATAAATTGAGGGGTGGTTTAGCTCTATCTTATGTTTTCTAAGATTTGGCTTTCTAGACACAAGGTTTCCGAGTGGACAACTCGAGTGAGAAGGCTACGCGGTTACACGGAAAAAGATCCGGACACCCCGCGCATATGCCAACTCTCCTAACTTTAGGAACTTTGAAAGAAGTTTGCGGGTGCACAAAGCACACCTCGCGTGTACGTGTGATAGTGTGAATTTCCAATAAGTGGAGAAATATGAACGTATTGACAGTTTATAAAGCAATAACAAATATACAATTTATAAAAAAAATAATAATAGATAAACAGTTTATATCACATAATCATAAAAAAAAAATAAGGCATTAGGCATGCAATGTAAGCAAACAAATAAGCATATGCTAAAACATTAATAATTAATCTAAGTCTATTATGGTTAGAACCTATTAAGTCCCCAGCAGAGTCGCCATTTCTGTTATGCCGTGATTTTACTATCTTTAGAAAAATCACTTTTTTGAAATGTTCTAAGTATAAAACAATTTGAGAAAAATACTTAGAAAAGAGTCGCCACTTAATTTTTTAAAGAAATTAAGAAAACTTAATTTAAAAGATTTTAACAGATTAAATCTTAATAAATTGAGAGAAAATGGGTAAGAGGTTCTTATTTACGCTTCAAGAAGGTTTTTAAGGCATTTGAAGCGTCCGCTAACATGCGGTTATCCTACGACTTAGGTTAATTATTTTGATTATTTTTTAAAAAAAATATTTAATATAGAAATAATATTATTAATTTACAACACTCGAATAACTTGAAAAAATAATAAAGAGAACAATTTTTTTATTTATTTATTTATTTTATTTTTTTAGAAAATGGAATCTTAATTGAAACATTTGAATATAATACAAGTGACTAGAATTTTAACAAGACTAGATTTGTTAAAACTTATTTGACGTATTTTTTTTTTAAATAATATTTTAAATCAAATTGGTCAATTAAGCATAGAGACAATTTTAAGTTAATTAAAGGTTAAGTAAAAGTTTTCAAATAAAAAAAAATCAAGTGTTAACAAAAAATGAAATTTATTTAAACATACTAACATAAAGAATATAGTTCATCTCTTGGGGAATTAATTAAGTTATTTAATAATTCTAAAATTTAGAGTTAATAAAAAAATGATAATAATAATAACAATTAAATAATAAAGGAGTAAAGGAGAAGATGAATTTGGGCCCCCTTTTGGGCCAATTTTGCTGGAAATTGGGGTTTTAACCCAATTCTCGTTTTTGTATACACTTGTCGTATATCAGTGTATATCGACTGTATACGATTCATTCTTGGGCCTGCCAATTCTGTATTTTCGCTGAAACTTACCCCCTGTACTTCCTTCCTGCAATTTTCTATTTTTTGCACCTGTATATTGTATTTTCTTACTGTATATCAGTGTATACAACCGATATATCGACCTGTTCTTCAACTTTTGGGGGGGCTGAAAATTAATTTCCAGCAATGACTTTACTGCTTTCGACCTGCATATCATGTTTTTCAGGGGCTGGACGACTCGGAAATGCGAGGGAGATAAGTCCGTCGTGGACTCAAAGCGGATCATGCAACAAAAAATAAAAATAAATAAATTAACACGTGAGATAAGGGAAACAATTAAAACAAGACTTAATTAAAATAGGAGTTACTAAGGCACTTCAAAAACCAAATACAACAAAAACCAACCATTACACTTAAGATTAACAACCAACAAGCTTATGAAATTAAGAGCAACAAATACTTATGTGTGTTAGAATTTGACAAGTTAGAAAAGAGAATTTAAAGCATTTATGCTAAACTGAAAATATGCCCAGAAAAATGAAAAAGAAGAAGATGACGATACCTTTTTTCGGGCAGCAAACCGGGACTAAGAGCTAGAAAAAGCAACAACTTCACTACCACAACGACATTCCGATGAACTCGAAAAATTGAAAATTATATTATTATTATTTATTTATTTTGAACTCTTGACCTTAAACTTTTGAAGACATTTGAGTCATGTATTATTAGATGGAAAAATCTCCCTATCAATTTCTTCTTTTCTCTTCTCTAAAAAAATTCCCCTATCAATTTTTATTTTTTTTTATTTTTTTCAAGAAAGATCCGATCTCCTCTAACTTTTTTTTTTCACCACAATTTTTCTCTCCTTTTTTTTTTTTTTTTTTTTTTGAATAATCATAAAATATATTGATTATATACATAATTATGTAAATATATATTATCTAAAACTTTAAGAAACGGCAAAGATTATTCAAAATAATGCAAACTTTATATTTATTTTTTTTGAAATTTACAAAACTAATTATTTTAAATTGTTTGAGAATTTAAGAAGCTCATTAATTAATTCCTACTGGGGAGGGTCAAAATTGGGTGTCAACAACAACATGAGTGCTTGTCAGTTAATCCAGTTATGCATGCTAGAACTAAACATGTTGAAATGGACTATCATTTTGTTCGTGAGAAGGTGGCTAGAGGACAACTTGTTACTCAATTTGTGAGGTCTAAGGATCAGCTAGCAGATATTCATACAAAAGCATTAACCAAACAGGTTTTTGCTGAGTTTCGTCGCAAGCTAGGAGTTACAGTTCCTCCACTCACTAGCTTGAGGGGAAGTGTTGAAGGAAGCTGATGGAACGGGTCAAAGGAACATGTTCGGTGAAGCTGTCTGACGAGTTATAGTTTGAGTTACACTAGGACTAGACTATTCAATCCTAATTTATGTATAAGTTTATATTGTGTACGACTAGGATAAGTTGTATATATTATATTTGTGTTGTATTAGGATTCCTAGTGTAGCTAGTATAGGACTCTTCTCCTATATAAGGAATATGAAACTCAATTATTCAATAATCAATACAATCCTTGATTCTTCACATATACGTGAGAATTCTTCAATTTGGGCATCATGATTTTGTTTCATAAAACTCTAATTTACAAGTTTTTCGAATATAAGAATTCTTAATTCATCGATGTGCGACCTCAAACTTTCCTTTCTCACTCCAATATAGAGTTTGTCTAAGCTAAGTTTACTTTGATAGCAAATCCCTTTTTACTTCAACCACTAGCGATCCTTAGGTTAGTACACTCACCCTCAAAGAGCGATTTGTCTTATCGCCATACTATTTGAATAACATATGTCACGATTCAAGCTTTACTATCAAGATATTATCCGTTTTCACACAACCTCTCTAAATATATCACTTCAAATACTTTTTAATCTTATAATTTTATATAGTTAGATTTTAACCAAAAAATAATAATAATTGAATTATGAACTCACTCTTCTAACTATTTCCCTATCATTCCAACTATTTGAGTTCATGTGCCACTTTGTCCATCTTGGACTTTTATTGATTTGGTTTGTTGTAATTTTGGACCATGAAAACAACGAACATAAAAGCCAAAATGGGCCAACCATAGACAGAATATTATTGGATGTCATATAGTACAATAGAATACAAATAAAAATTAATTAGAGTTGGGACATATACTATAGTCTATATTATTAGGTCATCCACCCATTCTTCTATTTTTACAGTCACATCCCTTTCTTATCCATAACTCTTGACGTTAATCAGATCTCTTTATAATCGTCATTTTTTATAATAGTAATATTTTATTAAAAAATCAATTATTATTTTTAAAATGATAATATGTTATATATTTTCTTATTTACAAAAATGATGTTATTATTGATAATATCTTATATATTCTCTTATTTACAAAAAATAACGTTGTTATAGAAAGTTTGAATACATCAACTTTATGCTAAGTCTCTTTCATTGTTGTCCGATGACATAAAGCCACATAAATCTTATCTCTTTGATACTCAATTTTCTTAATCATAAATTACTATAAACACACTTTCCCACTAATACTCTACCAACAATATTCACTAATAATTAAACCACCTAATGCTAAGCACTTTCATAAAGTGTCAAAAGTATTGAGACTATAGCTCCTATTTAATTAAAACAGAAAAAAAAAATCTTATAAAATTAGTTCACGTATATCCGATCTTAAAAATTATCATGATTGAATAGAATTAAATAAAATTTAATAATTATGATGACCCCCCCCCCTCTCCCCAATTAGTACACCTAACTTGTAGCGGATTCAGAGAGTAACATGCAAGTGTACGATAACACAATTTTCATGATCGATAAATTTTAAATTTGTTACTACGATTAAATACGATCCCTAAAAAGTGTCATCATGTACATTGAAATTGTGGTATAGTTGAAGAGAGACGTATGAAACAAGTTATAGTTTGGTAAACAGCCTAAATCAAGCAGTACATTAAAATTTAATTATATATTCACATGGGTTGCCCCCTTCTATATATTCATAGGCTAATCAAAACAGGTCACATGCCCCATTTTACCTAACTTTAAATATAAAAAATAAATATCGATAATTTGATACACAAAATATTTCATGTGAACGTGATTAAAAAATTCACTAGCCCTCATAACTATTGAAGAGTAAATTTCAAATCCTCAAAAGTAACCATGAGAAAGAAAAAAAAAACAATTTTCTCATGATTTGAGTTAATTATTTGTGACTTTATATTATATTATTTTATAGTAGAAAGAGAATATCTGTCACTTTTATAGGCCCCTTTTAATTGGCAAAAATACAATAGGAGAATCACCATATGTAATATTCATGAAAAATCCTTTTTTACATAAAGAATTAACTTTCTTTTAGTTTTACACTCGATTTATTGTATTCATACTAGAATTCGTTTTAACTTTGAATAAGGAAACTTATATTAAAGATAGAACACAATAATTTCATATCTAAAGTTCGAATAACACAAAATAGTTTATTATGAAT
This sequence comes from Solanum lycopersicoides, assembly GCA_022817965.1. Taxonomy (NCBI): domain Eukaryota; kingdom Viridiplantae; phylum Streptophyta; class Magnoliopsida; order Solanales; family Solanaceae; genus Solanum; species Solanum lycopersicoides. The sequence continues at coordinate 90,333,397 of CM040627.1, forward strand.
CAAAAAGTACTCATTATTCATCTAAAATTATTATATTTTGTTTATTGATACTAACATAAGTAAACATTAAGTAATAATTAGAGTAAACCAAAAATTTCTTACATGATCCAATGTTTCACCAATCCCTAAAAACATTAGCAAATCGAAAAATCATTTTTCTAAAAATTTTAATTAACAAATAATTTATCGGTAATGCTTCAGAATTTGATCAAAAATTTTTAAAAAATATTATATTTTTTTTATTTTAAAATAAATTTGTCTTTTTTCATTTTTTGATTAAAAGATATTAAAATTAAAAAGATAAAAATATTTAAAAGGTAATATATCATTCTGACCAAATTTTTTGACCAACAAATTTATTTCATAATTTATTTAATCAAAACGAAAGAATAGTTCGATATACTAAGACTCTTGCTACGTATAGAATTCGGAAAAGAGTCGAATCACAAGGACTCAGCAGACTTCCCTTATATTTCTGCCAAAACTGTTTTCACGATTTGAACCCTCGTATCGTTCATAAAATAAGGTATCATTCATGAAATAAGAAGACAATTATTTGTAATTTATTTATAATATAAGTTTTCCAATATTATTCTTTAACAGAAAAAATGTACAGTTCAGTCAACTTTATAGGACCAAAAATATTAAAACTGTAAATAGCAGAAAATTAGAAGAAAAAAAAAAGTTGGTCCAAAAAAAAAGTAATTAAAAAGAAAAATATAAATACTTCCAATGGCAAATAAACTCCTCTGCTTCATCTTCTCCAAATTACTAAACACTCACATCACAGCTCCGAGCAAGTTGATATTTCACGGCGTTATTTCCGACGATAATTCCGCCGTCGCCGGGATGATTTCCGAACGGAACATACGCCGTACACGTAACATGTAAGTGATAATGCCCAGTCGTAATCGTTCCAACTCTCCATTTCACACGGCCGTCAATTTTGAAATCTAGCCAAACGCCGCCGTTTTGCTGGTCTTCCTTCAGATCTGGTCCATTATAAGGTGAAATCGGAACATTGTTACTGAAAACGAACGGCGACCATATATTAACGTCTTTATGACCTTGATAAACTGAAGGAATTTGGGTATAATAAGTAATTTGTTGATTGTGATAATTTGCGTATGTTTTCATCTTATCGTAGTAAACCCCGATTTTATCGTTAGGGTTCCGGGCATATATAGTGACTTGAATTGATGTGGAGAAGATATTGGGAGCAGAGACGTTGAAATTGAAGATCGTAGCGTCTTGGAGAATGAATCTGGGTTTTTTCGGTTGTAAAATTGCCCAGACTAGTAAGATGGTTAAGAGGACGACGAAGAGGAAAATGAGTATTCCGGCGAAGAGTCGTCGGACGAGTTTTCGTTTTTTGTCTTTGTGGTGAGTGCACTCCTTGACTGACATGGTGGTGTTTACTCCGGCGGTATCTCCGGTGATCGGAAAAGTAGTAGTGGAGCTGAAGATGTGGATAGTAATAGTACTAGTGTGGAATAAAAGGGAAGTGAGTGGTTATGGGGATTGGTTTATCTATATAGAGTAATAAAGTGAGCGTCACTTCCTTTATAAAAAAAATGGATATTCAAAATTTAACGACTCGATTAAATTTGAATTCGTATCATCGAAATATTCTTCATTCTCACGATATATCTATATGTTTAAAAGAAAACTACAAATATATGAAGTTAAAATTATAAACTTTATGAATATACGTATGCATGTTGAACCTTTTTTTATATTTTTACGTGTTTAATTTCTGAATAAAAGTTTAATTTATCGTTGAATAAAAGAATTTCAATCGTTCCCTCACTTGTTACGAGAAAGGCTAGAGTAAGTTTACTCAATCGAAGTGTAGTTATACAATTTATAGTTGTTACTAATTAAAGTCGTTCGAGAAGAATTACATATAGTTATTTAGTTATAAAGAGTATATGTATTGTAATTTATAAAGAAAAAATAAATAATTTTAAGCTTTTACTATACGTAGAATTCACAAAAATTTGACAAAAGTTTATATTTTATATTTCTATGAAAATGTATTTCTATGACCAAAATTCTAAATAATAACCTTTTAAATCATATAATAACAATTTTATCAATTTCACCAGTTATGAAAAAAAAAAAACAATTTCATCTCTTTTTTTTCCAAAATCCTTGTTTAACTTGTGAAAATGATTAGTAACAAATGTTTTAAAAATAATTTATAAGAAATAATTATGGCGTAAATGACACGTTTATATCGTAATAGGGTCCACTTTGTTATTATTATGGGCAAATAAATTTCCCACCCAAGCCCGCCGACAACGGCTGGTTCTTTGAATATTCCGTATTTACTCTTTCCGTTTCAAAATAAATTTTTTAAATATTATAAAATATTAAATATATCATACAAAATATTATTGTTATTTTTATGCTTCCTAAAGATCACACCTTGTTTGCCGACTTGAAGCTATAATTTTAGGATTAAAATAACGTGATGATTGTTTTATGTCACTTTTTTAATGATAAAATGATCTGAAAATTTTTTGTATTTGATTCCGTTTATAAATTGGATTCTTATATTTAGGGTTTTGCCAATGTTTAAATTATTGTGTTTCACTGAGTTTAAAAGTATAATCGACAAAATCATAAATATAAATTTTTTACAGACAAACAGAGTCAAATATAAGATTTTTTTGAGTCATTCCCTCTTTTTACATTTTGATTCTATGCAAGTACATTTTTATTTTCATTTTTCCTCCTTCAAAAAGTTTGGAGGCAAAATACGTAAATTGAAGTTAAATTTATAATGATATAAATTATAAGACACGTCAAGATCAATTAAATTTTCATTATAGTTCTAAAAAGTAAACTGATTTAAGTAGTACACAAGAATCAATAGTATTACGTATAATTACGCTCTCCTAAGTCCTAATCATAATAATTATAAGAGATTATATTAAACGGGTGGTTAATCATTATCACGAAGCTAATATCTTAACTAAATGTTTCTATTTTGATTAGTAATAAAGTCATTACTTAATAATCTCTAAAAATAATAACACGCTCTTTTAATTTGCATGAAGGGATATTTTCATATTTAATGTGAATAGTGAGGATGGTAACAGCCTAGCTAAGGGTGACAATGATACGTTAACGAGGACAGATCTAGAGGTTCGATTACAGATTCTCGTAAATATATTTATATAAATTATATGTATCTAAAAATTATTAAATATCTATAATATTTAATTATAATTAAATTATTATTTTAATATTAACTTAAAATAATTATGAATATTTATAACTCTTAAATTCTGAATCAACATCGATAAAGTATATATTGACAAAATAATGTAGCCTACCAAGTGGGAAAATGGTGCATCAAGGCCCCTACCCTTAGAAGGTTCATGTATAGGCCACGAGTCCAAAATTTATGTTATAAAAAATTAATGAATGAATCATGAATTAAATTGACAAATATAATTGATTAGAGAGAATAATATAACTCTTTATGATATAAATTTTAGTTTGATTTATGTGATACTTTAATTTATTTTATATGATATATTATATTTTATATTTTATTTTTATAATGAAAAAAAGCCTAATTAAATAACAAGAGAAATGAATAAATCATGAAAAAGAATAACAACTATTACTCTATAAAATAAAAGTCTATAACCAAACAATTTATATACGACATATCTGTTTGAATTGTGTGCTTATATTTAAAGGCATCGAACTCATTTAAATATTTTTTTTATTTAAATTTATTTGTGTACACATTTTTATGACATGTTATTATTAATGATGGAAAAGAAGAAAAGTATTTAAAGCAACCATCCATGTGGTCAATTTGGGACATCATTTTCCTTGCATTATATTCCACCACATATACCTACTAGCTAATGTTCACTTTTTCCCCTAATCAATAATTAACCTAAAATATTCTCTATAATCTATTAATTAAATAATTAATTAATCATATGAATCCACAGAAATTTTGCTTCTAATTATTCATGGATTTGACAAATTAGCAGCCCCAAACAAGGTCAGCAAAAGACTCAAGTGCTAGAAAGTTCAATCAACAACTATTTGCTTGGAAATTATTGGCATGTACATGTGAATAATTATATATGTTGTCTTATGATTCTAAATTATTGATTATGGGATTAATTAAAAGAAAAAAACTCAAATATGCCATCGAACTTTCAAAAAATATTTCATCCGTAAAGTTTGGCTCATTTATGCAACTACCGTTCAAGAAAAGGCTCATTCATGCCATTATTTTTTAAAAGTGGTTTTGCAAAACCATTTTTGACAGGTGGCCAATTGTAATTCCGACATGTCATCATTTTTTTAAATAAAAAAATCATAATTCTGAAAAAATTCAATTATTTTTTTTTAAATTTTTTTTTGATGATGATGTGGCCGAATTATAATTGGCCACGTCATCAATTTTTGAAATAAAAAAATAAAAATTCTAAATAAAAATTGAATTAATTCTTTTTTAAAAAAAATTAATAAAAAATATTGATGACGTGACCGAATTATAATAATATATGTTGTCTTATGATTCTAAATTATTAATTATGGGATTAATTAAATTCACAAAAAAAAAGTGACCAATCATTCTTGTCGTTAAACAATAAAATTCTTTAGCTAATTTTATCTAACAATGCATTACACATTAAAATAACTCGCTTATTATGGGCTAGCTACTTGACGCAAAAATTTATAGATAATTCTGACAATACATCATATGAGCCATGGTGAGAAAATTTACAAAAAATATTTGATTCTTGTGTTCGACTTTGACTAAATCTATCATATATCAAGAGATGAAGTCTCACGTTGGGAGAGATATAAGGGGGGGGGGCTACTTTCGAACTAAAAAATGACTTCAGAATACCTATTATATAAACCTAAAAACTCTGAATGAGTACTTATCATTCCACTGTAATTTTATCAAATTATACTCTCACAAATTAGGTCATGTATACCTTTTACTACTAACAACTTTTTTAGGTACATGAAGTTAGAGCTCCTCTAGTTGTTTCTTTTGGACAATATTGATAGAAAAAAGCAAGAAGCAACATATATAGGAAGCCCCCACAAATGCCATTTTAATGCTGTTTTGCTGGTGTCACTTAACAAATCTAAGTATATGCATATGATCCCCACAAGAATTTCATATACTTTAACCTTATCATTATAATGTACATATATTCCAAAAGTTAAAAAAAGGTATACTTTTGGGCTCTGACACACACATAAACCTTACTTGGAAAAATTTAATTATTTGTACTTGTAACTTGTCCTTGTTAACAACATCTTCTTTGAAGTTTGAGCTCTTTGATTAGTCAAAGTACTTACACACAAGTTTAAGAAATTTTCATTAAAATTTGGTTATTTCATCCAATGGTGTACTAAATAAACTATTTTGAAGAATGTGAAAATTCAAGAGGAATAGAAGGATTGAAGGGGAGTGGGTGGGGGTAAGACTTTGGATATTGGAAAATATAATAAACAAAGGATATGTCTAAACAGAGTCGGTATCAAAATTTAAACTTTATTATGAAATATAAACATTTTAGTATAACGATATAGAATGTTATTAAAATGAGAAAATTACACCGATAAGCAAACTTATACTATTTAATTATTCATCATAACTATAGTTTGCTATAATTATCACTCGCGACTAACATTATATATTAATTATGTGGACTGACTTCGATTTATATAATTAGTCATGTTTGTATATGTATAATTAGCCAGGATATACAAATGAATATGTATAATATATAATTTTTTAGCCTTTATACATATACAATTCACCCCTCTCCCACTCTCTACCCTCTCTCGCTCTCCTCTCTCCTCCCTCTCCCAATCTCCCTTGCCATTTATACAAATATATATGTATAATATACAGTTATATACAATTATATACATATACAATTCACCTCTCTCCCACTCTCTGCCCTCTCTCGCTCGCCTCTCTCCTCACTCTCTCGATCTCGCTCGCCTCTCTCCTCACTCTCCCAGTCTTGCTTGCCTCTCTCCTCTCTCTCTTAATCTCTCTTGCCATATATACAATTATATATGTATAATATACAATTATCTAACCAATATACATATACAATTCACCTTTCTCCACTCTTTTCCCCTCTCTCGCGTCTCTCTCCTCTCTCTCGCAGTCTCGCTCGCTTCTCTCCTCCAAATAACATCTAGCTATAAATTTTAGTTATCAAACTATAGCTATGGAGAGTAATTAATTATTTTTAAGTGGCTATATGAAAGTTTCCCTATTAAAATTGATTGTTTTGTATATATTTAATAAAATTTTAATACAAATAAAGAATTTAACTTAAATCTACAAAGTTTGATTTGGTCGAATTCATAATTAACATTTTAGCATATATGAGTGAAGTCAAAAAATTATACTACGTATAGAAGATTAAAATTACTTTTTTTATTGTTGAATTTTATTGACTTCTTCCTGTGTTTACTTTATATTTTTAAAATTTCTTAATAAAAGTTCTGACTGTGCTGCTATTTCTGATTTCGGAAAAAGTAGGTGTAGAAAATGAAAGGAAGGATATGGAGGTATCAAATGTGTAAGTCATACATGTGTGTGTTGTTCATTGGTCTTTTTCACACATTTAGTGCCTTTATAGTGTATAATATAAATACAAAAAAACAGTAAAAAGGGCCCTTCTTTTTTGACATTTAAGGACTTTCATTTAATATAATTAGGTGTTGCTAGCTATATATCATGAGAATAGAGACTTCTCAATTTCCATAATACTCAAATAATTTAAATGCATTGTTAAGTTATGTCAAATAACTTCATAACATGAAATACAAATGTTTTTTTTAAAAAAAATTTCTAGTGTTCAATTTTAGAAGCTCGCTACACAATAATACGATTAATTCAAATTTATATTAAAAAAAAAACTAACTAAAAAATAATTAAATTGCTTTATTTGTAAGATTAATAACACACTACATTTGAACTCAAAATTTCTTGTTGAATTTTTCATACTAATTACTACCCATACTTCCTTGGGGTGGGGGGTGGGGGTGGGGTGGGGGATGATAATTAAATTCGACACTTGAGCAATTTCTTTAGAGTGCATGGGAGCCACATTTAACATTTAATTTATAAAAGACATTTTGAATTTTGAATTTTAAATATAAAGGCACCTTTGATCAGGAGTACTAGCTTTACCTTTTAAGTCGAATTTTTTAGAATAAATCTAAATTACTATGACCTCAAAGCGATTATCAGGAAAAAAAAAAGAGACAATTAAGCACACTAAAACTCTAGTGATGCACAAGGTCCAAAGAAATATCCGACCATGAGGAGCTATTGTGCGCAGTCTTACCATAAATTTTCACGAACGAAAAAATATAATAGCAAAAAGTTCTCCCTCCACACCCCTCACCCCCACCCCACCTCCACCCACATGCACTTCACCAAACTTCCCACAACTGCTTAAAAATTTTATTAAGCTAATTATATAACAATAAATAAATAACATATAACGTATCCAATATAATCTTATATGTAAATATGAAGAAGGTTAAATTACATAGATTTTTTATTTTTTATTTTTATGAGTTAAAATAAGTTATTTCCAATAAATTATCGGCTCAAAAAAATTAAAAGTATTTATCAAAACAAAATTTTAAAAATATAAGAATAAAAAGTCTTCCTGTTTTAAAAACATTTTATTCTATGGCCACCAACTGCAAAGTGCTAAAAGCAATTAGGTAACAAAATTCATATCTACCCAAAAAGAGAGACAGAAATCAAATATATTTATATACATCAAATTTTGTGCACAAAAAGTTTTTACATTATCAAAGGATACTTACATAGATACCTCAATAAAAATTGAGATCTGTAAAAATTAAAAATAAAGGCAAATTTTATATTACAAAGAGTAAACATGACCTAAAAAAAAACTTTTATACATAATATATAGTGTATATAACTTAAACTATTTGTAATATTCATGTCTATGCTTTATCACACTAGGTTTTGTGGTTGATACCTAATATACTAGCTTAAGTATATCAAACTTTGACTAAATAAAAAAGAAAAAAAAAAGGACATGTTTACAGTTGGTGAAAATATGTACATGTAAAGAAACGATCTGTATCCGAAGTTTCATCATTTTCAAGAATATTTGAAGCGCGAGACTATTTAATAATAAAGAATTCATCTCATCATGCTCCTCGATGTTATAAGATATAGATTGATGTGTGCATGAAATTTCACCAAGGTTCCCATATGATATCCCTTCAATTAAAATGAGGCAAGAGAAATTAAGATCTCAGGATGAGTAATTTAATAATAGATAAATGTGAATAGTCAGAATATTTTATTATAATGGCTAAATATTTTGTCATAATAGTCAAAATATTTAGACAAACAATGTTATTATGAAAACGTTTGATTGTAATTAATATCACGTAAGAAGAAGAAAAAGAAATAAGAAAAACTTACCACCAAGTCTCGTCGTACTCGCATTTCGATTTGTAATTATTTATTCTCCCATCCCACTCTGGCAAGCTAGTTGGATTCTTGAAATTCAAAATTAAATCATCACACGATAGATACAAATCTCTTTCGAAGCGAGTGCCGGGACCATGATTTAGTATTTTTGCTTCTATCCTCAAATCAATTAACAAGTTGTCACCTCTTCTTAAATCTCGAGCCATTTCATCGACCACAAGTCCTCCTATTTTCACTTGATTTTGATTTGGAATACTAGAATCGACATGAAACTTAGTATTACTTTTTGTAGACACATTGAAAGGTGCACTGAATGACGATTCTAGTAGTTGTAACTTGTACATCAAGCTAGTTGATATGTACTCAAAACTAATTTCCACTTTCCTATTTGAATTCCTCACTCTCACATCTACTTCCCAATCCACAGTTAACTTATTGGTGGGATTTGATATGTTGAAAGAATGTACAACAAATGATACAACCTCAAATGAAGGGTAATATGCGTAATTTTTCCAAATTCGAACTACGAAAAGAATACTGAAACTCAATATTAGAACGACGATAAGGCAAAAAAAGACACGACAAAAAGTTATAATTTTTCGTCGTGGAGGGGGTACGTTAGATAATTGGGGTTGCAAGATATTGTTATTGTTGTTGTTGTTGTTGTCGTCATCGTTATAGTAATTGGATTGGTAATTTGGGTAGTAATAATAGGGGTATTGATAGGGATATTGATCATATGGTGGAGGATAGTGATAGGACGGATTGGGATAAGGCGAGGCAAGATTATGATCTGGTTGAGAAAATTGTTCAGGATAACCTAAAACAGGTTTCATTTCTTCTTTTTTATCATCACCTGAAGAATCTGTCATGGTTATAATTCGTCCCCTTCCCCCCTTTCTTTTATCAAAAAGAAAGGGAGTGAGGACGATTTGGTTTCTTTCTCGGAGATTTTAGGAGAGAAGAGAGATTCAGAAATTACAGAAATATAAGTCGGAAAAAAAACAGGCGAAATTGTTGGAATTAAATTGTGGAAGAGAGAACTCAAGTAAGAAATATTTTTTTGTTCATTTTAAAATATTGTCACTAAATTAATATATATAAAGCATTTTTTTCGGATCAAGATGAATTTGAATTCTCAATATTGTGAGGACTATAGAAAGTACTAAAAAGATCCACTTATTTTACACTTATATTACTCGTTTAGGACGCGCAATTAATTTAATATTTGACATTTAGATTTATCATGAATTTCAAATAAAAAAATAATTATGAATTTTACCATGTTCAAATTATTGTTATTATTATTATATTATTATTATTATTAAACTTGTATGCGGAATGTAGATAATTAAATAACAATTAGAAGAAGAAAATCAATTGGGGTGGACCTTGTTTTGATATATCATATTAAATAAATGAATTTTGAATATAACTTAACTCAAAAGTTATTTCAAAAGGTAAGAATTACTCGAAATTGTATTAAGAAAATCACTCATCCGTTTTATGAATAATATATCACTCACAACGAGATAAACTACGTACTCGATAGACGGTAAATGATATAATTTATCACTCACAATAAAAATTGAAACAATAAAAAACATTTACCTAACATAATTAATTCTCGCACTATTATTAGCCTTCAATTTATAAACATTTGCTCGATCATAGGAATAATGTGAAATTTTTCCTTTTTTAAGATTCATGAAAGTTATTTAAGGATCGTTTCTTAGCGTGTTCAGAAAAAATAATGTATGCATTAACTTTTATAGTAAAAAATGTATATTTTTTATCATATTATATGCAAAAAATTGTAATTTATAATACTATCATATAGTTTTTAAATATATATCTCAATTTTTTGTTTAAAATATCGAATTAATGTACTCTAATTTACTTTAAAAATTAGTCAAATTAATTTTCAAAAAACGTAATATGACAAATAAAAGTGGATGAAAGGAGTATATTTCAGAAACTAAGATATAAAGTGATGAAATAATTTTATTTCAATCAAGATATGACACTTACAACATTATAATAAAAAAATGCATTACACACTTTACATCCTTTATTTGATCAACAATACAAAAAAAGAACTTCAAAAAAAAAAAAAAAAAAACTCTTATAAACTATAGAGTACCATTTTCTTTATCTATTTAAGGTCCTTTCCAAGTTTTTCCTTCAAAAAACTCAGCTAGCATTCGTTCAAGATCTTCTGGAGTGTATCTGATATACTTCTGCGGATTTTTTCCACCCTCGATCATTGGCCTAATCACATAACATTAAGGTAACGTTACGTATGGTAACATCGATGGTATGATGATGAATAAACAGAACAAAAATGACATTGGATAGACGTAATTACAAATGTGAAGAGTCAAAACATAATAAGATTTGGGAGTTATACGTTTTTACTATTCATTTCCAATGTATATAGTGTGAAGCAAGCATTACCCGAAACGCTTGGCAAAAGACCTGTATGCAGGCAATAGAACTTCAGCAACTGCTAGCCTTAAAGACTCGCGTAACTCACTGTCAGGAACTGTCCATTGTGATTGCCTCTGATGAATTTCCTCAAATAACATGTTGAAAGTCTTAAACCTATCTTTCACCGCGGACCTTGAGATACCAGTGTTGCTACTGACTACTTCACCGGTAAATGAAGCATTCCCAGCTGGTGAAGCTCCTTGGACGGAGAGAGTCTGCAGAATCTGCAGCAAGGACAGATATGAAAAACTCGAGAAAATGTTCCATGAAAAAGAATGTCGATAATCATGAGTGTAAAACTAGCATACCTTAGACCAAGAGATCCTCTTGTACTGATTTGCATGCTGCTGGACTACCCTTCTATGAATTTGAACCCAATCATCACCAAGCACGTCCTTTGCTTCGGACCTATACCATCATAGAACGAACGTGCAAAGATAAATTTGTAGTAAACGATACAGCTCATTCTCTCAAGTAACATCTTAACATACCTGCGAACAGATCTAACAATATAGTGAATGTTATTCATTAGAAATAGTTGAGTCAATGCAGGATCTTTGTATTGCTTAGATTTCCCATCCAAGTTACTCTGAAGAGCTTGCAATATCCGTGTGGTTATAACTCCCAACTGGTCTTTGGAATTACCATCATCAGCATCTCCGAAAAGTTGCTTTAGAGTTGATTGATAACTGTCCACAGTTAATAGATAATACTGAGATATTGCAATGTTTTGAACAGAAAAAGAAATGAATGTAGAGTTCCGCCAGATCAGATAAGCTAATTGTTTCCGATAGACAAGGGAAGTGATGCAATCAAAAGAGGAAGAAATACAAAGTTGTTACACAAGGCGATCCATATCAAGAATGATCAGCGACGGAGTGCAATATATAGAAACTCCTAATGTAGGGAAATGATCATTGTGAAGACTTACTCGAATAAAAATTTAACGTAGTTAATCACATAACTAGTTAAAGGATGGACAGTTCCATCAAGAACAGCAGTTTTGGTGGCATCTTTTTCTACTGCTTCTTCAAAATCCACGAAGGTCTCTTGCGCTGTCTCAGCAAGACGATTAGTCAACACTTTAGCAGCTTCTCTCATTTCACTACAATATTGGCTTCCGAAAATATTATCCATCTGTCACACCAACAATATTCCCCTTCCACAGGGAAGGATAATGGAGAGAAATACCAAAATTAGTACAAGTGAAAATGAAGATTTTCCAAAAGGAAAGATAAGGAGACATAGATATCTTCTCGGTCATTTCATCGTACCTCTGTCTGAAGTTCTCTCATTATCTCATACATATCTAGAAGGACAAATAGCTTTTCAGGCGATCGTTTGCTTTTGGCAATGGCCTCTCCAAAGCTAAGCAACACCGCGACACTATTTCCAGTTACCTCCGCAAAACATTGATCTCTTAGACTATCCTGACCTTCAAAAATTTGATCAGAGACTTTCTTCTCTGCAGCAAATAAAAGCCTTACCTGTGTCAAAAACGACGAATAGGTTATAACAAGGTGAATATAAAGGATCAAATCAAAACTAGATGATATGACAGCGCTTACGGATATCCTCATGTAGTGAATCCAGTTTCCTATTTTCGCCTCTAAAACTTCCCACTGCATTTTCTGTACATCCTCTTTACCAAGCCTTTCCACACCTAGTTTTTTAAGACTCTGCTCCATAACTAACGAACGTATTTCACTGGATACGAAACAGGATGTATGGAAAATGCAAAAAATATGAGACATAATAGCATATACACGGAAAAAAAAACTACTTTGTCATATAAAAGATCATCATAGAAATAGATGATGATCAATTTGAGCGCATCCTTCATTTCAAGCTTTATTTCTATCGTAATTGGGAGATCAGGATCTCTCCCTGACGCTTAAACGGGATGTGGTTCCATTATTTAAGGAGATAACTTACTTATAAATAGTATACAGTTGTTGTTGATGACCGGCCTGAATCATTTGCTGAGCCAAATCATGTAACAAGGGAAGTATTCTCGGTGGGATGAGATCCGGAGGGTGGTAAACAACTGTTTCTAAACTTCTTTGATGCTCTTTTGCTCCACCACCATCACCTTTACTATCTGAACCTGTAGACGGTCTCAGAGATTGGGGAAGGCAATCGAAAAGACGATCAGGTTCTATAGGTTTACTGCAATCAAATATAAGTAATCTTGAGTAGTGAACTTAAAAAGCTATAAAAGAGATGTACTTTTACATGTATCAGGCAATGTTTATCATACATTCATCTCAATATAACAACGTAAAACTTAAAAAAACGAAAAAAAGTTGTATGCATTGAGAGAACGAAATAAGTACTACTATATTAAATTTCAGACCTGTACAAGTTTAGAAGCTGACGAAACTCTTCTTCAAGCTTAAGAACAGACTTCGCGAGTAAACTGGAAAGATGATTAATCATACCAATACTACTCTTAAGGCCTTTCGTACTGCTGAAAAATTTAACAATATTTCTTAGCTGATTAACTGCTTCCAAATAACTTTCCAGATCCTCATGTGGCCCTCGTAATATTTTGGCCTCCGTCTGTAAAAAAGAGAATTTAAGCTGTAATACAGATTCATGATTCGCGACATAGAATGACTAATTGAAACAGAAGAATAGTAATTTTGCAATGTGTTACTTCCGTGTATGCATATGTACAACAAACGTACTTTGCATACTCGTAGTGCAATACTCAGCAAAATACAGAGTGAATATGCAACAAAATTTCCAAAAACAGAGCATCAAAAAGCAAACTGTGACTAGAAGAAGACGAACCTGGCGTGCGAGATCGAATTGAGCTAATATCGATTCAGCTACCTTCAATGTCTTGTCAATATTCTCATGTGCTTTTCTAATCGAATGTGTTCTAATCTTTTTTTTTTCAATCGAAAAATTAATTATCAAATTAGATATACAAAAGAAATCACATTTATTCAAATCTATCAAAACATCACACGATTACTCAAATACCTGAGTAGGACGCATTGCGGTTTCAAGGGCGGAGAGACGGTGATCAAAGGAACCGAGAATCGAAATCATATTATCAGTAATCGTTTGGCTTTTCTGCATCGATTCGTTCATAAATTCTGATCTCTCTTTCAAATTCTCCATTACCACTGCGTAAGACGCCATTGTTATCTGTTTTCGTTAGCTTCTCCAACGAAAAAAATGCAAACCAAAATGTTAGATGGAAGCATAAAAACGAAAACCAAACTGTATTTCGATAAATTATTAGTTTCGTGTCCAAATAGATCCAAATGTATAATGTCTTAATAATTCAATGAGACTTTACAAAAACTTCTCCCGAAAAAGAAAAAAAAATGCAAAAATACACCAAATTTTAAGTTCCATATTTTTAAGAAATAAGTAGTTTATTTTAGAGGGAATAAACACTTTTGTTTTCAGTTTTATTAGTGAATATTTAGCAATGGGTCAATTTCATGACTATATTTTTATATGCTAATTATATTTAAACATAATTTACTTTGGTTGAAAGAAATGTTTAAAAATAGTTCCATAATTATATATATTAGTCCAGTCTATTAGTATCTAGGCTAGACTAGATATTAATGATGTAATATAATTAGAAATTTAGAAGTTAAACTCAAAATATGAGAAATAGAAATATTTTATCGTCCCATTTTTTTTTTAAATATTAATATTTCAGTTAGATTTGTTTTTTTTAAGTATAATTATTTTAAGTTATTAACTATATAAATCTATAATATCTTTATTTTATTTTTTAATATATAAATTAAATTTTTACAAAGTTAATAATTTAAAAACAAAATTACAAATCTCTTCACAAAAAAATAGAAAAGAGTATTTCATAAAAGTTGCGAAGGAAAACTTACGAAGTTTCATTCTAACGATTTATCTGGATTGTTTATTATCTGATATAATATAATATTTATTGTGACGGTGACTTAAATTTTATTGAATTATTTTATCGAATCTTGTTATGTAATGTTTAAAAGTCCTATTCTATATAACTATCGATTTATTATTATTTTGTCATAATCTTTTTATAAATATGTATGTTTTTTCTTTGCCTACATAAAATAATAATTATAATAATTTATTCTTTATCTGGCCTTTTTTTCGTAATAACTTTATCATCCATCCTATTTCTTTTTATAGATTTATCCTTTGGATAGCTAATACTAAAATATATTATGTAATGACGAAAAAAATATAATTCATTTAAAAGATAAATTATCAAAAATAAATACAATCTGAGAAATTTTATTTTCCTTTTACTTCCTTTTGAATTTGTGCTTAATAATCAAAAATAATTTTTAATACAAATTATGATGAAAAGTGAATTCGATGATACATACATAGTACAATTTCAGTATAAAGTGGATTGGTTACAATTGGCTTACAGTTATTTTTTCTTTTTTTAAGTTCAAATTATATTTTCTTATAGTGTTAGCAAAGATCTCTGTGTTAATTGAGATTTAATTTATTTTGGCTAATTTAAATACACATTACGTAAGATTCTTTTAAGGGGTGAAAATGCTTCTCAACAAAAAAAAATTTAATTTCATAATTTAAGGATATAAGTGTTTCTTCATAAGGCCGACTAATTCAGATTAAAGTTGCCTAAAATTCCTTCAATAGCCAAAGCATTTCTTATTAAAACGTTCTCAATCTCCGTGAGATGAATTTTAAAGTTATTTGATTCAACTCAATCAAATTTTATACGACATAGAATCAATTTAAGGTGAACTTTTAAATCTCTCAATTTCCGTAGAAAACACACTAGTTTAATTAATTCATATAAAATTAAGTGTTCCTTATTATTATGAACTTATTAATCCAAATAATTCGAATTCGAAAAACATAAGATACAATAGAGAATGAAAGTGTTTCTTATCAAACATTCTTGATACATCTTATTCATGTCAATAACAGGATGGATAAATGCAAGGACGCTATATATACGAAACTTTAAAAGTTAGGTCGAAGCTTGTTTATCCGAAATCAACAGTTGCTCCAACCCACTCTATCCACCAGTCAAATGTATTTATGCTAAGCCAATTTATGTACTAATTGACATTCTTCACGTCTGTAATTTCTATATTTGCTAATCAATTTAGCTCTTTTTTAGGCTAACTAAAACATACCATGTACCATAGCGCAGCTGATTATACCACTTCTGCCTAATTCTGTAGTCTGTACACAAGAAAGGCGAAGCGGTTTCACAGAGATTGTTTTGCTGGCCGGTTAATCGGTCCCGAACGGCTCCTGAACGAACCAACAAGTACAGCGTCGTTGTTGCAGTGATGAAACGTCGACGTTTCGCCGTTTGAGCTCGTGTTTACACATTCATGGCAGACTGATTTCTTCGTCGGAAAAGTATCTTGGATCCTCGGAAATGAACTCGGATTATTCAAATGCATCAGATTCGGAATCGGATTCTGCATTACTAGATCGAAAGTTTCCCTGTGGAGCTGTAGATTCTGCACACGTTCATTCATGCTCGTCAGTTCCATCTGCGTAATTCGATCATAGAACTGACTCATTTCCGTCTGGTTTCGCCGCAGGAGAATCAGATTCTCCGACGAAGAGAGATGTGAAAACACAGTTTCCTCCAAAAACTCACCGAACTCCACGCTATTAGACTTCACCTTCTTGTTCCGCGCTTTTCTAGAACGCTTCATGACAACAAGGAAGAAACAATTCTTCTCACGAGAAATCACTGCGAAATTCGCTTTACCTGTGACAGGAATTTTCCTCCGATCCTCGAACTTGGATCCTTTACGATCACACAAGTAAATCGAAATCTGATTCGGCGAAATCCCGATTCTCTCACTGATCATCAACTGAAAAGGCTTGAATACCAGCGTCGGTTGAATTCTGATGTTGCCAATGTTCATCTCCCTCTCCCCGTCGAAAAATATCACCGGAAACACCGATCCGTTTCCTCCCTCCACCATTATTCCAGTAAAAACCACACCGAAGAACCCGTCGATTTGCAGGCGAGTAGTTGAAAAAAGAGTTGTAGATGGAGAAAAATGTGGGAGGTTTTAGAGGTTTAATAGAAGTAAAAGAGAGGAGAAAAAGCGTGACAGAGTGGTGTTGAGAGCCTTTTTATGGTGAACTGAAAGGGATGGAGAGAGAGTATGGTTGCTTGGTAATCAAGTAATAAAACGTGAACTGTCAGTTTTTTTTTCTTTTTATATACTCCGATACATTTTAATTTTCGAGATTAGAAAAAAATTAATTTTTATTTAAAACATTGTTTTATATTTTAAATTATCAATAATCGTGAGTACAAATATAAATAAGTATATTTAAAGTTTTCTCTTTTTTAAAAATAATTTAATTATTAATGTGATCAAATCATAATTGACCACAGTAAAAAAATTGCAAAATTAAAAATACACCGTTTACAAATAACGACAGGAATGGACCTTTTCTCTGACGAAAATGGTATAGATGAGCCAAAACCTTTTAACAGATAAAATAGATAAAGTCGACTCTAATTCTTGTGGAGTCTTTCATACAAGAGTAAGTAACCGTTTGAATTGACTTATTTTAGGTGTTTTTAAGCCAAATAGTTTTGAAGTATTTGGATAAAGTTAAAAAGTGTTATAAAACACTTATTTAAATCCAAACTTATGGCTTTTGACTTATAAGTCAAAAATCAAAATCAATCCAAACAGACCCTAAATATATATCTTATCAAAAATAACTTTATTTTTTAGGGTTCAAAATTTAATAGTGTATGAATTTTCATTATCATCACCATAATATCTTGTAATTAATAAGGCAATTAATAGCGACTAGTGTGCTCTAAAAACGATATATTGGATACGGAATGAGGTATTTAAATAAGGAAAAATTACTACTTGTTTTTAATTATTTGTTTATTTTATTTTAGTTGTATCTAATTATTTGTCTATTTTGATATATCAAGAATAAATAAATATCTTTTACATATTATACAATCAGTTAATTTTTTTGAAAAAGATACAATTTTTTGAAAATCTTAAATTTTTAATTTATTTATTTCATAATTAATAGAATAAATTGATAATCTCGCTATGTTAATAATTTTTTTTGTAATAGATGTGTCAATTTAAAAAATGGTTAAGTACTTAGGGACGTGAGAGTATTTCCTATGGATAAACTTTTTATAGCAAAGTAAAGATTTCATTAACTAAAAATGTTCTATCAATTTATTTGCAATGTGCATTATTTAAAGTGATAAAAACTCTCGTAAAATTCAATTTGTATTAGCATAAATGACACACATATGATCATTAAAGGACGTGCTTAAAGTCCATAAATCATATATTAGATATATTTTACTAGAAATACATGCAAGTTCATCCTTTATTATTTCTTTATGATTCTCGCATACTTTATTAACGTCAACTTTTACAGTTATTCATAAAAGATTCTTAACAATGAGATTAAAACAAAAAAACATGAATACCACCGATTCTCTAGTATGCTATTTTTAGTGCTTAGTTTATTGACAAATTTTAAGTATATAGTTTTCGAAGTTGAGTCAACTAAAAAATAAATTTACTATCTTTTATTTTTTAACCATTATTTGTCCTCTTCGTTAATATTCTTCAATCTCTCATAAAGTTCCACAATACAAAGTTTTTTTTTTTTAGGTTTTGGATGAACTTGAAATACTTTCTTAAACTTCCTCAATACATGTTTCATCACTATGATTCTTTTTCCCTTTAAAATCCCTAAATTTCATAGATAAATTTGTTGCATACCAAAATGACATATAATTAATTTACGCAATAGGCAATTGAAGTTTGTCAATAACATGTAAAATACAACTTAATAAGCAAAATTCATGCTAGTGAAATGCGAAGCTTTTGAGTGCATAAACAAAGCACACAAGGTTCTTGTGAGCATCAAAAGTAAAAAAACGTTGTCCATGTGTATTTGTATTTGAAATAACGGAAAAGGACCTTAAATACCCTTAAAATATTAGAAATGATATAAAATTACCATTTATCCGCCTATTGGCTCCAAAATATCCTTGTCATCCATCTTTTGGTTTAAAATTGATCACTTATTTAACGGTTTTAAATTTAAATTATTTAAATATTTTTTTAAATATGTAGCGCTCAATTATTTGTTATAACTTAACTTATTAATATAATTTATAAATCAATCAACTACCCACCCATTACTAATTAAATACCACCCAATTAATAAGTCTGCCCCATTACTGATTCAACAACAGAAAAACTACTATCAATGAGTGTTCCTAAAAAATTTAGGCGAAAAATGTCTATAGAAGTATATTATCATACGTTCAAGTCGTCAATCAAAATATATTATAATTCAAGTGTCTAAAAAAATTATCGATAAACTTACAAGTCTAACTATGTTCATCTTAATTATTCCTTCGTCTCAATTATGTGATGTTACTTAAATAGATAACTTTTTTTTAAAATAATATATTAAAGTTTTAATATTTAAAACAAATCATAAATAATTATAAATTGTATTAAAAATAAATGAATTAATTCGGGATGTATTACTTCTTACCTTTAATCATAAATTTTGAATTCAAGCTTGAAAGAGAATCCTATTGAAAATGTCCTCCTAAATAAGCGGCTCAACCTAAATTGAATTGGGGCTTCGATTCAGACTCAACTAATTTTGGATGTCATTTTCAGGAATTTATAATTTCGTTGTGTTTTAGTAATGTTTAGGGTGATTTTAATATTAGAATTGGTTTATTAATTGGGTGGGGTTTAATTAGTAGTGAGTGAGTAGTGGGTTGATTTATAAATGATATTAATAAATTAAATTATAACCAATAGTTGAGCGCCAAGCATTTAAAAAAATATTTAAAGAGTTTAAATTTAAAACCGTTAAATAAGTGGTCAATTTTGAACCCAAAAGTGGATGTCAAGGGTAATTTGGAGCCAATAGGTGGACGAGAAGGGCATTTTGGAGCCAATAGGTGGATAAAAGGTAGTTTTGTACAATTTTCAATACTTCAAGGGTATTTTAAGCCTTTTTCCGTTGAAATAATTAATTTATATAGCAATTGATTTTAGAATTGAAGTTTTATTTGAATTTTAGAAGTTATAACGGTCACATAAACAAGTAAATCTCTTAAATTATAAAGACTATTTAATAAATTTAACCTATCGTACAATGTTTTAAGAAATCATAACTCAAGGTATCAAAATATTTTAAAGCGCAACAATAATAAATCACATACCCCATATTCTTTTAATATACAAAATATATTGCGAGATTACATTTTATTACAATTAAGATTAAGGTCTCAAGTTGGATTTGAGTTTTCTTGCTTGATATTATTTTGATTTGTTTTTTCCTATTATGGATATAGAAAAGTTAACTTTCCAGCTTCCTATTGGAAAGTATTCAAATTACTAATAATGATTATTGTTCAAAAAATATTCAATAGAACTTTTAAGTGCACTGTCATTATATATTACAACTAATGAAAATTAAGGGCTATTTATGATATTTATATGTAGTTAGTTATTTTTGTGAAGAGACAAATCACAAATAGTCTAATGAGAAAGTATATGTTTATATTCATAGTTGCAAACGAGATTAACTTTATATTTTAGAGCACATATATATTAGTTCATAATCTTAAAACGAAAAGTTATATTCTTGATAGTATATTTTAGACTTTCTTTTTGATCTATTTGTTTTTGCTTTGAAAGTTATTTTGTTTAGTTTGTTTGTGATTAATGTTGAATGGAGCTCAAAAAGCTTGTAGGTATGAAAATTGGTAGTTGATTTTTCTTTTTAATTCTACTGATTAATTGTGACAGAGTCAAGATTTTTCTGTTACAATTTTCAACAAGTGTTTTAAAACATGAAGAAGGTGTAAAAAAAATGAAGAAGCACATACATAATTATGTAGAGGTAAATTTTCATTTATCAAGTTGTTAATTTAATTTTTTTCAATTGCATATGTAGTTGAGTTCTAATGTTAAATACTAACAAATGCACTCTTTTTTTTTTTTACTACGTATAGTAGATTGTTGAGCAATAAAAAAATCCTCTATTATCTCTCCTAATTTCTATACCTATAACGGCTATATAACGGTCCTTTTGGGGGCGAGTAACTCCACGCTCAGATGCAAAGAGGGTCTCATCCGTCGTGTTAACGGGAGAATCAAGTCTTACGTGAAGGGGCGGAACATCTACAAGAAACAATTGCGAAAAAATCCTTTTATGCTAACTGTTTAATCAATTCTGCGTCATCAGATACTCTAAAACGTCATGAAAGAGAAAAAATCAATGCTAGACAGATTATTAATCATCTTCAAAGCAAAAGATTATAATACGATTATGACAGAAGATTATAAATACACTCTCGTAATTTTATAAAAATCAACCATAGTTTAGTAACGAACTATGATTTAATACAAATTTTATTTTCCTCATATATATTAGTTGAATAAAAATATATATATTTAAATTATTGATCAAAATTTACACAATTTAAACAAGAGTATTAAGCCTTTCCATATTTATTCTGTTTTTATTTTTTTCCTATGTACTTGTAGCTTTGCTCCAGACTTGTAGCATTACAACATTTTAACTCACTCTGCGGATCTCGCAGATCTGAGAAAAAAGACACCAATTTTTTTCTCTTTTCTTAAAATTCCACCCATCAACTCCTCATTTTCTCTCCTCCGTCCCCCAAAACCCAAAAAATTCTCTCTACCAAATTTCTCTTCTGAAGATTCTTCACTTTGATCTCACCATTTCTGCCTTCAATCTGGTAAGTTCTGTTTCTTATCTCATCTTCTTCGTTTATTAGATCAATTACGCTTTTGTTTCTCGTTCTAGATCTGTTCTCTGCTCGATTTTGCCTATGTAAGTCTGCTTGCATTATGAAATTTGATTATTAGGTCTACCGGTAATAGTTTTGTTCAATTATACTGCCGAACTGCCGTCGGTAGATTTAGGCGTGATGTATACTGATGTATTTGTTCATTTTGATGTATAAAAATGTATTGTACATGATCTGAGTTGTAGAACCAATTGTGATTAGGTTAGATCGGCCCGTGTTTCTGAGCTGAGAGTAAGATTGTGCATTTTGTGGTTTTGTTACTGGTATAAAGTGATTGGTGGTTCATTTGTATGATTTAATTTGATTCTGAGGATAGAGTTTGATGGATGCCTTATTTATATGGAGTAAGGTTCAATTTGGAATTGAGGCATTGTTGAGAGATTGGTCACGTTTTGCTTGTGTATTTGTTGCGGCAGTGTGATTTGAGTATTGATGTGAGTTGTGGGAGGATTAAATCTGGTACTAGGCTGTAGTGATTGAATTTAATTTCTTTTGTTCCGCTGGTAATGTACTTTTATGAATGTAATCAACATTGTTTGAACTTTTTTTTATTTTTTATTTTTGCAATTTCATTAATTCTTATAAGAAGGAGCTTCATTTATGCATTATTTCCTTTCTTTTGGATAGCTTTGTGGTTTGAAGCCCTCTTTTGAATGGATATATTCTTTTATAATCAAAAATCGATGTTGTATTAATAGCTCTTTATATAGGACTGCTTAAGGGTATTTTAACTGCTTCAACTAAGCAAAAGTTGGGGTCTTTTTGTGATCGTTGCAACTTTGTTCTTCTTTGTCAAAGTTATAATATGTTATGGTGGAACTTATGGGGACTTTAAGTTTTCAGGTAAGCTATCTAGAATAAAATGGAGAAGTCCTGTTCTTTGCTGATACACTTCGATAAGGGCACTCCAGCTCTTGCCAATGAGATCAAGGAAGCTCTTGAAGGGAGCGACGTTCCTGCCAAGGTTGATGCCATGAAGAAAGCTGTCATGCTTTTGTTGAATGGTGAAACTCTACCCCAACTGTTCATTACTATTATTAGATATGTCTTGCCCTCTGAAGATCACACGATTCAAAAGCTGCTGCTTTTGTATTTGGAGATTATCGAGAAGACCGATTCTAAGGGGCGTGTACTTCCTGAAATGATCCTAATTTGTCAGAACTTGAGGAATAATTTGCAGCATCCAAATGAGTACATTCGTGGTGTTACTTTGAGATTCCTTTGCCGGCTAAATGAGGTTGATATAATTGAACCTCTGATTCCATCTATTATGAGCAACTTGGAGCACCGGCATCCATATGTTCGCCGGAATGCAATACTTGCTGTGATGGCTGTTTACAAGCTTCCACAGGGCGAGCAGCTCCTGGCAGATGCACCAGAAAAGATTGAGAACGTTCTTACCTCAGAGCAGGATCCATCAGCTAAAAGGAATGCATTTCTGATGCTTTTCCAATGTGCTCAGGAACGTGCTATCAATTACCTCTTGACCCATGTTGATAGAGTATCTGATTGGGGTGACTTACTTCAAATGGTTGTCTTGGATTTGGTCCGAAAAGTTTGCAGGACAAACAAAGGGGAGAAAGGGAAGTACATCAAGATAATTATATCACTGCTCAATGCCCCTTCTGCTGCTGTTGTCTATGAATGTGCTGGAACTCTTGTTTCTTTGTCTTCTGCCCCAACTGCTATAAGAGCTGCAGCCAATACCTATTGTCAACTTCTACAGTCTCAGAGTGACAACAATGTGAAGCTTATCGTGCTTGATAGACTGAATGAATTGAAATCTTCTCATAGGGAGATCATGGTTGATATGATAATGGATGTCCTCAGAGCGCTCTCAAGCCCTAATCTTGACATCAGGAGAAAAACACTTGACATTGTTCTTGAGTTGATCACCCCCCGGAATATCAATGAGGTCGTTCTCACACTTAAGAAAGAAGTCATGAAAACCCAGAGCGGTGAACTTGAGAAGAACGGTGAATACCGTCAAATGCTTATCCAAGCCATTCATTCATGTGCTGTGAAGTTTCCAGAAGTTGCAAGCACAGTTGTCCATCTGTTGATGGACTTCTTGGGAGACAACAATGTCGCTTCTGCAATTGATGTGGTTGTTTTTGTCCGTGAGATAATTGAAACAAATCCAAAATTAAGGGTTTCCATTGTTACAAGGCTACTGGATACTTTCTACCAGATTCGTGCTGCACGTGTTTGTTCATGTGCCCTTTGGATTATTGGAGAGTATTGTATATCTCTTTCTGAAGTTGGGAGTGGCATTGCAACTATCAAACAGTGCCTTGGAGACCTACCATTTTATTCAGTTTCTGAGGAAGGTGAAGCTAATGATTCTTCGAAAAAGTCTCAGCAAGTAAACTCCACTACTGTTTCATCTAGAAGACCTGCTGTCCTTGCTGATGGGACATACGCTACTCAAAGTGCTGCCTCTGAAACCGCTTTTTCACCCCCTACAGTAGTTCAAGGATCTTTGACCTCTGGAAATCTGAGATCCCTCCTGCTAACTGGTGATTTCTTCCTTGGGGCAGTTGTTGCTTGCACCCTGACTAAGCTCATTTTGAGATTGGAAGAAGTCCAACCATCCAAAGTTGAAGTGAACAAAGCAACAACTAATGCTTTACTGATCATTGTCTCAATGATACAGCTAGGGCAGTCTTCAGCTCTTCCGCACCCAATTGATAATGATTCCTATGATAGGATGGTTCTGTGTGTAAGATTGCTATGTAACACTGGCAATGAGGTCAGGAAGATCTGGTTGAATTCTTGCCACGAGAGTTTTGTTAAAATGCTTTCTGATAAGCAGATGCGAGAGACAGAAGAGATCAAAGCAAAGGCTCAAATTTCTCATTCTCAGCCTGATGACCTCATTGATTTCTACCATTTGAAGAGTAGGAGGGTAAGTACCTTCTATCTGAACATTGCAGTACATTATCAAAATAGGAAAGAAAGTATCTTCTATCTGAACAGTATTTGGTTGATTAACATGGAGGTCGCCTGTAGTTCTTTTCTCACACTTCAGTTTATATATATGTGAGAAGAATAAAAAGAATTATCTTAGCTGAACAAGGGAGCAAAGGGAATTGGGGGGGGGGGGGGAGCTCCTGAGGGAAGGGGTTGAAAAAAATAAATATAAATATAGTCCCATTTGGATTAAAAATTGATTGAAAATATTTATTCGTCCATCAAAAACAATTCTTAGCTGACCATGAAGTTGTATTATGAGGTTTTCTTTGTGTAATCTCAATGGTGTCTTCTTTGTGCTGTGTGGGCCTTGCACGGATGCAGATTTCTTTGCTATTTTGTCTCACCTTTCCACCTTTACTGTCTCAAGCTTTCTGAGAAATGTGCTTTAAGTGCTATTTTCAACATTTCATTCCAGCTTTCCCAGAGCTTTTAAGTCATACTTTTGTTTCTTTGGCTACTGTTTCAATCACACTAAGAGAGGCATGCATATTACATTGCATAAGTTTCTTTCAGCATCAATGTCAAAAAATTGATTGAATATGAATACTAGCTGGGACTTTAATTTTTTATGAATGACTATAGTCAAGATTCAAGAGTGCAGATCTCTCCACACTAAATTAGCTTCGTGTTATCCAGAGAAGAGGAGGGGTGATGATGATATACCAAAATGAACAGCAATGAGTTTAACTCAAACATTTGCATTTAAACTGTTTCTGTTTTCCTCAAAATTATGTTTCTTAAGTAGTTTCTACTTAATGACAGCTCATCAATTAGAGCTGGTGTTTGATTCTTAGGTGCTTCGATCTTTGGTGCTTCAATGCAGGGTGATATTTGTTCTTCCATGTCCTAAATTCTTTCTGTTTTCCAGGGCATGAGTCAGCTGGAGTTGGAAGATGCAGTCCAAGATGATTTGAAGCGTGCCACTGGAGAATTTGTCAAAGATGAGACAGATGCTAATAAACTAAACCGGGTTCTGCAACTAACAGGATTTAGCGACCCTGTTTATGCTGAAGCATATGTGACAGTTCATCATTATGATATTGTCCTGGATGTGACAGTTATTAATAGAACTAAAGAGACCCTCCAGAATTTATGTTTGGAATTGGCAACTATGGGTGATCTTAAACTTGTTGAGCGTCCACAGAATTATACTCTAGCTCCTGAGTCGAGCAAACAGATAAAAGCAAACATCAAGGTGTCCTCAACTGAGACTGGCGTCATTTTTGGGAACATTGTTTATGAGACATCGAATGTGTTTGACCGGATGGTGGTTGTGCTAAATGACATTCATATTGACATCATGGATTATATATCCCCTGCAGTGTGCAGTGATGCTGCTTTTAGAACCATGTGGGCAGAATTTGAGTGGGAAAACAAGGTATGCTATTCCTGGACTCTTTACCACCATCGAATAGTTCTTTCTGTCCTAGTATACTATTCATTTTGAGTTGGAGAATTAGAAACTAAATCTGGGTATAGTTTTTGTTGTTGTTGATGACTTCCAATCTTATGGTGCGGTTTACTAAATACTTCTATAGGTTACTAATGTTTTGAAAACGACTTGTTAATGTTGTAAATCTTGATCTGTCTATGTAGTAAATTGATTTAATCAATGCTCTGTTTGGCATCTAATCTTTGGAGTAGTCTCTTGTATGTCTTACCATGAAAATAGTGGAGCAATTACTACATGAATTTTATTTATAAGCACTTGAGAATGAGCCACTATCTTTCTAAATTGTAGGTTGCTGTCAACACTGTCATTCAAGATGAAAAAGATTTTCTTGACCATATAATCAAATCAACCAACATGAAGTGCCTTACTGCGCTGTAAGTTATCTGTTTGCCTAAAAGTGTGGTATTTGTACTTGGTTGTTATGTATGCCTTTATTGATTTTGATGTATTTATTGATGCACATACCATCTTGTTCTTGATTATTATCATTCTCTATTTTGTATAGTTCAAAGTTGTGATACATGAAACTAGTGTTGGGACAATTTTGGAGACTAGATATGTAAGAGAAAAGAGGGGAAAGTAAGGTAATGTCTGTTGTAACAAGACTTGTAGCCAGAGGATTAATGTGCTGTGTAAAACTTAGAACTTCGAATCGATGACAAACAAATTGTGTTTGATTGGTGCTTA
This sequence comes from Solanum lycopersicoides, assembly GCA_022817965.1. Classification (NCBI taxonomy): domain Eukaryota; kingdom Viridiplantae; phylum Streptophyta; class Magnoliopsida; order Solanales; family Solanaceae; genus Solanum; species Solanum lycopersicoides. Next base: position 90,360,370 of record CM040627.1, read on the forward strand.
TTATTTTCCATTATAGATAAATTGATGTACTTTGATGTATACTGACTACCAAAAATATGTGTTTGTCTTGCATGAAAATGTGGTAGTACTTGAACTGATTCGTCATGTATATGATGGTGTTTGCATAAGACTGAGTTTAGGAGTATTCTTCTAAGTGAGCTTTAGAATACGAGAACCACTGGTATTATGGTTGCTGTATAGACGATCTAGGGGCTTACAGAATTATACTTACTCTTCGTGAGAACAATGTATATCAGGGAAAATTTGGCTATTCCAATTATTACATGTTTTAGTTTGGTGTATGTTCAGAAATCATGGAAGTATTTGATGTTGGATAGCACAAGTTACTTTATCACGGGAAAATAAGTAAACTTTGAAAATTGGATCCTACAAGTTGTTTTTGAAATAGTAGTTTACCATTGCATTGCCATGAGTTTTTGCTTTATGTTTTAACTCACAGACCCTAACTGTGTTTTGTTGTTCTGGAGTTATCACCTATTTCTGTCGGTAACTTCTTGCATCTTCTTGATGCTTTCCACCTCTTAATTAATAAAGAAAGAAAGTGTAGTTTATTATTGCAGGAACTAGTTTAGTTTCTTTATTTTACCGTTGTTTTTTTTACTGTTGGATGTAATTGAACTGCTTTATATGAGTTTCTAAATAATGTATTCAAGCTCCAGAATGGCCTTTCAGTTCATTTTGTTCTGTTACTGATCTGAATATATTGAGCAATATTATTTGTCCTAGTGATGCATGGCTTGGTTGACACGTATATGCGTTTTTATGCATGATTCCAGGTCTGCTTTGGAAGGGGAATGCGGGTTTCTCGCTGCTAACTTGTATGCAAAGAGTGTGTTTGGCGAGGATGCTTTGGTGAATGTAAGCATTGAGAAACAAGCAGATAGTAAGCTGAGCGGCTACATTAGGATAAGGAGCAAAACCCAAGGAATTGCTCTTAGCTTGGGAGACAAGATAACACTCAAGCAGAAGGGAGGCAGTTGATCAGGTCAACTTGAATTTAGTATCACCTAGATATATGCTGGTATCTTATGCTCTCCATCTTTAAAGAGATTTTGCATCTTTATTTGGTTGTACCTTGTCTTCTTGTTATGGTTAAAAAATGAGGTGGCTTTTTATTGAGTGGTTGTTAGGACAGAAACTAATTCATTGGGTACCTATTATATTGCATGGCTTTTGGAAGACATAGGGGACCAAAGTAAAATAACTTGTCTGAATGCTTTTTGTAAAAGAAAAATATTGAAGTACTGTCATTGTTATCCGTCTGATGGGGAATCTTGCTACTTGTGAAAGTTGTATAGAACACTTTCAAAACAATAGTACTAGGAAGCTTTGATCCTTATCAATAACAAAGACCTGGAAACAGTGATAGCTAAAATTCTTGTACGTGTCTTTTTTGTGTTAACCCTTTTTTGGGTGGTAGTCCATTCTGCCGATCATGATATTTCACTAGCAATGATAGCTTAAATACATGGGCCTGTGTGTCATTTTTGTGTAAATCCTTGTTGGATGGTGAAATATTGTCCAGATCAATTTATTTTACTACCAGTGACAAATGCATGGACTCGTTAACTCTTTTAGTGGTAGTGGGTTCTCTGTACTGATGAGACCCTAAATTTGAAAATTTTAGGAAATCATCATTGGTGGCTTCTCTTCAAGTCTAATTTGATATGGCTGTGAATTTTTTTTTTTCTGTACATGGCAACCTTTTGCAGATATTTTACTGCAAAGCATTTGCCTCCCTTGTTCTTTTCCAACTCCTTAGAGTAGATAGGAAAATCCTTCAGATACCTGTACTCTTACGTAAAGCTGCTGAGACTCTTTATGGTGATCCACTGATTAGATTACAGATACTTAGCTTTGTGACAAGAATATCGGGTGCGCACACTTCTTTTGTCTTCAATTTTATCTGTCTACACATATTGTTTAGTGCGTAGAGTTATATACTACACACAATTATAAATTGGCTTGACCTTCACATATACTTGAATGTATATGTGATTATATTGTTCATTGACTAGTTATGTGTTGTAATTTTGTCATGCATGAGACTGATGCATAGTTTTGTATTAGATACAAGACGTTATTTTAATAGTGCAAATTGCAATGCCGAGTCTACTTTGTTATACGAAAAGACGAGTCCTGCTAGGCTTCCGTTTCCATCACTTTTAAATGTGAATATCATCTTTGAATATACGACCTCATTAGTTCCTGATAATTTGCAGATTCATACACTTGAATTTGAGGCTCCTCCAAATCCCCCATTTGCAGCTTGGAAGAGTGCCGGGGTTATTGAAAGAACATGTAGAGATTATAATACTGCATTTATTGTTAGTTTCAGATACAAGAGATTCAAGTATTTTATTATCTGTGAGGACAGTTTTTGTAGAGAAAGATCTGAAGAGCATGTTTTTAGCAGGAGTTTCTCTTGAGGTGTTAACTTCAGTTTTTGTGTTGAATTCTTCACCCAAACTTTTTACTGTATCTTTTCTTAAACAAATATCCTTTTCCTTCTTTACTTTATCCCGTTTCTTGACAGCCTACATGAAAAAATCCTTAGTATGGAGAGCTTACCCCGAACGAGGCCCTATATGGCACGACTTCATTTTAGTTTGGAATTGATAATGAAGTCAATTTATCCTCTTGTCTAAATATTCGATTAAAACATATAATTATTTTATGACGAAATTATAATAATAGTACTACAACTTTTAGTAGTAAAAAATAAAAGAAATTAGGATTTGGTTAGAGTTGGGTAGAGATTGTGCCTATTATTTATGGCAAAAGGGCTCGTTACCCCTCAGTTTTGGTGCCAGCTAAACAATAGAGGCTTACTTACAATTTTTAAATTGAACTAGTGCTACTATTAGTACAAACCACACTATTATTTCTTCTATATTAAAAAATTGGACATTTACATCGAAAGTATTGAGATTAAACAAACTGCGTAAGTGATTGTTAACAACAGCAGTGATTGTGGTAGCGACAAGCATCTTCACAAGAATATTTTAAACCACATACTCAGACAGTAGAATTTAGAAAATAGAACTCGTATTATCAAAATATTCATTATATTTATTGTCAACCATTATCAATTGCGCCAAGAAAACGCTACATACAGCAAAATAAAAAAAACATTACATCATTTACAACATTTGCAATATAAAATGGCAATGTTCTATTTATCTCGAGTGTTTTTCTTTGGTCTCTTTCCCTCTAGTTGGAACATCAACCTGTCAAAATTACTGAATCCTGCATATTAAGCAAATGTGTAGTATTTGCAATACAATATTGACCATTTGCATTTCAGATATCCATTCAACAAAAAAAAAAAAAAGAATTAGCTAAAACATTATATTTTCACTGTCTGTTCCATAACAATACAACTACAGGTATAGGTTGGTCTATGTTTAACCCACTAAGCATCAATACCCTAAAGCCATGCTTACTTTATTTTGCACCAATTGAGAACAAGAAAATTCAAGTCCCAACATTAACATGGTTATAGATTACTGAGAGATTTGTGAAACATTAGACTATGATACCTCTTTGTTTCACATCAATCCTACAGCAACCCACAACCATGCAAAATGAAGAGAAAATAAAGCAAGCATACTCTAGATAATACACCAAAACACAAATAAATATAGCTTAATTCAAAGGTCATGGAAACTTAATACTAACATTATGTGCTTAACTAACAAAAAATAATACGATAATCGAAGTACAAGTAGCAATTGGATCTTCAAAAACGAGTTAAACAAACAATATGACTAAAGCAAATATATGAACATACTCAAAGATTTAATTAGCATTTTACCTCAAACCATGATTTCTTTATTTACTAAGACAAGAAAATTTCAAGTCACACAATCAACATGATTATGGATAGCCGAAGGATTCACGAGAAACACAAAGTGTTTTCTTCGTAATAACAAACCATTGAATCTTCATCTTCTTTGCATATCACTTATTTTGTTTCACATTAATCCTTGTGCTACCCATAATCATGTAAAATTATGAAAAAATAAAGATAGCATGTTCCAGGTAATCTGCCATAAATCTAAATAAACATAACAAAAATTCAAATATAAAATTAATGGCGGCGGAGAATGAAAAAACCCTAATTTTGTGAGATGATATATTATGGGGACTGAAGGCAAGGTATTTATAGATAGGGTTTTATATTTGGGTTAATAACAACTTTGGTCCTTCGATTATATGTAAATTCTGATTTATGTCCTTTGTGTGTTATGATTTGATGTATTTACCTTGTAATTAATTGGAAATGTGTGTTTTTGATCCTTTTACGTCGAAAATATTTTTAGACTATTTTTTATAAGTATATTGAGATACACTCAATTATAAAGTAACAATTAACAATACAAGTTTGACATAATACATGAATAATTAAATGTGATTAATAACAAATAAAAGGGTCAAAAATGCATGTTTCAAGTAATTAAATATTAAATATATTTGGTTAGATAGTATAAGGACTAAAATTGAAATTTATTAATAGCTATGGTACCAAAAGTACTATTAAACCTTTATATGAAGTTGTAGCATATTTAATAGACGTTGTCTTCCTTTACTTTTGAACATATTTAATCCCTTAAATATGTATAAATAGAACAGATTTGATCGATTTACTAATTAAATGAGACATTTTTTATCATGAATAAAAAAACTAATTGTAATAATACATGTACATCGCAGGTGGATTGTTGACATAACAATAGTTCAGAATATTGAATACGTAAATAAAATCTTATATTGATGGTTGAAATTTTGAAAAGATACGTATATAAATGTAGCAATACTCTTTGTTGATGATTGGACATAGATTCCAAGTAATTTTTTATCACTTTTTCTTCATTATTTTATTGGGTTAATAAACATAGGCAAAGTGACAAGAACTAGCACGAAAGTTTGTACCAAGCAAACCGATCAATGTATAAATATATGTATTGTATATGATTCAAACTATGTATACGAGCGTCAAATTATTTTGATATAATCAGTGTAATTTAACCTATTATTATCAATGGGTTGAAATGACCATTAAAATGTGTGAACATGAATTTGTCCCTCATGAGTCGAATGTATTACTACGGTAAAAAAGAAAAATCACCTTATAAAGATTTTTTACATTTCAATTATTGATCAAGTACATTATTTTTCATGTATCTCCTATGAAAATGACAAAAGAAACATTTGTAATACACATAAAGCCAATATCCCCAATCAATATCTGGATCATGGTACCACATGTAAGTTGAAGCTAATATTAGCTGTAATTGAAAAGGAAACTCTAGTTGGTATAAAGATTTTTTACACTATCAGATCACATTTACTTATTGTAGCAAGTAATATGTCGTATTTTCAAGATTACAAATCTCACATTTTAAGAAGATTTGGTTTACCTGTCGATATCCTTTAGATGACCTGATAGAGTAAAAAAAAAAAGGGCCTTTATATTGACTGTATATATAACGAACATTATTCTTTTTGAGTAACGCCCAGGCAGACATACCCTCGGCCTAATGACTTCGGGCGCAACTTGCATTCAAAGACTTGATGAATATAAAGATCTTGGGAAAGAATTACATATGGAAACAGTTTTCATTCATCAATCATCACTATACCATATCTACATCCCACATAACTTTAAAAGACTATACATTGGAGTGAAATTTTGTACAAATAAAAGTGAAAGAAAGCATAGATATAAAAACAGGATCAAAATATCACACAAATCAAACAAAAATGCTATCCACATTTACTGAATAGGAATATTGTAGTACCTTTTCTTTTTATCTACCATCAACTGATGTAAAGGACTCGGCGAATCCAGTAGGTCTTGAAGGGATACTACCCTTAGTGTCTTCAAGGTCAACGCAACTCAAGTCGTTTCCTTCTGATTCTTGCCAGCCCTTGACCATTTGATTGAGTGGAAGACTGTAATCGATGCCACAATCATCGTCTGAATCTTCCTCAAGAGGCTTCCATTTCTCAACGAGCGGGGAGAGCACATTCACAGCATGGGACATGTCGGGGCGTTGGCCAGGCTCTCTTGCTGTGCAGTGACCAGCAAGTTCTGCAACCGTGTAGATGCTCTCAAATGTAGCCTCTTGTTTCACATCCAGAGCTGGATCGATTGCTGCAATAAGTTTCTCTTTCGAGGATTTGATGTTCCAGAACCATGCAACTAAGTATTGGCTCTCATTTGGTCTGTCGTCATCAAGTGCCATCCATCCAGTTAACAACTCCATTAGGACAACACCGAAACTAAAGACATCGGCTTTTGTGGTGATTTTACCAGTAACCGCATATTCAGGTGCTAAATATCCGAAAGTTCCAGCCAGCTTGGTGACCACAGAGCCCTTCTCTCCATTAGGGGCGGGTTTCACGAGTCCGAAGTCTGATACTTTTGCTCGGAAATCATCAGTCAGCAAGATATTTGAGGGCTTGAGATCTCTGTGTATGAAGCACTGATGAGCCAATGTATGTAGATATTCCATTCCTCTAGCAACATCTAATGCAATATTCAGCCTCCTCTTCCACGAAAGAGGCTCTAAGTTCAAGTTTTTCCAGTTGAAAAGATGTGTGCTAAGAGCACCTTGTGGCATGTGTTCGTAAACAAGGATCCGTTCATTGCCTTCAACAGAATATCCCAATAGAGACACTAAATTCCTATGTCTGACTTTGGAAAGAACAGAAATTTCAGATTGAAATTCATCCAACGCTTTGCTGCTAATTACTCCAGACTCCATTCTTTTGACAGCTATTTTTGTTCCATCGTCTAATTCTCCTTTATAAACCACTCCAAAACCACCACGCCCGAGTTCATTTTCTGGAGCAAAGTTCTTGGTTACATCCCTAAGTACTTGAACTGATATGACCAAATTGCCAGCTTCCATCACAGGGTATTTACCACTGTGTATACTAGAAGAACCCCTTTCAGTCAGTATCGAAAGACTTCCTTTAGTTTCATTGGAAATTGCAATCTTGACCATCCGATCCAAATCAGAAGGATCTCTAGGATGAACCACTAGAGAAGTTGGACCTTTGTGCCTATCCATACTCCTCTTCCGAACATAAACATAAAGTAGCATAGCAAGAGAAACTAAAAGTGTGAAACTTGCAATAGGAACCACAAAAATGACTAAGTTAGACTTGGAAGAGCTTGATTTATTGGTCGGCAAAGACGGTGAAACAGCAGTGGATGTACTATTCGTTTGCAAAGGGCTTGCGCTAAGAGGACTAGAGTTCAGTAACGAATTTCCACTCAGGATGAGTTTCAAGGGGGGAGTAAATTCAGGCAGAGGGAGGGAAATGTGGTTATTACTCAAATCAAGAAGAACCAAATGTTTCAAACTAGTCCAACTAGATGGAATAGAACCAGAAATATTGTTAGATCCGAGATAAATATGAGTAAGAGAATCTAAATTTGCAATGGAAGGACTCAAGGTACCAGAAAGATTGGACTTAGGCAAGTTTATCACAATAACTTTTTGGTTAATGTCACAACTTAATCCCCACCACGGCCCGTCACAAGGATTATCTCCTGACCATGATTCAACAAGTTTAGATGGATAATTCAACTCATCAAGGAATTCTAAAAGTGCCATAACCTCAGGTGCACAAATTTTGGCTTGACAAAAAGAGTTGGATTGATAACTAACATTAATAGCCTTGAAATTTGGTATTGGCCCCATAAAATGATTATTATTCAAATCAAGATGGCCTAATGACATATTTGCAAAAGATTCAGGAATTAAACCAACAAGATCATTGCTATTAACATTAAGATCCTGCAGATATGTCAAATTACCAATCTCCTTTGGAATTTTACCTGAAAAATGGTTCCCATGAAGCCAAAGACTAGTAAGTGATCTCATTGTTGAAACCACATCAATTGAACCACTCATGCCATCACCAATCTGATCATTCAACCAAAGCATTTTGAGCTCAGAATCCTCAAAAGTACCTGGTATAGTCCCCGAAAGTCGATTCTTGGACAACAACAACACATCTAAAGAAGACATATTTCCAAGAAACTCAGGCAAAGAACCAACCAAATTACAGTTCATCAAAGTCAAGTTAGTCAATTGAGCTGAACTTTGCAACTCATTAGGCAAACCCCAACCAGTAGTTGCATTCAAAGGATTATCATCCAATGCCAACACCTCTAAACTCACAAGCCCATTAAAGAAATCTAATGGAATACTATCAAACATGTTGAAATCCAAGAAAGCATATCGCAACTCAGACAAACCACTAAAAGATGGTAACTTTCCACTAAATTTGTTCCTTTGCAACCCCAAATTAGTCAATTTAGACAACTTATTAAAATTCTGAGGCAAAGAACCTTTTAACCCCAACCCCATAACTTGAATCTGTTGAATTTTGTTTCCAGTACAAATTATATGAGGCCAAGCTGGAGGACCACAAGGGTCATCACCATTAACTGGCCATTCTAAAAGCTCAGAATTTTCTAACCCTTTCTTGAACTCATTGATAATGGCTAAGTCATTAAGGTCTGTAACACTGTAAACAACTGAAAAAAGTGAAATAAAGAGTGTTAGAGCAAACCCCATTAGCTGAACAGCCTCCATTGATGATGATTTCAGCAAGAACCACTAGACAACATGTATTGACAAGAATCACATAATCAAGAAAGTTGATTTCTTTGTGCCAACTAATGGCTGTTTTTTGTACAAACCCATGTTAGAATTTAGACAAGGAGAGATGGGAAACATGGGTTGATTGATTCAGATCACTACAAACCCAAGAATAATGGAGAAATAGAGATAGACAGAGTGTTAAAATTGGAGTGAGAAAACTCTATTAGTATGGAATTCTGCAGACACTTTGTTGCATAATAAAATAATAATCTCCGTGTTTCAATTTATCTGTCTTACTTTTGATCTGAAATTAAATTTAACAAACTAAACTTTCTTTATCTTTTTGAACTAAAATGAAACACTTTGTTGCATAATAAAATAATAATCTCCGTATTTCAATTTATTTATCTTACATTTGATCTGACATTGAACTTAACAAACTAAACTTTCTTATCTTTTTGAACTAAAATGAAAAGTTTAAACTAAAGAGTTGCTAAAAAAAATAGATAAAAGTATATTCATTTAGAACATATCATGTGAAAAGTTTGAAATATAAAGTTGCTAACAAAAAAAAAAAAAAAAGAGATATTCTTTAACAGATTTAAAAAAAAAATAAAAAAATTAAACAAAACAAAATACTAATAAAAATACATAAATTTTGAAAAAGTTGGGGTTAATAATGTATTTAGCGATCATTTGATTGAAAACAAGTTATTTCGAAATTAATTATTTGAATAAATTATTTTAAATGAGTTATAACTTATATCCATTACTAAGATATAAGCAATGGAATAAATATTCTCAAGCCTAATAACTTTAACTAGATGCAAGATAAAATAGTCATGCATTTCATCCCTAATATTATTAACATTATACCTCATGACCAAACAACTTCGATATTATTAACATTATGTTTTTAGCTTATTTTTGTTATTTTGGCTTTAAAATAGCTTATAATCACTTTTTAACTTTATTCAAACACTTCAAACTGTTTAAAAACTATTTTGACTTAAAAACACCTAAAATAAGTCAATTCAAAAAGAACACTTAGTAACGAATTTGGCGATAATTTTTATCATTTTATTTATATTAAAAAAATATCAAATAAATATAAATATTTGATTCATATGACAAGTTGAGCACTCATAAGCTTTAACTTTTAACTCTACATCTTGAGTATAATCCAATATAATTAATACAAGTGGTATGATTGATGAAAGAATATTAAAGAAAAAAAAATCTGGTTGTGAAGATTTAGCAAGTGATGACCATAAAAAGTGGATCTTCCATTAAAAGGCCTTAATTTTGCAAATATAAAAATGCAAATAGTGGAGGGAAAATTGTGCATTATGAAATAAATATTGGCCTTAGGATATATAATAATGACAATTGACAAGGACATTATTGTCTTTTTGGAAAAAACTTATTTATATGTAAGCACTTTATTTAACTCTTTTATTTGCCTTTTATAAGGAAAAAGAGTTTGGAATTGCTCACCCTTTCACTAGAAAAATTAAAGTTTTGAAAATGATATGAAAGTTAAAAATAACTTATGGCATTAAATAAAAGGATCAAAATAATTGGAGTATATATATCTAAAAGTTGAAGAATGTTGTGAAATTAGTGAAATATGACTCATTTAGATAATGGTCACTTTCAATATGTTCGAAAATAAATTATATATCGTAATCTAAAAGATCGATAAATCAAGAAAAAAATATTTACTAAATAATTATTTCGATTGTAAGTATCAAAATAAAATTACAATTTTGCCCATTATCACCATGCCTTGTGAGTGGTCAATGATTGAGAGACCACTTCCCAGCATGTGGGGTTGTTTCACAAATTGTCTTTTAAAGAAAATATAAATTGCATATTTGCCCCCTCTAATATCAGAAAATATCACTTAACCCCTTAATTTTTTAAAAAATAAACATTTTTTTATTCTACTGCATGCGTATACCAATAATCGAGGGATGGATAAGATTCCTTCTATTTATAAGTAGAGATTTTTTTTGAGTTATGAAAATAAACAACATATCGATATGGAAAGTTTTCTATTCTTCATGTGTTCAACGCAACATGAATCTGTACTAATTATATCTATTGATTGTGAATATCATTTAACTTAAATTATTTACGTCTTGTAAAACTTATATTATTTAGTGATTATTCACTCTATGTTCATCATATTTAAAGTAAGATTTTTTAGATGTAAATTAAATATTATGATTATTCACTTTATATTCATCATATTTAAGAAGTTTTATTCTTAAAGTAAGATTTTTAGATGTAAATTCTAATTAATTGAGTTAAAAAAAGAATACTGAACACTGAACAAAAATAAACCAAACAAAAAATTGAATGGATGTTTATAAATTATAATTATGTATAAAGTTTTATTTTCCTTATGTAAATAGCATATAGGTATAAGAAGTACGGACCAAAATTTTGTAAAGGAAAATTAGTTCAAGTATCCTTTGTTTTTTTAAAAAAAAATAAATATATTAAAATACATACTCATTTGTGATTATAAAATATTTTGTCAAGTTTCACAAGAATATAATTTTTTTGGATTTTTGTTTTCTACACTATGATTAATGCCTTTAAATTCTACCTTTTTAAAACTTTTTCAAGAGAGTAAATATAATATCTTATCATTTTTATTTTATTTGTAAAAATTTAAAGATAAGATAAAATTTTAAGTTCAACAAGACAAATAGTGTTTCGATTGGATCTTGTCTTTTACGTTTGAAACCTTAAATTAAAAAAATCAACTAGTTAAAAAGATAAATATTTACACTATACATGTGATATTATACTGATGAATATAATCAATGCACGTTATATGGGACATATTCGATCAATCATTCACCTCACAAGCACTATTATTATAACGACCGATAAGTATTTTATCACACGTTATACATCTATATAGAATTTCGATTAATTTAAATTCATGTTAGACAAAACTTATTTAAAAGAAAATATTTTTTTAGTCAGACTTTTATTTATATTCGATGCTCGAACTCCATCTCTAATTATCTTGTCACATACATAGATAGAGATCCAGTCAAATATTATTAGATTAAGTAATATTTAATGGCCTTACAATTTTGTGTCATGTGTACTACATCATATATATACTTCTTGATAACATTTAATAACGTTTCCATTTTATTAATTATTATGGATTTAATTACTTCGTAATAATTTTAAAAAATAAAAAGAAGCTTTTTTGTTAATATTATATATATAACACACTATATATTGACTGGACCTGATGGTGCAAAGCTGGTTGTTGGTACCATCATCCAAAATAAAGGCAGACAAGATATAACCCCCACCACCCCACTCCACCCCACCCCATGCCCACCCACCCCAAACAAATAGATCGTACGTAAACTTTATCTTTCATTCAGTAGTACTAAACTGAATCGCACTTGAGCGGTATACTGGTATTTTAAAAATTAAATTGAAACAAATAATATTTTACTTAACTTTTTCTTTTACTTATCAACAAATGATATCAAAAAATAAATCATTAAAATAACGTAAAATGCCATAAAAATAATCAAAGGAAAAAATAATTGTTTTTTTGAATTGGATTTGCCTCGTCAAAAAAAAATAACATTATTTATTTTTAAAATCTATGTCCGAACACCTACTTAAAAGATATAAAGATGTAGAAATTATAAATGGACTGTGCATATTTAAAATCACATTTCGAATAAAAAAAATTATAAGAATAATATTTCGCATCTACTTCACTCGTTATATTCTTTATTTTTCTTATTTGCTATCACGTCAATTGCTCATTAAATCTTACTTTAATAAACACTATTCTAACCCATAAAAAATATCACTACATGTTATTCAAAGGCAATATCAAAAAACAATAAAATGAGTAACGACCTAATGAAATACTCAAGAGGAAAAAGAAAATATTAGCAAAGAATTGACACCGTAATAACCTTTAAAAATTATAGAATTTTAATATAATTTTTAAATGTTTTTTTGTTCACAAAGGTTTTGAGCTTTTAAATATAAAGGGGTGTTTGTATTGAATTGTTTTCGGTAGCTTATAAATTAAAGGATATATAAAAGTCGTAAGTTGAAAACACTCAACTTTTGACTTTTAACAATTTTTTTTAAAAAAGAAAATCAATTCAAGCACTTTACGTATCTCCCAAACGCATTCAAAGTTTGTTTGTTTTAAAAAAAAACACTTAAAAATCAATGTGCAAACAATGTATACTACTATATCTTTAAGTACGTAATGAATTAGGTGAATCATGATATATGGAAATTGTAGGTCAATGAGTTTTCTTTTCAAATGCCACCAATTTTGTATCATTTAATATATAGAGTAAATGAATTGTGACCGTTTTACCACAGACTAGTGTAGTTTTAAAAAAGAAAAATTTTGAATGTTCATAATTTTGACTTTAGAAGTTAGTTTGGGATATAGAAAAACTATATTTCACGGTCAATAACTTTTTTGAAGATATAAATACCTATAATTAAAAAACATTGTTGTAGCCCATAAAAAATACCATTACATGTTATTCAAAATCGATATTAAAAAAACAAATAAAATGAGTAATGACCTAATGAAAAACTGAAGAGAAAAAGAAAATATTAGCAAAGAATTAACAATGTAATAACCTTTAAAATTATAAAATTTCAATATAATTTTCAAATATTTTTTTTTTTCACACAGATTTTGAGCTTTTAAATATAAGGGAGTGTTTGTATTGAATTGTTTTAAGTAGCTTATATTATAAAGTGTATATAAAAGTCATAAATTGGAAACACTCAACTTTTGACTTTAACGTTTTCTTTAAAAAAAATGTTGGCCATAGAGAGGTGCCATATAAGATTGCTTAAATAAATAAATAGATTTGTGTTAGAGTCTGATTATTTTGAGTTCGCGTTACATAAGACTTCATTGGTGGGATTGCGAAGCATTCCCTATGATAATTTTTTTCATACACAAAACTTGAATATGAAATCTGTAATTAAAAAACGAATAGCTATATTCACTAAACTACATTTTTTTGCGGTTATGTAATGCTAATACTTTTTGTTTGTATAGCATGAGAGATTACTTAGGTTTAAATGATCAAAAAGTTGGGGCATTTGTAGCACTTTCCTATTTATTTTTTCCTTGAATAAAAATGTTTTATGTTAGGGGTGAATGTTCGGTTCCTCGTTTCGATTTTATTAAATTTCGATTTGGTTTTTCGTTATTCAATTTTAGAAAAGTGTGTACTATATTTATACCAAACTAAGATCGATTTGGTTTAGTTTTTTTTACTTCGATTCGATTTAGTTCGGTGTTTTAAATTGATTTTTCGGTGTAAATAAAAAAAAAAGTAAAAATATGATAAAGTGTTAAGAGTTTTATGTGCTTAATAAAAATAAAGAAAAAATAAATATGGGAAGATATTTTTGATTTATCGCATACCTGAATGAATAAAGAAGAGAGCAAATATAATGACTCATGTACATAAACAGAAAAGGAACTAAATTGTCATTATAATGTTTTATCAATAAAATATTTTTTTGTCGTAAGGGCCAGCTGAAGTAAACAGTTTAAATGGGTCATGTAAATATTTTGAGTAAAACATGTATAAGTATTATTAATTAAGCAATATGATTAAAAATTTAAAATTTATTTAATAAAACTTCGGTTCTTCGGTGCACCTTAGTTTTGGGACCCTTGCACCGAACTCCGAACCGAAGAACCGAAGTTCCAAAAATAAAAAAACGACACTGAAACGAAGAATCAAAGAACCAACACTGAAAATCCAAAATAATTCGGTTCGATTTGATTTTTTGATATTTATGCCCACTCCTACTTTATGTTATGAATTGGTAGTTAATTGAAAGATAAATCGTCTTAGATTGAGAATGATTTTGTACTTTATCTAAAGTTTTAAGTGTCAATTTAAGTCGATATTGGAAGCATCTATACGTACTTTGGACTTTTCTTTAATAAAACGAGAAATTTTTATGATAAAAAGGAATTAAAAAAATAAGTTTATTTCTTTCGATTAATAGTTATTATCTCATAAATTAGAATTTTATTTTTTACTTATTAACCTTCCAAGAAACTATTAAAATGCTCTTCCATGAACTAGTGGTGAAGTTTTTCAAAAGAGAAAGATTGACATGTTTTTTTTTAGGGAAAAGACTCAAAAATATCCCTGAACTATCAGAAATAGCTCATATATGCCCTTAAACTATATTCTGGCTCAAAAATACCCTTCCGTTAAAGTATTGGGTCACTTTTACCCTTATTTTTAACAGAGGTGTGTTAAGTGCCACGTGGACGCCACATGGACGCCACATAAGCACCAAACAACCTCACCTCCACATACACTCATAAAATCTTAATTACTAATTTTACCCTCATTTTTCTAATACATACAATTTCACCATTCTTATTTCTCTAAAACATAATACATTCCCCTTTCTTTCTCTTAACATTTTCCCTTTCCCTTTCCCTACACCTCCTTATAGTGAAAGTTACAGTGATGTTTGTGCACTATATATACATGAGTCCGGAAATTAAAGGGTATAAAATGTTAATAAAAATTTCAAAACGGTATATAAATTTTTATTTTAAAAAAAACGGCAAAATCGCTGGTAGAGTAGCGATTTTGCTCGCCGGAAAAAGCAAAATCGCTGCAATAGCAGCAATTTGCTAATTTTAAATATTTTTTTTTTTAAAAAAAAATTATTAAAGAAATCGCTGCTATCACAGCGACTTCCAATATAATTTTTTTTTAAGAAATCGCTGCATAGTCAGCGATTTGTATCATTTTTTTAAAATTTTTTTTTGTAAATTAAATCGCTGCCAAAGCAGCGATTTAAATTTTAAAAAAAATTAAATTTCTTAATAAATCACTGCCCAGAGCAGCGATTTTAATTTTAATTTTTTTTACTTCATTTATTTCATTTTAATATTACAAAAAAAGGTACAAATTATGAAGAAAAAAAAGTTTAGGACATCGCTGCAAGAGCAGCGATTAACTAATTTTTTTTAAAAAGGGTACAATTCGCTGCATCGTCAGCGATTTAATTAAATTTTTTTTAAAAAAATAAAAATGTAAAATCGCTGCAGTAGCAGCGATTTACTAAAAAAAAAAATTTTAAAAATGTAAAATTGATGCTTTGGTAGCGATTTCCTAAAAAAGTTTAAATTTTTTTAATATTTAAATCGCTGCTTTGGCAGCGATTTAATTTACAAAAAAAAATAAAATTGATACAAATCGCTGCCTAGGCACCGATTTGCTTAATTTTTTTTTTAAATTTCAAATAAATAATTTAAGTTAAATCGCTGCCTAGGCATCGATTTATTAAAAAAAGATTTTTAAAAAAATTATATTGGAAGTCGCTGCCATATCAGCGATTTCTTTAATTTTTTTTTTTTTTAAAAAAATATTTAAAATTAGCAAATTGCTGCTATTGCAGCGATTTTACTTTTTCCGCCGAGCAAAATCGCTGCTCTACCAGCAATTTTGCCGTTTTGTTTAAAACAAAAATTTATATACCGTTTTAAAATTTTTGTTAACATTTTATACCATTTAATCTCCGGACTCATGTATATATAGTGCATAAACCTCACTGTAACTTTCAATATGAGGAGGTGTAGGGAAAGGGAAAGGGAAAATGTTAAGAGAAAGAAAGGGGAATGTATTATGTTTTAGAGAAATAAGAATGGGTGAAATTGTATGTATTAGAAAAATGAGGGTAAAATTAGTAATTAAGATTTTATGAGTGTATGTGGAGGTGAGGTTGTTTGGCGTCCACGTGGCGTCCACGTGGCGTCCACGTGGCACTTAACACACCTCTGTTAAAAATAACGGTAAAAGTGACCCAATACTTTAACGGAAGGGTATTTTTGAGCCAGAATATAGTTTACGGGCATATATGAGCTATTTCTGATAGTTCAGAGGTATTTTTGAGCCTTTTCCCTTTTTTTTATTAAAAAAAACATATATGATACCTCAAACAAGTTTCAATCATAAAGAGAAATAAAAGTGAAAAACATGAAATAAGTTCGGATAGTATATAAAAGAACTCAAAAGAACTTAATATTTTTTTTAAAACATGAAGTTCGGATAGTATATAAAAGAACTCAAAAGAACTCAATATTTTTTTTAAAATATAGCTCAAAACACTAATTATGAGATTTATAAAATTATAATAGACAATAAATATCATCGACTTGAATCGTAACGTCACCCTTCCCCAACTTTGTACAGGTTCATTCACCACTAACATGGTATGTATTGACAGGTTTATGTCTATTAATAGTAAAATAACAATTTAGTTTTATATCTCAAGAGAATATCAATTGTAATTCTTTACTTAGAAATTTTTAAAAATATCTAATCAATTGAATAAGGTATATGAGATTATAAATTTTAGATTTTTAGGACTTTAATCATGAAATGTCTATTTCCAAAAACAAATGTTTGCTCAAACTAAGAAATTTGTTGTCTATAATGCACATGAGGCATATTCATTGTAACAAGTGCTAAAATTAGGTCTATATTGATGCCAATGTTGGTAGGATATTTTCAAAGATGAAGCTAATATGCTTTATAAATATTAGGTTCAAAAAGTATTATCATAATATCCTTCGTAATATCTCGAGAATTACACTGATTATATTATTATAGTTTATATTTATTTTTTATATTAATTTAAAATAAGTGACGCAAGTAACCAAATGGTCTTTTTTTAAATCCTTAAAGAAAAACTTGTTGATGGACACTTAAATGGTGAAGCCCATATACAACAAATATTTGTGGGCTCAATTTTTTTGTAGCCCTCAAAGTTGTTCAATAAACACAAACCACTTACCTAAAAAAGTTTGAACATTTGTGGTTAATAGTTCGATTGATCGATTATCAATTCTAAAATATATTAGATCGAAAATCAAATCAATAAGATATCGACTGATCGGTATTGATTTAGGAATTATCGATTAGTTTTCTGGATAAGTTAGTAAGACTTCAACGAAAAAACAGGTTGAATAATATAAATTTCGAGATAGAAAACGTATTCACCGATTTATTTCATGTTCTTCTAAATGATAAAAACTTATCAGGTGTCGATCTGAAAGACAAAAAAATAATTTTCAAACCATCAATGGTGCTTTGTTAGTCCCTCTCCAAGAAAGATATTGTCTTGTAATATATTTTTCTTGTTCAAGATGAATGTTTATCCAAAGTATTCATCGTTTTCAAATTATAGTTGTTGACACAATATTGTCTTGTAATATATTTTTCTTATTCAAGATGAATGTTTATCCAAAGTATTCATCATTTTCAAATTATAGTTATTGACAAATTTAGTTATATTTTATTTTTCTAATTTCAATTAAGTGAGAAATTGACAATGACTCCTTTGTTAGGACATAGATTTATCCTAAATAATGTTAAATCACATGTGGAAAATTGGAATATATCAAAGAGTGTTAAAACAACCAACCTTTCTTCCTAAAGCAACTACTAATACTAATGTTGAAAAACCAAATGTCCATCTTTAATTATTTCATTACCTATTTTTTATAGTTACGATAAAATGATTGAGAATATTTTATTATTAATTAACTTTTTTAAAATGAGTTGAGTTCTAAATAAATAATAAAGTATCAATATGAAGTCTTGTACCCTTTTCATTAAGTTAATATACTCGATATAAATTTAAATTAATCAAATTAATAATTATTAGATCAATAATTGTTGATATGAAATGACTAAAACAAAAGACAAAAAGAAGAAGAAAAAACATTATTTCTTCATGTAAAAACAAACCACTTTCAATAATAACATTCAACAAGTAAATAAAAGTTTTTTTCTTCAACCGTTGAATGACAACACGTGTCAAACAACATATTATAAAGTCTAGATTTTTAAATTAATAATTGTTTTTGTCCAAACAAAGCTCCAAAGTTGTGGAAGCATATTCTATTTTCCTGAATATTCTAATTAAAAAATAAAATAACACCATGTGATAAACCCGTCATGTCATCATAGTCATATAAGTACCACTTAAATTTATACGATATAAAATTGTCCGTGTAAAAGACTTACATAGAAAAAATGTTAGTTCATATCGGAAGATTTTAAAGATATGTAAAAAAATTTCATAAAGAATTTAGAATATCATAGATATTACATGAAAGATCCTTCGAAATTTCTAGGCATGTAAAAATTCTAGAAAAAGAGTTACTTTGTAAATATGTACGAACTTATTTAATAATTTTAGGCTGACTTGACATAGTAAGATCGTGAGCCAGTGATCTAGCATAATGTAAGTATTTTCATCGCATATATATCTTTTTGTCGTTTTTCATCTAATAGTTATATACGAGTAAATTTATCTGATGCACACTCTAAAAGATGACGATGATTTAAAAAAAAGAAAAGAAGAAATTATGACTCAATATTATTTAAATTAATTCGTTATCAACTCACGTGACTAAATCCACATCACTGGTCTCCATACGTCCACGTCATTTCCCGCGAATCAAATCAACACGGTTTCATCCTACGTGTTAAATCCACGTGGAATTTCCTTTGAGCAAAAAAATTATTTTTTTAATTCCCCAAAAACATAGCCTTTAAATTCTCAGCCGTCCCCTTTGTTTCACTTCCCTTTCTTCACCATTGAAGAAAGAGGAGAAAACAAAACACTCTAATTTCTTCTCGAAGCCCTAGAAACTACCGGAATCTCACCGGAAAAATGATCAATTTCAGGCCGCCGGAGACGAGAACGAGGCCGTCTGTAGGTTCGAGCTCTGTTGTGACGGCGGAGAAAGCGTTGTCGTTTATATCGAAGGGATGGCAAGAGGTACGATCTTCAGCGGACGCGGATCTTCAGCTTATAAAAAACCGAGCGAATAAGTTTAAGAACTTAGCGGATAGAGAGCTGGAGAATTTCATCAATTCAGCTTCAATATCGCCTTTTGCTGTTCCAGCAATTACGGCTTCTACCACTACGGCACCGGCGGAGATTGATTTTGTGAAGAAGCTTCGTCCGAAGCTTTCCGAGATACGTAGGGCGTATTCGTCGTCGGAGTTTAAGTGGCCATCGCAGGGGAAGCTTAGGATTGATTTATCAGCGATTAAGAATGCAATTGTGGCGGAAGTGGAAGAGGAGGAGGAGCAGGAGAAGGAGAGGGAGAGGGAGATATGGAGGAAATGGAGGAGTGACAGGCTTAAGGAAGAGAGGCATTTTGGGGAATTTGATTGGGAGCCTATTAGAGCTTTTAAAACTCGGTTAAAGGAGCTGGAGGTGGAGCTTAAGGGATCAAGTTCGTCCCCGGCGGAGATTTTTGAAGTGATTAAGAATAGTGAATTTGTGGGGAAAGTAAAATCAAGCTTGGTAATTTCAGTTTCTGATTATTATGCTTTTTTTCCTTTTATCATTTTTTACTATGGAAACATATAGTATAGGTTTTTCATTCATGGACTAAAAGTATAATTATTTGTCATGTTGATGTTAATATTTAAGCTATGATTTATCATCATTGTTGAAATGATCTGCTATTTTTTTTATAAAAATGAATCTTGGATGAGTATATGTATGGTCTTTTTCATCTGTTCTCAATTGTTAGAGCACATTTTTGGTCGAGTAAAATTTGGTATGAAACTTTTGATGGATGTGTTAGTTTAGTTTGAAGGAATATAGTAGGTGTTTGGTATTGATGAATGATCTGTTTAGGCTAGTGGTTATGTGCTGCTACTCTGTGACAGTTGCATAGATTCTTCAATAACAAGCTAGTTGCCTCTTCTCCCAAAAATGAAAACTTTAAGCAAACTATAACTTAAAAGACCTGTTACTCGGCAAACAGAATCGAGTCTGAATTTGGTTCTCAGCTTTAACATGAGTAATCTTAAGGGTATGCTTATAAGAAGGTACTGCAATTCACGTTGTTAGCTTTGTTTTTGTGGTTCCTTTTTAGTTCCTACAGCATAAAAAATGTTTTTACGCTGAAAGTACCTCGTGGTTATTTTTCCTCAGCACCCTGTCTTATTAAATGAGAAATACTGTGTACTGTGATTCATTATTATCTGATATGCCTTCTCTAGTTGAAGTTTTATTAGCAATAATTGGACCGTCCGATCACCTAGTGTCAAGGGGCAGACTTAGTGTACAAGTTATTACTTCATCCAAACCCAATAACTTCAACTCTGACCCAATATGTGTTAAAAGATCCATTAAATATGCAGAAATAGTAGGTTCGGACTCTGATGAATCAAATGGATGTGGTAGAATTTTGAACTCGGACCCATAAAGTTCAAATCTTGTATCCGCCTCTACCTAGTAAGTTAAGTATTACAATCTCATTTTCGGGGAAAGCACAACTACTCTGTTTTTTCCCAAATGTGCTGGATATTTTCATGATACTTCATTTCTCTTATTTTTGAACTTCCTATTTGTGTGTTACTGTGCTAATGGTGGAGTTCAGTTTTTCTGTTGTCCTATCATTTTTTAAAAATATTCCGAAAAATGCCCCACGGCCATGCACAGTTCGAAACTCGGTGGGTAATGGGTCTTCCCCTCTACCCTTCTCCACTTAAATTCCAGGATTTAGTCTGCGATAGGGTTTGAACATGTGATGTGCGACTGGACCAGAGAACCCTTGGGGCTAGGTTGTCCCATATTGATGCTAGTAATTGCTGAGGTTTTTTTTCTTGGGTTGTGGGATTAAGTCAAATGGTTGGTGGGTTTTTTATATTGAGCTTAATGTTTAATGGTATACGTGAGTGGGTTTGGTCGCAATGGGAGGGTAAGCTTGCGTTTGTTCAACTCATCAGCCACAGACAGTTGCTCTCTTTATTTTATATCTTTCTTTGCGTCTTTCAATTCATTCACCATTATGTGTTGACTTGTTATGTAAGTTGTCTTTACTCACATTTGTATTGGTCGCTGTTTATCCATGTGACTAATATATTGTTTTTCTATTTGTCTAATTGTTTTCCAGAAATCAATTTGCAAGGAACCAGAAGAGACAAAGGTTAGTGTTTGTTTTTTAACGTTGGATGAGGTTTTATTCTACAAGGTTTTCTATGCGTTTGATTTGGACCGTGCCCTGCGCTTAATATCCCGCTTCAAAAGTTTGAGAAAGGATGGGAATCAAAAGAGAAATAAAAACATTTCTCTTGCATGATTTGGTTGTGCACTTATAATCTGAGAGGTGATGAAAAGTTTAGGAGGAAGACACAGGGATGGGATATTCTTTTCTTGATAAGCGAGAACAGAATTCACTCTTATTTTTTCACTATTTTAAACAAGTGAAATAGAAGACTTATCTTTTATTTTTATCTTGATTTACCTCTGTGAATTTAACATTCTTAAATACCTAATCTTTCCTTTCATGTATACTAGTTGAATTACATGTCAACAGCAGAAAAATTGGACATAATATTTACTATCTAGGAGCTAGTCTCTCTGGGTTTAGTTATTGGTGAATTTTAACTAGGATTAAATTCTATTCTAGTAGATTGACAACAATTAGACTAGAGGCATTTTCTTTCTCTTATCTATCCTTACATGATATTCATAAATGCAGGGAGTGCCACCACTTGATGTGCCAGAACTATTGGCATATTTAGTTAGACAATCGAGCCCATTTTTGGATCAAATTGGAATAAGAAGAGGTAATAGTTCAATTGGCATTTACATATCTATTGTTGGTAATTTTGGATTGTCTTTGTTGTTTATGATCTGGTTGCAATGCTCAACCAATACATTTAGTCTATGACTCTACATGAATGTCCTTATATTTCTTCTTCGTTTTGATGCTTAGTCTCTTTAATCTGTTGAAGGTAGATATTCTTCACTAGCATAAGTCAAATTGGTGATGCTACCTATGGCTCCTGGTTTGATATTTTATCAGTGCTTTCACTTTTCTCTAGATAGCACTTATTCTTTTTGGTTATTTAGTAGGATGGATAGCCTACTATTGCACGTTAACTAGGATGGTTAGCTTACTTTGCATCAACCTATATTTCTTAAAACGTTCTCAGTTAATATTTATGGTAAATTGTCTCACATGAAGCTCTGAGTGTTTTCATCTTGTGTGAAATCTGTGGTAAAGCTGTTAATTACGAACTTTCAACAAGTATAATGGGATAGTTTCTCCATTATATGTCATTCACATGTCCAAATTGGTGATGCAAAGATTTGAATGATATACTGGGGTTAACACAGTATGCATATAAAAAACTGTAACAGATGGATGTTAGTTATGGATGTCATAATTTAATAATGGAACTTTTATGTGTCATATCTTCAATGTATAACAACAAGAATTCTTGGTTCGAATGATATACAAGAATAAACTGAATTTTTCTTTCTTTTTTATTTTGTTATAACTTCTATTCTAATTTGTCTATCTGCTGTCTGTTGAAACTATAAGCCATCTTCTCTGTGTATTTAAATTGTTTGCAGATATATCAGAGAAGATTGTAGAAAGTTTATGCAGCAAAGGACATAGCAAGCTTTTGCTAAATTCCTTACCCGGAGGGGGGTCCTCACTGATTGATGGTGAAATTATGAATGATGAATTAGATTTAAGAATTGCCAGTGTTCTTCAGAGTACTGGTCATTGTTATGATGGTGGATTTTGGGGAGATTCTTCCAAGCAGAATCTAGAAGGTGATAAGAGACATGTAGCAATAGTTACAACTGCTAGCCTTCCTTGGATGACAGGAACTGCTGTAAATCCTCTATTCCGAGCGGCTTACTTAGCCAAATCAGAAAAGCAGAATGTTACGTTACTGGTTCCATGGCTATGCAAGTCTGACCAAGAGTTGGTTTATCCAAACCAACTTACTTTTAGTTCTCCTGAAGCTCAAGAGCTTTATATACGAAATTGGCTGGAGGAGCGAATTGGTTTCAAGGCTGACTTCAAGATTTCATTTTACCCTGGAAAGGTAGTCCTTGATTAACTAGCTCAATAAATTATAACATGATAGGCAAAGATGTTGAGATGGATGTGATTATTGACAAATATTTTTTGCCTTCCAGTTCTCCAAAGAAAGGCGCAGCATATTACCAGCTGGAGACACTTCTAACTTTATCCCATCTAGGGATGCCGATATTGCAATTTTGGAGGAGCCAGAACATCTCAATTGGTACCACCATGGAAGACGTTGGACTGATAAATTCAACCATGTTGTTGGTATCGTCCACACAAACTATTTGGAATATATCAAGAGGGAAAAGAATGGGGCTGTTCAAGCTTTTTTTGTGAAACACATTAACAATTGGGTCACGAGAGCATATTGTGACAAGGTATGGTTAGTCTGTGGTAAATTGTCATCAGAAAAGGAGAAAGAGTGAAACTGTGGGTTGTACATGCATTGTGCATTGGAGGATGCTTTAACACTGCATTTTAAAGCGCCATGTCCTCTTTTAAATTTTGAATCACACTGCCTGTTATTTCATGTTGGTCCTAATTGAGATGTCAATTTTCCTGTTTAGGTTCTTCGCCTTTCTGCTGCTACACAAGATTTACCCAGGTCTTTGGTCTGCAATGTTCATGGTGTCAATCCAAAGTTCCTGAAAATAGGAGAAAAAGCAGCTGCAGATAGACAAAGTGGCCAGAAAGTTTTCTCTAAAGGGGCATATTTCCTAGGCAAAATGGTTTGGGCGAAGGGATACCGGGAGTTGATAGATCTCTTATCAAAGCACAAAAGTGAATTTGATGGCTTTAATTTGGATGTATTCGGCAATGGGGAAGATGCTCATGAAGTACAGAGTACGGCAAAGAGGTTAAATCTCAATGTCAACTTCATGAAAGGTAGAGACCATGCAGATGATTCTCTTCATGGGTAAGATTC
Organism: Solanum lycopersicoides; assembly: GCA_022817965.1. Lineage (NCBI taxonomy): Eukaryota > Viridiplantae > Streptophyta > Magnoliopsida > Solanales > Solanaceae > Solanum > Solanum lycopersicoides. The sequence continues at coordinate 90,384,893 of CM040627.1, forward strand.
CTTTAATAGAACCTTCCTCAGAAATGTTATGCAGAATAAGCATTACACAGTGCATCTTGTTCCAATTTGGTGCAATGATCTATAAAGCTTCATAGAGGAATTTTAATGGAACTGACAATAGTAACATTCTGCTCCCCTGTGGCAAAATGATTCTAGAATTACTGTTAATGTGTCAATTACTAAGAAGGTAAAGATATTTCAGAGTAATTGAGCGTATGACCAAGTCCTTATTTCAATTTTACTTGGGAGAAAATTTTCTAGATGCCTCATTTATGACTCAACTTTTATAGTCTTAAAGTTTTCTTGGCAACATCTTTTGAAAAAACTGAATAGATTCTTTTCTGGCATTTTTCATTGAAGAAGTGGGAATTTATGTAAGCTGGTCCCAACTGCTAGATCTTGTGCTTGTTCGGCAAGGTTGTTGAGTACATACAAGTTTCTGTCTTCTGTTTGATGCTTGTTGTTGATTTTTCCCATTTCCGTGTTCCCTGTTTGATTTTTTTTTCACCCTTCACCTTTTTAATGTAACATATTTTGCTTGCAGTTACAAGGTCTTCATAAATCCTAGTATCAGTGATGTGCTCTGTACTGCCACAGCTGAGGCTCTTGCAATGGGGAAATTTGTCGTCTGTGCAGATCACCCATCCAATGAATTTTTCCAGGCATTTGCCAACTGTTTGACTTACAAGACACCTGAAGACTTTGTAGCAAAAGTTGAGATGGCAATGTCTAGCGAACCTCAACCTCTCACTCCCGAGGAGCAATACAAGCTTTCATGGGAGGCTGCTACACAGAGGTTCATGAAATATTCTGACCTCGAAAAGGTTTTAAGTGATGAAACTAGTCTGGACAGGAAACGTCGGAAAGGCACGGGTAAATCAGCTTCCATGTCAAACCTAGAAGAGATGGTTGATGGGGCTCTGGCATTTACACACAATTGTCTCACAGGAAATGAGTTCTTGAGGTCATGTACTGGTGCAATACCCAAAACTCGGGATTATGACAAACAGCATTGCAATGATCTCCATCTCTTGCCTCCTCAGGTAGAAAACCCAATATATGGCTGGTAAATAGAATACGTAACTAACATGTATATCATTATTTCTTATATGTATTATAGGATGTTAGGAAAACTGGATGCTTGTTAATCCTTAGCTCCAATGCTAATGGTCTAGATTTTGATGCAGTTAGCCCTGCAGGGTTAGTTTGTAGGGTTTTATACGTAAAGTTTGTAACTTCTAACAGTCATCTCCTCTCCTGTTTCACGGTAATGATGTCGGGGTTACTCCAAGTTTAGGATTAGACTGTCTCTTAGTTTACGGAGGTTGGAAAACTTGCATCAGCAGTAGCAACTGGTCACTTGGACTGTACTTGTACAACTACTATTATATTGTAGTTTTGATCTCTAGCAGCACGAATATTACTCGAAATTATGCTTGAGAATTTTGTAGTTGTTTCTTGGTGTATAGCAGGAAAGTAATTCACTCACTTGTGAGAGAAGTGTTGTTTGTAACAGTGATCAGTTTGTGCAAAGGAATTATATGAACTCAACAGTAAGCCCAATTCTATATTTTTCTACTGGGCCAAGAGTTTATTGCAGCCTCCAGCATACAATAGAACTGGTATGTGAGTGAGGACCCATATAATTTGGGTCATCTGCACTTTTGCTCTTATTTTGTGTTGGTCTTAATTTATGCACTTCATAATAAATAACTTTTCCGTGAGGTATAAGTTATATATTTTTGTATCATAATATTTCACAAAGTTATTTCTAGACATGACTTTTGATTTCTAAATTAACTTATGCCCCACTCGGCATAGGTTAAAATGCTACAGAGTAAAAGACCAGTCCATTTGAAGGACAAAACGAGTAGTTTCATGTCAGTGTTCGTGGTTCTCAGACATTTGCCTTTTTCTTTAAAAATAATAATAATTTAGTTTTCACTTCTTTTTTTCTTAATTTATTATTATGAAAAGAAAAGTCTAGCTGTGGGATCTCAGGTTAGGCAGGGGGGGGGGAGTAGGGGTAGGGGGATTGAAAATAAATAATATGTAAAACATGAAGAAGCTGATGTTGAGAAGCACTTAGTTGACTGTCATTCATTTTTGTTTTTGGCCAGCAATATTCTTTTTGCATGGATGTGAATTTAATGTAATAATTAAAATACAATTCAATTTATTATTTTAAAAATTAAAAGTAGTATAATCATGTGACAACCATTTAATTTCTTGGAGTAGTTTGAAGTGACCCTTCAACACGTACAGGAGCTTCTACGTACATGCAATATATCAATCTACACAAATATATAATATATAATCGGAGCGGTATAAGTTTATGAAAATTCAATATCTTCTGTTTAAACTTTATGTATTGTAAAATATTTATTAAATATTCGACTATAAATCATTTTTATCATATATTAAATTATCATCATACAATTATTATAAAAATCCATAAATTTCACTCATAAAACCGTCTTTTTTTTATAATACTAAATGAAGAAGGTGTTAGTATATATACATGAGAATTATTTTATCACTAGTTGTTAAATTGAATTATTAAGAATAGTAAGCTAATTGTTCCTCACATATTTTGAATGTCTTTGTACCCATAAATTATATTATATTATTAGTTGATAACATTTTTGGGGGAAGAAAAAATAAATCAGAGTTATGGTTATCACTTATTATATTCCATTTACTTTGGATTCCATGATAAAGGTGAAAATAAAATGAAAATTACTTTTACTCTCTCAGTTACATATTAGTTATTCATATTATTATAAAGAGTTCTTTGAAATTACTTGTTCGTTTACTAAAGATAGAATGAGTTAAACATTATAACTATACTTTATTCCTTTTTTAACGTGTAAACAAATTTGTAAAAGTTTAAAATATTTCTTAAGAAGTAAATTAGTAAAATTACTTTTATTTATGATTTTTTAAGAGACGTTAAAAGGGGAAAATAAATGGTTGATATGGGACGGTGGGTGTATAATATATCTTATGATATACATATTTTTTAGAATCTAACTTTTCCTATGATTCGTGAACTTGTCCTAAATTAATATTCTTCTGATGATAAAAACAGATTAAAGGTTAATTAGCTTTAATTAGAAAGTGGTTATGCAGTGGGATTGAAGCCTCCACTTCTAATTCTCACTTAGTTTTGTTTCTCTTTTTTAACACACTAAAACGTAAACTTGCAGTGCAACTTGGACTACAATAACTATACTAATTAGTTACTTTAACCACGGAGGCGTTCGGTATGAAAGGAAAATATTTTCGAAAAAAATAATAAGATAGGAACTTTTTATAATGTTTAGTATGTAAATAAAAAAATATTGTTATATAATCTGGACAAATAATATTATGAAAAGTAGAAATAGGATGTGGGGTGGTAGCGACGGGGCTGATGGTGAAGATGAGTTGTGTTGTTGGAAATTTATTTTCTCTATTTTCATAACCAAAATCATTTTTCTTACCTTGAGAGAAAATGATTTCCAAAATTATCTTCGTTAATCGAACATAAAAAATTAAGAAAATATTTTTTAGAAATTGTTTTTTCTATACTGAACATACCCTTAGAGACGCTTAAACATGGAAATTACTACTATAATTTAATCAGAGATCTTGAGTTACGTTCGACCATCTGATTATGGTAAGTATTTGTTATGATATAAATAATTTAGTGTGACGCGGAAGCTAGCAAAACCATCATCGATAGATCAAGAGTAAGAAGACAAATGAGAAATATATCAAAAGTAACAAAGATTTAATGTGGTTCGGTCAATCGATCCACGTCCACAAAAGAAAATGAGTAATCTCAAACAATAAAAGAGGTTCACACAAATGATAATGTATCATCATGGGCGAACCCACGTGGTGTCGTTCGAGTGCTCGAACACCCATCAATCTCGTCTCGAAATATATATATATATATGTAGAAATTAAGAGGTATTTTAATAAATATAACACAGAGCACTTAGTGATCAAATAATTTAACTAATCCATGGCTCTTGGGTGGGTGTTTAAGGCACATTTGTGTTGCTAAACCCGAGTTCGAATATCACTCTTAACATATATTTTTTATATTTTATACTCGAGCACCCACACTCTTGAAATCCTACATCGCCATTATGTATCACTTACGCCACACCGTTTTTCCCAACACAAAACTCTCAAAGACCCAGAATTACATTAATGTAAATGCTACTAAGTTAATTATAAGAAACAATTTTAAACCTTTTCGTACAAGCAAAAAAGACCAGTTAAATATAAAAACTTTATATTTTTCGTTTAGAAAAAAAATCATTTATGATAAAAAATTCAGGACAATTTATACACAAAGTGTCTTTTCACTATCAATATCATCAACATAGATAAAAATATGACTTAAAAAAGTATTTTGTTGTTACATATGTGATATGCCCTTAAAAGAATATGAAAAGCACTCAGTTGAACCCTTGAAAATAAAACTAATTAAATGAACCACTTGACTTTTAATTATTTTTTTAAATTATATATACCTAACTTAAAGCATGTTTAAATGTATAATGTATTCATGTGCTCAAGCCAAGACAAATCCCACGTCTCTTACCTTACTTTTGCATTTCACATGACTCAATTATTATTTTTGCATCCAAATAAATAATTTATTAGATTCTAATTAAAAAAGTATATATACCTAACATTTCAAAACTTATTTTGGATTAATTAAATTATTAACATGCTAATTTGAAGGGTGGAGGTTTATTTGTAATTTAAAAACCTAACAATGATGAATATAAGTAAACTTGCTTTTCAGAATTAGAGAAAAAAATAATTGAAAAGGAGAGGTGCAGATCATAGAAACAAATTATAGTGGATTATTTCTTGCTTTAATTTTCAATAGATTATCTAGTCAAACATTTTTGTTCATACAATAATGTCAAAAGATCAATGATTACATCACTAGCAAAATGATATCATTGAGTAGATATACATTTGAACTATTTATTCCACACTTCAAAATATATTCATAATTATCATTTTTGTAAGGGCAAAAGACAGAAATCATATACTTTTAAAATAAAATTATCATTTGTCTCTTATAAATTAATAATGACAAAAATCCCTCAAATGATACAATAATATAAGCGTTGATACACTAATCTGATGCGCGAGATACATTAATTGTTAAGTAAGATACATTATATTTTATACATGATACACTTATTTGATATACATTTTATACATGATACACTAATTTGATGCGCGGGATACATTAATTTAATAAGCGAGATACATTAATTTGATGCGCCGATACATTAATTTGATGTGTGAAAATAAGGGATTTTAAAAATTTATAAAATTAATAGGGGATAATGGTAATAAGAGAAATTAAAGGTGTAATTTCTGTCATTTATCCTTTTTATAATCTATGTTTTCTTTTTTTAAAAATAAAATAAATACTAGTAGTATAATTAAAAGTTAAAACGCATATTTTTCATAAGCAGTGTTAATATTTGAAGAAATAATTAGATAAATAAACCATTATAATGACAAATAATATCATTTCATATACTTTATATTTATATTTTAAAAGTTTTTGACGAAACGTGTCATATAACATCGCTTATAGGATGTGTGAGGCATAATATTTGTCATTCCACCTAACTTTTTCTCTTCTTCAATATTTTTTCCTAAACTGATATTTTTTAGTATTCATATTAAAATTCAATAATATTTGGGTTCGCACCGCTTAGGGTTCCATTTAGGAGGAAACACTTCTTATTAACGATTTTTTCATATCAAAAAACTCAATTCTAAGACTTCTTGTTAAGAAAAAAGAGAACTCTATAAAATATCTTGTTTTTTACGGTGATAACACATTTAGCTCCAACATATATATATGGGTCGGTGCAATCTGAAAAGATTAAAGACCAAATTAAAGTTAGTGTTAATTACCTAGTTAAACAGTTCATTTTGAACTAATCCCTAGGGTGATTCCTAGTTCTTTTTTTTCAATTAAAAAGCATATAATATAAGTACTATAGTCTATATATTCATCATCGTACCCACTTGGAATTTATTACTGCCATTTTTTTATTTAATTAGTGGGAAACAACTCAAAGTCCAAATGAAAAAAAAATGTAATCTTCCTTGTTAAGTTTGCTCAATTTAATTAGGTCCAAATTAAACAGTCTAAGATAATGTCTATTTAATTTTAACCTATACTTTGAATATTAGTAAAAAAATAATTCTACAGGTTGGACCTCAGTTAATTAGCACTAATTATTGTCCCACAAAACACCAAAAGCAAGTTGAATGTACACATAAAATTCAAATTTATTATTATAGCATATGGTAGTGAAAAAAAATGTTTATATTAAACACGCTTCATGAGATGTTAGAAAAACGAACATCGCATGTAGCTTCAGGGAGCAAAATAAAGTGACGAATTTACTTAAATAGTGATTATTTTTTTAAAAAAAAATTGGCGTCTGATACGCATCAATGTTTGACTAAATTCAATTTTGTGTACGTGAAAATTTTACGCTATTAAGTAAAACACACTCTAAAAAAGACGACAAAAGAGAAGTAAGGTCGTTATCAATATAGGTGATAGGATTATGTGTTTAGCCATAATGTTTACATACGTAATCTAGCTACTAATTAATTTAATTAACTTCAAATGGTAAGCATCATTAGTGTTGCCAAAAGGAAAAAGTAGGTGGGTTATTTTTACTTTTAAAGATTTTTGGTACAATAATCGTACACAAGTACATGATTTTACACGTCTTTAATTTTAATCTGTTTTAATTAATACTACTAAAAATAAAAAAATAAAAAAAATATAGGTTGGTTGTATGGAAGGATAGGATGTGAGCAATATCTTACCATTTATGATGACGGGGTAAAGATGAATTATTTTGCGATAAATCTTTAACTCAAAAGAGAGATTTCGAAGTAAGATTTCTAAAAAATATGATAGCAAAATATCAAGATACAAAGTAAATAAATCATCAGATATAATAAAACATATTGAAATAACAAAGGGTGAGAACATTTGATTACATACTAACGATTTACTATAATTCTTGACCCTTATATTTTCTTATCTAGAATTATATCCTTAGTAACATAAAATAGTATCCATATAAGTATATATTGTATAATCGTCTTCCCTCAATTCTTCTTAATTAATTCGATCTATCTCTACGTTTCCTAACTCATGCAACTCTCACAATTCGTTATTGACGCATTCGCACACCCAACTCCGCTTCACATGCACAAACCTTTTTTTTTTTTTTAAACTTATCTTTTTATTATTTTAAAAGCTAGTAAATAGGTTTGGCCATAGCAAAAAAGTCTTGAAGACAAAAATGAAGAAAAGTGGCATTATTAGTCCGACTTAATATTTTTACCTTTAATCTTAAAGTTCTCTATATTGGATATTATAATTTTATTATTATTTTCTTCTTCTTTCTTGTTTCTTGTTCATTCGGTGTTAGATGTCTATATTGATATTTGATTATTTTGGATTTGAGCCGCGTAGAGCTTCGAGAGAAGCACCCGCTATTAAGGATTTTTAGCTCAATCTGAGAGCTCTAGTTAAGGGAAAAGTAGCATCATCTATTATACAACATTCCGTTATTATATTTCAATTTAGTTTAAGTTAAGTAATTAAGTACGCGTTTCTAGCCTAACGGAGGATTTATTTTGTTTTATTACTTGCAATAATATTTAACTTTTTATGAATCTTTATAATTTTTCAAGAATTAATTGTATAAGCTAGTTGCAAAAAGAAATAGATGGAGACCAAACTACTTAATTAAAAAGAAAAATAACAAAAAGTTGCTCCTATCCAAGAAGCTACATATTCATATATACAACCTATGTTGCTCGAACATTTTTTTAAAAATGATATCGCACTCATGATGAAATTTTCAAAAATAAGTAATTTTTGAAATATTCAACATTCATTTCGCGTCATTTTTAAAAAACTCAAACAACACAGTATACGACTAAAGAAAAAAAAGAAAGGAAAAGTTTATACTACTCAAAAAGTTCATTTAAACTTTCCCTCCTAATACTACTCTCAGTTTTTCACCACCACCGGATTCACCTCCGCCTTTCCCGCCGCCGCTTCTCCACCACCGCAAATCTCAATCGCAACAAAATCACCACCATCAACATCGACGACTGGTTTGACAATTCCGCGGTGGAGCAACTGGTGCTGCGGTGGCGGTTTCTCCGGCGACGACGAAGAAAATTCCTCGGTCTTCGCCTTTTTAAAATGTGCTTGAACCGATAGATCTTCAACGGATTCGGAGATTTTTTCGATGCAATTGATGACGTCAATGAGCACGGACGCCACCGTAATCGCCGGAAAAATTTCCAATAGATCCAATTTGTTGGAGATTAATAGTGTTTCGGTGGTGGTGAGGACGGATTTGAAGTCGTCGACGGCGGTTTTCGAGTGGCGGAGATGGATTTCTGCGGCGGAGGACGACGGTTGCGTCATGGTTTTGATGGAAAATGCTAATTCTCTTAGCACTTTACTTGACTCTATGCACATTTTTGTGCATGCTTCTTCTATTTCTTTTTGGAACTCACTTGGTACCTAAAAATAAATTAAAAGTTTAATAATTAATATTAAAATAAAATAAAAAATATTTGCACAATCATAGATTTCCAATATATATTTATCTTTTCATAACATATGGTGTTATAATTGAATTTGGTTATATTTTTTGTGAAAAATATATGAAATAATGTTCAAATATACTGAAATACAATTTTACAAGTGAAATGAGTTGAAAAGAATAGTGTTTCCCAAATATCGAACTTGAATTTTTTATGATTAAACATACTTTTTCAAATAAAGTAAAATCACTTTCAATAATTTTATCGAGCGAGCGAGTTTTAAAAAGTATTGACACATAAATAAATTGAAACTAATTAAGAGAAATGAGAATATTCTTTCAATAATTCCTTTTTTTGTCAGAATATTCTTCACTAACTCTATTTCGGGGAAGGAATGAAATCACTTTATAAAGTCTTACACTTCACAATTGTGTAAGACTTTTTGATATATATATATATTTTTAATTTAGTGAAATTATAATAGTAATTAATTTTAATATGATTAAATAAAAATACTATTATATAATATACCTGAGGCTTGGAATTAATGTAACCACTAAGTGCTTGAAGATGGCATGCACATTCTCTAGCAAGCACACCAATTTTCAAATATTGCTTCCATGGATGACGTAGCCTGAAAGATCCATGACCAGGCTCCCACCATGCAAAATTTGCCTAAATAAAATAACACGAGATGTGCGAATTAGACGTATTTTATAAGCTACGAAGACCTTCAGAGATTTCTCGATTATAAAAAGGAAAAAAGGACAAAATATACTTCTAAACTATTGTAAATATCTAAATAGTATGTTGATACCCTCAGTCATATGGTGTTCTTATCGTCCAAAAACTAGAGTGTATATGCCCTTCGTTATAACAGAAGACTAAATAGGAACACGTGACACAATTTTATCCGTCGATCTGATGTCAGATCGTTGGATAAGATTATGATACGTGTATTTCCGTTAGTATAAATGATATATATGCTCTAGTTTTTGGACGACATATGTTCCAATTTTCTAAAGTGTTACGGAAGATATCGACATACCATTTAGAATAGTTCAAAATATATTTATCCTTTTTTCCGTATAACAATTATAGCATAAGAAGATGTTATTTTATTTTTTTTGTTTTACTTACCAAAGCTTCCTCAGTGGCTTTAGAATTAAGAACTGTTTTATAGGCTCCAAGGAATCCTTCATTAGAGGCCTTTACAATTTCATCATTCTCTGAATTTATGAAATATTCATTTCCAAAACCTGAAAAAAAAAATATAAATAAATTTATTAGTCCTTTTATTTTGTTTTGCCCCTCATGAATCACACAAAATAAATTTTATGTGTTACTATTTCTTTACTAGTCTATTAAAAAAAAGACATGATTATGTATGGTTGACAACTAATAATTTCATTTTCTATATTCATAAATAGTAAAATTAATTTTTTATTTATTTATATTTTACATTAAATTAATGACATATTTTTATAGCTATAAAAATATCATGATCGGCCACCAAATATAAATTCACAAGTTATTAAACTACGTGAGTCAAATATCATCACATAAGCTGAAGTGTAATCTACCTAGTTACTTCATTCTAATATACGCGAACTCGCTACTTTTGTTATTCTATATCATTTCGAACTCTAGATCTCACAACACCATCTACTATTCCTCTCTGTATCGTTCCAATTTTATCAGATATCCTCGATCGAATGAACAAAAAGAATGAAGTAGAAGATTCACTTACCTTCTAAGAAGTTTGCAAGTTTTTCAAGATGAGTATAAATAAGTTTATGAAGATCTTCACCAGCCCAAACAGGACAAACAATCAAAGATACAATCATGCATGTAGCAGCTCCAATAAGAATAGTTGACAAACGTTGATGAGCCAATTCTAATATTTTGTCCACACGATAACCAGACACAGTCACCATACTGAAGGTTAACACAAATATCAAAATTCCATAGTCATATCTCCTCTTCATGTGTGGGAAAAATCTCGTAAATGTACCTAGTGCACCTGTATCGTACGTTGAAACTATAATTAAGTAAATATATAAAAAAAAAAATTGAAAAATTGAATGAATGTAATGTTGGCGGTTAAACTTTCATATTTTAGTATTTGAAGTTGAGTTGAACATCGATCATTTAAATTACGATTAAAATTGAACATTTTTTTTGGTATTACTATTCTATGTAAGTATTGCTATGAATTCAATATTTTAACGTGAAACATAAATTTATGCGTAAAAATATATTAATATTACAATAGATAATATGCATAGAAAAGTTTTTATGTCATTTATATATATGATTATTAATTGTTTTATATATATATATATTTTTTTGAAAATGAGATTGAAGTTACTTTTTATTTTCTCCTCATTATTATTTCATGAAGCTAATTATGGATTATATAATATGCTTTTGACTTGCATAATATACCTAGTGTAAAGACCAAAATACCCAAAACAATGGGTTCCCCTTCTTTCCCAAATAAGTCAGCAAAATATTTTGCTCCAACACCTAATGCCCCAGCTGTTAATGTGGCAAAACCTCTATTTAAACACTTGCACAAAGTTGCACCTGAAAAAACAAAATAAATAAACAATTAACATTTCTAGAATCGAAAAGCTGACTTCAACACTAATTATTCGTTTGTTCAAGTTTTCCTAGATAAAATCACATGTATCTCGTAAAATTAATTGAAGTACATACAAACTGACTCAGACATTACAGTTATCGCAAAAAAAATAAAGAATAAAAGTTAGAACTTGCCTGCAGTGAATTCAAAAACAACGACCACAGTTAAAACAGCCCAGATAGCTGATTGTCCAAAGCCATCATAAAGAGGCCTATAATAGTAAAACAATGAAATTAAAGTGAGTGCCAATCCCACTTTAAATGCATGCCAAATTTTTCTTGGATCATCTTTTCCAATTTTCATTGTTTTCTTCACAATTTCCACAATTTTTTCCTTTATTTTTTTTGGAAAATCCATTGAAAATAATGGAATGATTAATTTGGAAAATTATGGCTAAGTGTTGTTATGGAGAAGAAATTATTGAGCTAGAGTGCACTATATGTCAACAAAGCTAAGTGTAATTATTTATAGTTGGCTATAAAAGTAATGTGGAGTTTTTTTTATTCATTTACACATGATTATGTGTCTCTTCTTAGATCTTTCAAGGACAATTTTTTTAAAATTAATTATCCTCTTTTTTTTTTGGCTGACTGGGATTTTACTTGGATCTGAACTATATTTAATTGAAATAAACTTAAAAACTGTTTTTTCTTCAGAAATTTTGAAATATAATGGAGACATTCTTTGCTTTTTCTGACGTATTAATGTGTTGCTATGGTAATGCTCAATGCCTTTTAATGTTCAAGGTAAATTTTAGAAAGAGCAATGTAATAAGGCGGTATAATTATAGTTTCGATAATTATGCGTTATAACTGTAGTTTTATTTGCTAAGAAGGTTGTAGTTTGTATATTTTGCTTGTGAATATACAAATATGGTAAGTATATACAAATTCTATATTTATACGTTTTAAGATTTATCAAAACTCCGTTTGTATATTTCGATTGCCAATATACAACAGGGTAATTTATTATAAATTTTCATAAATCATATACAAATAGCTAGGGTAAGCATAAAATTAAATTATGAATTTTTATGATCAAAAACCAAATTATATAAATTATAGATTTATACAACTCAAGTAAATTATACAAATCAGGTGGATAGCAAAAACTGGAAAAACTGTAACTGCAATTATAATTTTTTTAAATTATAGCTATAGTACTTAATATAAATTAAATATTTGTTATTCTACGTAATTTTTCCTTTTTTACTAGAAGGAAATTAAAGCTGTAAAAATAAAAAAGTTTGAAAACTTTGCACTGATTTTACTACAAGTTCCTAGTTTTCCCCGAATATTTCCATGGTTTTATATTATTTGATGTATGTAAAAGGTATTGAAAACACTCTTAAATTTCGCGCATATTACTATTTGGGATAATTGTATATAATAGCAAACTAATAACCTAAAATAAATGGAGTAGCTAGGGTTTGATTTAATTGTGCTCCATAGCTAACGTTTGCAAAAAATTGCCAGGCGCCTCTCTCCCAAATATCTCGCTCGCCACTCTCCTCCAATCTCTCTCGCTTCCTCACTTTTTATACAAACACAAGTGTATACAAATTGTTTCTAATTGTATAAAGCAGAGGAAATTGTATAAATACATATATTTTTGTTCCTCTCTCTCCCCTCTTCCAGATCTCGCTCGCCACTCTCCCAAATCTCGCTCGCCACCTTCGCCTTTCTCACTTATACAAACAGAAGCGAAATATATAATTGCGTTTCTGTTTGTATAAAGCGTGAGAAAAATTGTATATACACATGCAAGTACATATATTTTCGTCATATACACTTATAATTATACAATAAAAATACTCCCCTGTCCAATTTCTTTTGCCTTTTTCTCTTTCTCGTTTTATACAAATTTCAAATTGTATCTAATTTCTCTCTTTCTCGTTTTATACAATTCGATTCAATTGTATATTCCCTGCCCAAGTCTCTTTTGTCTTTCTCTCTTTCTCATTTTATACAAATTCAAATGTATATAATCGTTCTATACACTTATAATCATACAATTCGTTTTATACACTTCGTTTTTATACAATTCTCTGCCCAAGTGTCTTTCTCTTTCTCGTTTTATACACTTCGTTTTATACAATTCGCTTCAATTGTATATGTATAGCGAATTATACAGTTTCTATGTTTGCTATGGAGCGCAATTATGCAAACTTTGCTATAGCATACAAATATGAATTTTTTATTTGCTATGTGAAAGTTGCCCTTATTATTTTCATTCTCTAACTATTGATTGTCTTAAAAACACTCATATACTTCACTAAGTAAATTTAGATACATCTTGGCGGGTATACCCCGCCACATGACATAGCAAGTGGTCTCAAACTCTTGTAATTTTAATAAAAAGTCAAGAAGAGTGTTGAAAACACCCTTAAACTTGACTAGAATTTAGGGGTGCATTTCACGTACATTGCAAGATCGGAGGTGTATGTTCAATTATTTAAATAAAAAGAATATTTTTAAAGTTGTCAATAATTCGTGAATGAATCACGCTAAATTTAAAGACATTTTCAATTCTTTTTTTGATGTATTTTGCTAAACTAACATTATTAAAGATATTTTAAAACTCTAAATTAAATTGTTATTACTTTATATAGCCATTTAATACTCCCTCCGTCCGGTATTGTTTGTCATGGTTTCTTATTTTAGAGTCACACTATAAAAACTTTGACTAACATTTTAAGATGTATTTTTTCATCATATTAATATGCAAAAAAATTGTAATTTATAGTACTTTTCATATAGTTTTAGAATATCTAAATTTTTTTTATTTAAAATATCAAATTAATGTGATTCAATTTACCTTTAAAAATTAATCAAATTGACTTTCGATAAGCGTAACATAACGAATTATTCCGGATGGAGGAAGTACTAAGAATATAGTATGCTCAGAAAAATAACAAAAGTCATTTGATTGGTTAAAATAGATAAATAAAATAAAATATTTCTTTATGGTCTAGAAGTAGAGTAAAATGAAATAGAAAGACTACTTGCTTATTGCTATTGATTATAATGTACATAGACATTGAATGAACATAGATACATCTTCACATAGAATACATAACATTATCATATGTATAAGTAATTTTTTTTTAATTCTGTTTTTTATAGATAGATTACTTGTAAACCTATACATAACGAACACTTCCTTTTGAACTAAATTATACGATACTAAAATAAGAGCGGCTCAAGCGTATTAGAGGCCTAAAACAAAAATCAAATAGGGTCTTAAATTTAAATTGTTAATAACTTTTATATAATTTATTTCTTCTAGCTTTCATCTGATAAATAATTATTCTTATTTTAAATTATTTTTCATTAGATATAGTACTCCAAATATGTCAAATTTCTTCTAATAATTCCTTCATTTTTCATGAAATGTTTATTTTTTCTAAAAATAGTATTCAATATTTGTTAAAAAATAATAAATTATAACCTATTATTATAAAAATGAGGCCTCTTAAATTTGGGACTTAAGACACGTATTTTTTTTTAACACTGTCGAACCACCCCTTTACTGAAATTATTCCATTCTCACTGTACTTTAACAATTTGGCTTAGCTTTCTTGAATTTTCTCAACTCGTCAAATAGTTAAGTCAACAAATTTTGAATGTACATATGTAACATTTGATATATATGTGTTTTTGCAACTCACTTTTGTTCATTTTGGAGATGAAATAAAATGCTAGCTTAGTTTATTGAAAAAAACTAACAATTAATTAAGATGAAACTGACTTTTATAATTAAGTAGTTATATTATACATAGTAAAGTTTTATATTTCAAATTTATAACTTGTATTTTCGTCTGTTTTGATCCAACAAACCTCATATAATTTGTTTTATTCAGCTAGTTATATATGTTATTATCTTATATAAATTATAAAATTCATTTAGTACCATATAAACTTATAAAATTCATTCTTATGCTATTGATGAATAGTAGTGGGTAGTTATCAATACATATTATCAATTATCTTAGTTTGATTGATCCAAGTATTTTGTGGCTTTATGTACAAATATGTTATGCTTTCACTATATCAAAAATGATTCTTAGGAGTAATTAATTAACGATAATAATTTAATTATCGTTACATATATATTTTAGAGACAATTACTAGATAGTGTCAATTACATTTCAGTATTCTTTGTAAACACCGTTAAAGCTTATAACGATCGATATTAGATCTAATGACAATTAACTAATGTTAATAAAAATGTTTTAGTCTTCTTTGTTAATATACATATTTATTAATACTAAAAACTATTTTGATTGTAGTGTTTCATATTGACTTATCTAGAAAAATAAATCATTAGTTATTTTTAGAAGTAGGGTAATTCTTGTAAAATGAGTTCATCAAAACTTAGTTAGCATCATAACATTGGCAATTAGTGACTTTGAGGAGGACCACTTAAAATATATTTTTTTTTATAAAAAAAAAGTATAAATGAGAAAGAAGAACAAGATAATGACTCACCTACTTTTATTATAAGATCTCTATTTTATTCTTTTATTTTAATTTTTGTTCTATCTATCTATATTACTCCATTTATAATATAAGGACAAAACTGAAATTTAATACAAGTAGTTTTTTTCCCTAAACAATATGCAAATAAAATTACAAATCACATGCATACTACCAAATATTATCTCCTACAATTCCATCTTCTATTATAAGTTTTCATATATCCATTTCTTTATAATTGTATGTGGTGTGTCTAGACGAACTTACATATATTTTAATTAATTTTTTAAAATAATTATTATCTCATATCGACAATAAGTATCAGATAACTCAGTTTATTGAATGACTAGGTTAAACCCTTGGAAGCTATTCATAGATCCATTTGTTAAAAGTATAGTATGACATTTGTCCCAATACTATGTATGTTATCATGTACTTTACAAGCTTAGTCAGCAATCAATAGTGAATATAGGATCTGATTAATTTTATAATAATTTAGAATATAATATCTAATCATATGTGGTATACACCTAATTAAAATTGAGAAAATAATATACAAAAATCATTTGGATATTGGAATATCCACGAGGAAATTATGGTGATATCATCATCATAATTATTTTTCTTTCTTTTGCCTTTTTGGATGTACTTTTCAATTTAAATGTACAAATTATATCGAAAAGGTTCATAAAATGTGACACTTTATTGTGATAATAATTATCCATAATTAAAATGTATTTGAATATTATTAATTATAAGATTAAACAGCAAAGCACAACAATTTTTTTCATATATTATTATTATTTCATGTTTTTATATTTTTTGTTAAAGGTTTGACAGCTACCTTATCTATTCATAATGCAAATTTATGTTTTTTTTTTGTGTATCACCAATATGTTTTCCATTTATACAGTATTAGTTTGTGTAATTATATAATACTTAAGACAGATAATCACCTCTTTGGTTTTACTAAGAGGGACAATGTTACCCTTACGGGCAGTGGCGAATCTAAAGGTAAAAAATAGGGCATTAAAATTCGTGATCTTTTCGTAAAATTAGATATTCTATATATATATTTTTTAAAATTTATATATTATTATATTCTTGCACCCGTATTATAAAAAGTCTATTTGTTCCACATGGTTAAATGTTGAGCTCTTGACCTTGAGGAATGAGGATTAAGAATCAATTCTCACTTAATATATATTTTTTGGTGCATCCATGTTTGAAAAATCCTGCATTTGCCTCTGATTACGGGTGTAGTTGGAATTAATTGCCAATTTTAATTTTGATTCCAAAGTGTCATTTTTTTATTTTTTTATTTTTTTATTTTTTTTAAGCAAAGGGATTTTCAAATTCGAGAGAGAGAATGCATTTCTTGAAAAAGAATAATACAAGTATATTACAACCATGCTAAAAAAACAAGATATTTATTATGAGAAATTTATAAGGAAACCTACATTATTAGACACGCATATATATATGTTTTTAATTATGTATTTTACCACTAATTAAAATTTTCTATCATATATTGAGGAAGATATATCTAGATATACATATTTTTATTATCAAATATAGTAAAGTAGTGATAGAGACGAGCGACATAGAGGGAGATAGTCATGAATTCCACATACATGCAAATCACACCAGATACTTATAGATATAATATATGTATGTATCTGATATGATTTACATGTACCTGGGATATTAGAGACATAAAAGAGTGGCAAGCGAGGTGTAAAAAGGCAAACAAGATCTGTTGTCTATATATTCTATACTAGATACATGCAAATCCATTTGAATACAATGTATCTAGAACAAATTACACTTAAGTTTAACCCATGTAACCCAAGATACATGCCTTTGGACACATCTCAACATATTAAATTCTAATAAGATTCATAATATCACAAAGGAAAAATTGTATACAATAGCAAATTATTAATTCAAATTAAATGCTATAAACATAGTTTGATTTGATTGTACCCTATAGCAAACTATTGTTGTTTTCGCCTCTCCCCCCGGTGCAATCTCACTCACCACTCTTGTTTTAGTGGCAGTCTCGCTCGCTCTCTCGCTTTTATATAAACAAAATGTATAAAATGTGTTTGTGTTTGTATAAAACGAGAGAGAATTATATATATACATATATTTCCATTCCCCTCTCTCCTCTCTTCCAGTAATCGCTCGCCACTCTCTCCCATATCTCGCTCTCCACTTTCACTCGCCTCTCTCACTTTATACAAACACAAATGCACAAATGTATAAAATGCATTTGTGTTTGTATAAATCGAGAAAAAATTGTATATATACATATATTTCGTTCCTCTCTCTCCCAAATCTCGTTCGCCTCTCTCACTTACATTGCATTGGTGTTTGTATAAAGCGAGAGAAAATTGTATATACAAATACAAAATTATATATTTTTGTCCTATTCACTTATACAAATACAATCTTACCATGCCCAGTTTTCTTGTCTTTCTCGCTTTATACAAACACAAATTATACAATTGTCTTTTATATATGTATACCGAAACAAATTATACAACTGCTTTTTTTTGTATATGTATAGCGACTTATACAATTACTTTCTTTGTATATGTATAGCGAAATATACATATTTATGTTTGCTATGTATCACAATTATGCAAACTATAGGTATAATATATAAATATAATTTTTATGTTTGCTTTATGAAAGTTAATGTGATTACTCTAGAGAAATCTAAGTAATTAGCTCCTAAATTTGTGATGTTCGTGTGAGTTTCCCAAAATTGCTAGAACTTTAAGTAGAGTGACATTTATAGTTAAGGGCCGTTTCATTTTAAAGCCCAATATTTCTGTTGGGCCCTAATGTCCACGTTAAAGTTCAGATCCAGAGAAGATTGTGGGCTTGACGAAGGGCATAATCATAGGGCAAGTTTTTGCATAATTGACCTATTTAAGACAATTTTTAATTTTTGTGTTTAAATTATAGACGAAATACTTTTAATTTTGATCTAATTTCACGTAACAAAAGTTGTACAATATCTAATTCATAATATGTATATTTATAAAACTTTTATCTTTTGTTGGAATAAGTTCTCTCTCTTTTAAGGGTTTGAAACTGAATTTATATCTCTGTCAAACATAAGTTAGGTAAAAACTATGTAAGATATAACTTATGACATGTGAGTTATCTCAACTTCTTAATACATAACATTCTGAAACTGAACTTATGTGCATAAGTTCAAAAGGACAAGATATAATTTAGGGAAACTTACATAAATATACTATAATAAAAAAATATTTATCATTTATAGCAATAACATTTTCTTTTTACTTGACAACTTTTAATTTATTTATAATACAAGTTTAATACATATTACAAAGAACAATTTATTATTCACATATAATACAAGTTTTAATGATGAATAAATAATACATTTATCACACATTTTAGTATACTTATAATACAATGTGACAATTTTTTACCAAACAAACATAATATATTTCAAAAACAATTATAATTCAAATATATTGCATACATAATTCACTTTTAATACATATTACAGATTTATCACAATATTGCTATAAATGATAATACACAAAAATTATCGCTAAAATCAGTAATTATTTTTTAAAATATGTTAATTCATGTAATTTTCCTATAATTTATGGATAATAAACTCAACTTATACATCTAACGAAATAAGTTCGATAGAGATACAGTAATATATCATATCCCGATATCCCATCAATCAAACGACCTTCTAAATGTGGTTAAAATTTAGAATTTTTTTGGCTAAACCCTAAATAGGGTCCTAAAAATGGTTATTTTTGTGTATATTTTTCTTCAATTTTGCAACTTCACCCCCTCTAATGTCAGCTTACTATCACTGAAGTCCGCCTCTGTCACTCAGCAAGAAAAAAAGTATTGCCACAGACCAAATCGCCGCTCTGTTTAGCTCCATGAATACCCAAACTTGATCTCTTCTCTCTTCTTCTTCCTTCTTGGAATCGATTTTCCAAGACAATGATACAATGGACGGCGTTGCCTACTCCATTTCCATTTCGTTCAGGTCAGTCGATTTCTCTTTTCTTCTCCTTAATCAAATCTTTCCCATTTTCTGTAGCTTCTTCTTCTTCTTCTTCTTCTCTTCATCCATTTTGTCACCAGAAGATTCAGAACCCATTTCCACTGACCCCCTTTCTTCTCAGCTTCTCAATCTCCTTTCACACCCAAATTGGCAAAAACACCCATCTCTCAAGAATCTAATTCCTTCACTTTCCCCTTCTCGTCTCTCTTCTTTCCTCTCACAAAACCCAAATCTTAACCCCCATATCGCGTTTTCCTTCTTTGATTACCTCTCCCGGATACCCTCATTCAAACCCAGTGTTCAATCTTATGCACCCCTTTTGCGTATTTTGATTTCCAATAAGCTTTTTCAGGTCGCGGAAAGAACGAGACTTTCTATGATTAAATCATGTGGAACAACTGAGGATGTCGTTTTTGTGATGGGTTTTGTGCGGGAGATGAATAAATGTGAAGATGGGTTTAGGTTTAAGCTTAATGGGTGGGGTTATAATACATTGTTAATGGCGTTATCGCGGTTTATTATGGTTGATGATATGAAATGTGTGTATAATGAGATGTTGAATGATATGATTAAACCTGATGTTTATACTTTTAATACTATGATTAATGGTTATTGTAAATTGGGTAATGTAGTTGAGGCTGAGGTTTATTTGAGTAAGATTTTTCAAGCTGGTTTGATGCCGGATACACATACGTACACGTCGTTTATATTGGGTCATTGTAGGAGAAAGGATGTAAATAGTGCTTTTAAGGTTTTTGGGGAAATGCAGAAAAAGGGTTGTCAAAGAAATGTGGTTTCGTACAATAATTTGATTCATGGATTGTGTGAAGCGAGGAGGATTGATGAAGCGTTGAAGCTGTTTTTGGGAATGGCAGATGATGGTTGTTCTCCAAATGTCCGGACATATACAATTCTCATTGATGTGTTGTGTCGGTTGGATAGGAGGGTGGAAGCACTGAGTTTGTTTGATGAGATGAGGGAGAAAAGTTGTGAGCCTAATGTTCATACTTACACTGTTCTCATCGATGGTTTGTGTAAAGACTCTAAGCTTGACGAAGCAAGAGAGTTACTAAATGTTATGTCGGAAAAGGGGCTAGTTCCGAGTGTGGTGACATACAATGCTTTGATTGATGGATACTGTAAGAAAGGTTTGGTTGATGTTGCATTAAGTATTTTAGACACAATGGAATCGAAAAGTTGTATCCCAAATGTACGTACATACAATGAATTGATTTCTGGCTTTTGTAGGGCGAAAAAGGTGCATAAGGCAATGTCACTACTTGATAAGATGCTTGAGCGCAAACTATCTCCTAGTAATGTCACTTTTAACTTGTTAGTTCATGGACAGTGTAAAGAGGGTGAAATAGATAGTGCATTTAGGTTGCTTAGATTGATGGAGGAGAATGGTTTAGCTCCTGATGAGTGGACTTATGGTACTCTAGTTGATGGCTTATGTGAAAGAGGTAGAGTTGAAGAAGCTAACACCATTTTTAGTTCTCTGAAAGAGAAGGGTATAAAGGTCAATGTTGCAATGTACACTGCTCTAATTGATGGACATTGCAACGCTGAAAAATTTGATTTTGCCTTCACATTGTTTAAGAAGATGATCGAGGAAGGTTGCTCCCCAAACGCATGTACTTATAATGTGCTAATTAACGGGTTGTGTAAACAGGGTAAGCAGCTAGAAGCAGCACAATTACTTGAAAGCATGCCAGAAAGTGGTGTAGAACCCACAATCGAATCCTATAGTATTTTGATTGAGCAACTACTAAAAGAATGTGCCTTTGACCATGCAGACAAAGTTTTTAGTTTAATGATATCTAGGGGACACAAGCCGGATGTCTGCATTTACACTTCATTTCTAGTTGCATATCACAATGAAAGTAAATTGAAAGAAGCGGAAGATGTGATGGCTAAGATGGCAGAGGCAGGAATTAGGCCAGATTTGATGACCTATACAGTAATGATTGATGGTTATGGTCGTTCAGGATTATTAAATCGAGCCTTTGATATGCTAAAATGTATGTTTGATTCTGGATATGAACCTTCTCATTACACCTATTCTGTTTTGATTAAGCATTTGTCCCAAGGAGGACTTGATCTCAAAATAGAGGCCAGTTCCATTAATATTGCTGATGTGTGGAAAGTAGTAAAATATGAAACTTTGCTTAAACTCTTAGATAAAATGGAGGAACACAAATGTCCTCCTAATACAAACAGTTTTAGTTCGCTTGCTATTGGTCTCTGTAGAGAAGGACGTCTTGAGGAGGCTTCGAGGTTACTTGATCATATGCAGAGTTGCGGAATGTCTGCTTCTGAAGATATGTACACCTCAATGGTAAATTGTTGTTGCAAGTTGAGAATGTATGAGGATGCAACAAGATTTCTTGACACTATGCTTACACAAGGTTTTTTACCACGCTTAGAGTCGTACAAGCTCCTTATATGTGGGTTGTATGATAATGGAAACAATGATAAAGCTAAGGCAGCCTTCCTTCGACTTCTGGATTGTGGGTACAATAATGATGAAGTAGCTTGGAAGCTTCTAATTGATGGCTTACTTAAGAGGGGACTTGTAGATAGATGTACTGAGTTGTTGGATATTATGGAGAAAAATGGTTCTCGGCTTAGTTCCCAGACATATACATTTCTGCTAGAGGGACTTGATAGAACAGATAACAAATGAAGTATGAAGTTCCAGCTATTTGTGATTCTATTCCATATGTTTGTTCAGTCAAGCATGTCCACAACTAGATCTTCACGTGCGCCGAATAATGATTTCTCATTTCCATTCTTGTGGGCTGTTCTTTTAAGGGGAATTTTCCTTCCATGAGATCAGTTTGGAGTCCCCATATGGTATATGCAGCTACCTCTGACAGGTAACAGGCAAGTTTCCGTTGCTTTCTTAACTTTTTCTTCCACTCCTCCGTCCATTTTCATCTTTAGCGTGTTCTTTATTCTTTTTATTCAAGTGGAAGGTGGATTAAATTGTAAAAAAAATTATGTCTCGTTTTGTGGTTCTAAAACATGTTCTATTGATTCTATTTCAAAATGCTGTGAACTATTTATACTTTTGTCATTTTATTGCTGCAGAGATCACATTTCTAGGCATGGGGGCAATCTTTAATGGCAGAAATTGCTAAACACTCATCTTCATCACCCAAGAACTCCATTAGAACCCTCTCTTAAGATTTCTTTCTGGTTAGGAACTGAAAAGAAATGTTTTTATGGGTTAAAACGTCGTATAGCCTACATACCATATTTTAAAGCCGACCCGGTTTGCAACCCGGATTCTGCTCAGACAGTCTGCACTCTGCAGTAAAACACTCATAACCTCTTACTCGATGTCGGTTTGATGTGAGGTTTTGTGAGCTGCAAACTAGACTCTTAGACCTTCGATTTGATAGGTCATGGGCCTTTGAAATCTTTATATATCGGGAGAAAACATCCAAGACATTTGACCCAAAGTTCAGAAAATTTTATTAGAGAAACTTACGATAACTTTTACCGACCTTTGTTTCGCTACTTTTCTTGACTTCAAACCTTAACATATGACCATTGTCTATTATTATACCTCATAAAACATTATTCTTAGTATAGACACTCGTAGGCTCATCCGGGAGGTATGGCTTAATTTAAACCTTTCAAACGGGCGAGGTGCTACATGAGACCTTTGTTTGAGGGATTCCTTTGACATGATTTTCAAAACTCTCAAATTTAACTTAAATGTTTAAACTATAAATACACTTGACTTTTGAAATACTCTCTTTATTAATTATCAAGGAACCAAGAATAGGAACTAAGTGAAGCACCTTAAGCTTTTTATGAACATCTTCAAGGTTAAGTTATCTTTCTAAAAAGTAGTTTGAAGAAATATGGTAGGTGTTTGGTTTTGATGAATCATCTGTTTAGGCTAGCAGCCGTGAGCTGCTACTCTGTGACAGTCCCAAAGGGTTTTCAATAATAAGCTAGTTTTCTCCTCTCTAAAACAAAATACTTTAAGTAACTTGTAACTAGAAAAACATCTTATTCATCAGAGATGGAGTCAAGTTCCATTCTTCTATTCTTTAAAGTTTTAAGAGAAGTACTCTTAAGCAAGATTCTGTGTTTTTAAGACTCTACTAGAATTCACATTGTTAAGCAAGATGGTTTTACACTGAAACCTTACCCCTGCCTCAACCCCTCCCTTATTATATGAGAAACACTGTGTACTATGATTCAGTATGTGTAGTTCTATTTCCTTTTCAGGATAAGTACTACTCTGTCTCTTTAGGTGGTACATATTGCTAGATATTTTCTTGATGCTGATGATTTCTGGAATTTCGATTTTGCTTGTGGGATCAAGTCAAATGTTTGATGGTTTCTTTTTATATTCAACTTGTGTTAAATGGTATACATGAGTAGTTTTTGGTCATGACGGGAGGGGAGGCTTGGGTTTGTTTGACTTATCAGGCACGGAAAGTGGCTTTTTCTATTTTAAATCTTTTAGTTCTTTCCTTCTATCGCGATTCCTTCACCATTATGTGTTGTCTTTTCTCACATTTGTATTTCTTGGTGTTGATCCATGTGATTTTTTTTAGGTATGTTGATCCATGTGATTAATATATTGTCTTTCTCCATAAATCAATTTGCAAGGAACCAGTAGAGACAAAAGGTTGGTGTCTTATCTTTTATCATTTGATGATGTTATATTCTACATTGTTTTCTATGTATTTGGTTTGGACTGTGCGGTTAATACTCTGCTTCAAAAGTTGAGAAAGCAAGGGAATGGAAGAGACAAGCAGAGAAAATCAAAACATGTCTCTTGCGTAGTTTGGTCGTAATCTATGTGGCGGTGGGAAGTTTTGGAAGAGACCACCAGGGAGGAGATAACATTTCTCTGGATAAGCGAGAGAAGAAAATCATTTTCTTTTCACTCTTTCTGATATTTCTCTTCATTTCCCTTTATAATTTCTCTCTTTCCCTTAGTGTTTTTTTTTATATTCCAAAAATAAAAGAAGCAATTAGACTAGAGATATATCCATCCTCACATGTTCTTCATCTATGCAGGGAGCGCCAGCACTTGATGTGGCAGAGTTGTTGGCATATTAGTTACGCAGTTGCGCCCGTTTCTGGATCAATTTGGAATAAGAAAAGGTAATAGTTCATTTGTGATTTACAAATATATGAGTTGATTTTTGATTATCTTAGTTGCTTATATTCTTTTTGCATTACCTCTTTATGGAATGCTAAATATTTGTTCTGTTTGCAATACTTGACCTGTGCATTTAGTCTACATGGGTGCTCTTTATATTCTTTTTCTTTTTGACGCTTAGTCTATTTAATTGTTGAAGGTAAGATAATCTTTACTAGCATAAGTAACTATGGTGATATTACCTATGCTCCTGTTTTGATATTTTATCAGTGCTTTAACTTTGCTCTAGATATCCACTTATTCTTTTTGGACATATATAGTAGGACAGATAGCCTACTCTTGCACATTAAGTAGGATGGTTAGCTTACCTTTGCATCAAGGTGTGAAATTTCTAAAAGATATTCTCATTTTGTATTTATTGTAAATTGTTGCACATATATCCAGGAACATTTTCATCTTGTGTGAATTCTGCAGTAGGACTGTTACTTACAGGCTTTCAACCATAAAATGGGATAGTTTCTCCGTCATTTATCCTTGACATGTCCAACATGAAGCATTTACATGATATACTGTGAGTACTATACAGATGTTAGTTGGATGTCATAATTTGACAATCAAGCTTGATGTGTCGATGGACACTATAAGTTATCTTCTCTGGCTCTTTAATTTATTTATCAGAAAAGATTGTGGATGTCTGTGCAGCAAGGGTCGAAGCAAACTTTTACTACACCACTTAGCCGGAGGAGGGTCCTCATGGTTGAAGCTGAAATTATGAATGATGATTTGGATATAAGAACCATGGTCATGTTACGAAGGTGGATTTTGAGGAGATTCTACCGAGCAGAATCTATCAGATGATAGAAGGCATGTAGTCACAACGGCTAGCCTTCCTTCGATAACAGGAACTGCTGTAAATCTTCTATTCCGAGCAGCTCACTTAGCCAGATCAGAAAAGCAGAATGCTACGTTGCTGGTTCCATGGCTATGTAAATCTGACCAAGAGCTAATTTTTCCAAACCATCTTTCATTAAGTTCTCCTGAAGATGAGGACCTCTATATATGCAATTGGCTCGAGGAGCGAATTGGTTTCAAGGCTGACTTCAGGATTTCATTTTACCCTGGAAAGGTTGTCCCTGATTAACAGCTAAATAAATTATAATATGACAGGCGAAGATGTTGAGATGGATGTGATTGTTGACAAATCTTTTTTCCCTTGCAGATCTCCAAAGAAAGGTGGCGTATAATACCAGCTGGAGACACATCTCAGTTTATCCTGTCAAGGGATGCCGATGTTGCAAAGTTTTAAAGGAGCCAGAACATCTCAGTGTACCACCCAGGCAAATGTTGGAGTGATAAATTTAAATCATCTAGTTGGCGTTGTCCACACAAACTATTTGGAATATATCAAGAGGGAAATTAATGGGGTTCTTCAAGCTTTTTTTGTGAAACACACTAACAAGTGGGTAACGAGAGCATACCAAGACAAGGTATGTTTAGTCTATGAATTAATTCTCCTCCATAGAAGAAGAAAGAAGGAAACTGTGGTCACATGCATTTAGCATTGGAAGATGCCTTAACTGCATTTTAGAGCACCACGTCCCAGTGTTTAGGAAAGCGATGCGATGCGAGCCTTCTATGCTTCACAGACTAGAATGATTATGTGAGCGCTTCATCACTCAAAGCATGAAGAGGGGCCTTATCGCTTTTTTCCGCTTCACGCTTCCCTGAACACTGCCACATCCTTTCATTACTATTAAATCACCCTACCTGTTATTTCATTTTTGTCTTAATTGAGATGTCAATATTGCTGTTTAGGTATACAGGATTTACCCAAGTCTTTGGTCTGCCATATTCACGGTGTCAGTCCAAAGTTTCTGAAAAAGGAGAAAACGCGGCAGCAGATAGACAAAACGACCAGCAAGTTTTCTAAATGAGCATCTTTCTTAGGCAAAATGGTCTGGGCGAAGGGATATTGGGAGTTGATAGATCTGTTAAGCAAAGCACAAGAATGACGTTAATGGCTTTAGTTTGGAGGTATATGGCAATGAGAAAGATGCTCATGAGGTGCAGAGAGTACAGCAAAAAAGGTTAAATCGTGATGTCAGCGTCATGAAAGTAGAGACGATACATATGACTCTCTTCATGGGTAAGAATCCTTATGTTGAACTTTTTATTAATGAAGAATGTAGAGGTTGTTACACATAATAGGGCATACTTTAGTTTTGCTTGCAGTGCTGCGCTTTGCACTACCATGGCTGAGCTCTGCAAATGAGGAAATTTGGACCACTCTCGAATGATTTTTTCCAGGTATTTACCAAACCTGCTAGACTTACACGATGCCTGAAGACGTAGCAAAATTTGAAGAGATCATGTCTGGTAGCCTCAAACTCTCACTCACGAGGAACGATACAAGCTTTCATGAGAAGCTGCTACACAGATGTTCATGGAATAACATTCTGACCTCGATAAGGTTTTGACTGGTGAAACCAGACTGGACAGGAGACGTCGGAAGGGCCCTGGATCAATCTTGTAATGCTAGGCTGGTAACACTACAAATATAAGAAGACAACTCATGTGTGCTGGCTAATTATGCTGAATGTCTTGTTAAATTGTTCTATTATCAAACTTTTTTCAAGGTTATAATAAACTTTTTACAATTATAATATGACATGTCCTTGAAATCTAGTATTGAAATTGCAGGCTTAAATCTTCAGTGTCATGCCACATGCATTTATAAATTGAGTAAAGTTCTCAAAAAGAAACAAAAGTATCACCAATAAAAGATTAGATTTAAACCCAAATGTGTATAAACAAGCAAACAGCACAAAACAGTCTCCTTCAGCTCCATTTCTACTTGAGCAATAAGTGAATAAAAAGAAAGATACTCCGATGCACAAAGCATCTCGTGTTGATGCAGGACACCCTAAGGGGATGTTATCTTGACGTGTAAGTATTAGTGACTAATTCCATGGTCCGAACCCAACATTTGAGTGATTCTCATTTCTTCCATGGTTGAATAGAAAGAACCACCACCAAGATAATAATAAGCAAAATAATAATGGCAATACAAGTCCATTTTCTTGAACTTTTCTGGTGTTTTCTTGCTACCTCAAGCTGCTGAGCACCACCTCTCACAAATGAATTGGCTCTATTAACTTGACTTTCAATGTCATCTAACTGTGCTCCTTGACTCTCAACTAAAACAGCCATATCCATGAAAACTTGATGCAGTTCTTTCAGATTTCTCTCTAACTCCTTCACAGCTTCATGTCTTTCTTGAATCTCCATAACTGTGTCCATTACTTGTCCTCTTCCTTGCTCCTGTATTGCTTTCTGCAAAAATGTCTCACTTTGGCCAGTCGATATTAGAGTATCTAGTGTACCTTCATCTGGATTTTCTCCTGTCACCGTGAAGTACCTGTTGATTTTAACTCTTAGACTAGTCAGAACTCCTGATTTCGAGTCTCATCCACATGATACATGACTACATGAGACGATCAAAATTGTGTTTTCACATGAGATAATCACATACTTCGACCTAAACAGAACAGGTAAAGGTCCGGTTTACAAATGTCATTAGAAAAATCTCATATTTACCCTTGATACATAATGGAGCTCGGATCGTGAAGGTAATTTTACACCATAGTATAAAGTTGATGGCCTTTGTCTCGAAGAATTAGAATTAATTCATAAGGAACAAATACAAAACAATTTACTATCGGCAAGAACACGAATGAATCAAAAGTCAAACAAAAGGCAAAGATGCTCAGTGTAATTTCATAAAGTGAGATCTGGAAGGATAGAATGTACGTAAATCTTGCAGTTTCCAAAGAACAAATGAAAGTCAAAACAATTAGGTGGAAATTCAGATAACCAATCAACTGAGCTACTAACATTTCTCGAGAAAATAACAGATAGTAACAAAAACATGAGATGCAAAGATTTAGACTTGATTGAACAATACCTTCTTTGAACAGTTTCTCTATACTCAGATGCCATTCTTTGCCTTAATTCATTGAACTGATTCATAGATTCTTGAAGTTTTTTCCTCAATCCATTAACAACAGAGGTTCTTGTTCTATCAGATGAACTTCCAGGTCCACAACCAGGTACACTTCGATTAGCAGCATTAGATCGATCTAATGCTTCTAAACGAACTTTGATGAATTTCGCCTTTTTCAAAGCTATGGAAACATCATTATCCATCTTTGTTCTGAGATCTTTGACATTTTTAGCATTATGCAGAGTCTTGCTCTGTTCATGTGAATTGTGGAGTTGGGTATGAATCTTTTCGAGTTCTTTAAGCTCGTCTTTAATGGTTTCTACATCTTCGAAGAATTTGTCAAGATTTACACCTCCAGTTTGTCTCATTTGTATTCCTGGTGATTCTTGATTTGGGGATTGTTCTTCATTTCTGAAACGAGAAAATGATCCTGAGAATAGATCATTCATTGTGAAATTTGAAGATTTTGATTGAAATTTTGGTTGAGATGGGGTTTTGAAGGGGGTGAAGTAGGGGGGGGGGTAGGGGGTTGAAACTTGAAATTAACTAGTTCTTGAATGGCAGGCTGGAGAGAAGACTTGTCAAAATGGTTGTCTACTTCAACAACTATGGTGACAAGTTGGAAGGAAAAAATAATGAGTTTAAAAAGTCAATTGATATTAATGTATTATAGTCTTCACTATTCAATGTATATTAAAATAGATAGTGACTTCGGGTTTGTGGTGGAGTGGTGGATATTCGTTCATTCTTGACTAGATGTTATGTATTCGATGTTGGGTAATGCCAACATCTTGCCTATGGTGGCTCGAGTGGGAGTCATGATCGAACATGACACTTGTGTGGTTGATTTAACTTAAAGTTGTGCATTTGCTATAAGCTATAGATTGTGATATGATGGTAAGAACTTGAATCTAAGATTTCAAGAGTTGGATACAGAGTCGTCCTTTGTTTGAAGCGCTTTGAAACTTTATTGATGTGAATCTGAATTAGTCGAGCTCCAAAGCTGAGTGAGAAACCAAAAATTTAAATATATAGATACCAAAGGTTATGGAAGGATGATGAATGATGATTAATCCTCCATCTTTAACTAAACATCTTGGATTTTAAAGTTTAACCAAAAAAATTAATCTAAAGACTAGGGTAGTGAGCGTTCCTCTATCCTTTACCACATGATTTAGGTTCATGTCTAGAATATATAGTTAGCTTTGATAGAGAGCATTGTAACTCCTAAATTAAACTTTATGACACAATTCCAAATTAATCTGACCTCAAACGAATATCAAATACCGAAATAAAACCCAAAAAAGAAGGAAATGGTCAAAACTCAAAAGTATGGTTAAGATTGACTAGGTCTAAGTATACGTCATAGAATTTTGAGTACCAAAGAGAATGTTCTCATCTGAAAGGCTGTTTTAGCTTACATATTAATCATGGAGAAATTATAACACTAGAATTTGTCTAACAAATACTTAGATACAATTTTAAATGGACTGAATATCTGAAGCTTGAACAATATAAGACACTCACCCGACCCAACATCAGAAACAATGAATTGAGAATAATCTTACTCTGATACCATAATACAAGTCCAGTCTCAAACACACCAAATACTAAATCATACTTCAATTCAATTTTTACAAACTAACATATACACAACATCACAAACTCGATAATTTTGAACCTTCATAAACTTATTTCGATTTAGGATATACATCCTACTATAAAAAGAAGTGCATTAAGGTTTTAGCAGTTCGTAACATCCATGTAGCTTGGAATGATATATAGAAGCAACCTTAATGAGTATAGCCAAGGATGATCTGCCTATTCTAGCAACCAAATCGCGGTAGGAACAGAGTCCATAGCCCTCAATTTGGTTGTAGTAAGGGTAAAAACGTCATCAAATTCTGAGGTTGTTGCAGCAGTAGTATCAACTGCTGCTGCAGAACCCCACTTACTGGCCATGAAAATGTCATGGCCAGTATTCATTATATCAAGAAACGCGTCAATAGAGGACATATTGTTAGTTGTTTCCTTTGTTGAGTTAAAATTGAATACATCACTCTGCAAAACTTCAGAATTTTGTGATCTCGTGTGATGACATTTCATGTTGCTAGTCTTGGTTGTACCGTTTGCATCATCGTTGATACTTCCATTCGTCTTCTTCATGTTCAAGAAGCGGCCCCCACCTCCTCTAGGTCTACGCTTGGCATGGAGATGGCGCGAGAGGTGCAAGAATGGCTGTATACATCAATCCAATACAAAAATTAAGCAACCATAGTGAGAACATGAAAGGAAATTTAGGTACGAGGAAAAAAAAGCTAGCTGAAAGTAATCTCTTCGTCTCAATTAAGTATCATTCATTTCTAAAGAGAGTGCTCTAATCTTTATGGACTTATAGGGATAGAGAGCATATTGCTAACATGAAAACGCCAGTTGTTATCATACTATAGTGCACGAGTCAAAGTCATTTGTAACTATTTAGTCAAAAGAAGAATTTTACCTTGCGCGGTTTAAGTAAGTTCTTCTCTATTTCCTTTGCGCGGAATTTTCTACGCCTAAGTATCCCATGATATTGCTTGGCATTGACAAATATTGGGGTTTCATCTTGAGAGGTCAAGTTCAAAGGTAGCCTAATCCGGCCCTTCAAAATTTTTGAGAATACAAAGTCCATTATTAATATATTATTTTGTGCATTTTGATAAATAATTGTTGATAGTTCAGATAGAAAATTCGTATATCTCATATATGAGATACGAAACTCAAAAAATAAGGATACTTTAGGTGTGATGATATGGAAAAGCTTTTATATCGACGATATATATAATTTTAATCTAGAAAACTTTACCAGAGGTTGACCAAATAAACCTAGATCAAAGTGGCCTTGATAGTCCATATTATATGATTGAGAGTCTGCATAGATATAATAAGAGTTTAATGGAAGTTTCATACAAAAGCATAACTCCAATTTTGTCTATTATAAATCAATATATAAGGTATCCTTAGTAAAGGTGAAAATGGTAAAATAGATCTCTCAGAGACATTCTTTCTCCACTCTACCCTATTAAAGGAGTATCGTATGCATACATTCTACGTACGTACCTTCCAGTGAAATTACAACTATTTCCTTCAAATCTCTTGTTGATCTTCCTTTCGTGTGTTGGGCTAAGACAATTTAAAGATATTCTCAACAATGATATGCGTGATACCATTCGTTTTAAGACAATTTTACATGGTTTAATTTTCCTTAAAAAGTTTTATGTAATATTACATGACCAATACATATATCTTTATACTTAATATTATGTTTTTTTTTACTATCAATATGAGATTTTGTTCATTCCTACGATAATTTCCCTTTTGAACTAAATTCCACAATATGGACCACTCGTCAATCCCTCAAACTTAATTCTACATGACTCATCACCTTATTGTTTGTTTGGACCCACATCATTACTTCGAGTATTTATGACCACTAAAAGTATGACGTGCCTCCAAACTATCGATCGGTAAACCTATTTCACCATATATCTATTAAAAAGTGAATTAGTATATATGGTAGAATAATTGTATAATTCAAATAGTTTTTCCTTATTTTATATACAATATGTGCCTATGCCCATGGTGAAGCAAGATTAAAATTAGAAATAGAAGTTTGTTGTTATTTATTTAATTATAATCAAAACGCATATTTTATATTATATCCTTTATTATTAAATTTCAACATGTATTATAACTCAGAATTGTTCCCTATAAATAACCTAAATTTACTAAAAAAAAAGATGAAGATAATATTACCAGAAGACATAGGCTGCTCCATAGATAATAATTACTCTAAAATAAATTCCTGAAATCCAACAACAAACAATAATTGAACATCAAATTAAATAAGGCAACAAATATTCACACTTCAACTTCACCAACCAAATTATACAAAAAATAAAAAAATAAATTGAACTTCTTAAATAATGGTTAAACAACATAGACTGAATGAAGAGGGGTAATCAGTTGAATATTCTTTGCCAGAAAATCATATTATGTATACAGAAAATTGAATTGTGTATACAAATCGAAAATTACACTATACGTAAAATCTTGAAGTATATATTTATTTTATTTTTGAAAAATAAAAACCAAGAAGCTGATTAGCTGAAAAAGAGAAGAGTGACATACTCACAAAGAGAGGAAAGAAATGTCAAATAGATAGAAGTATCCTATGAAATATAGCCTAATTAAAGACTAATATATCATAAGGGGGAAAAAAGAGGAAATGTTTATATTTTTTTTCCCTAATAAATTTTTGTCCAATTGGTCCCTAGCCAAGTGTCATCAATTGTATGTATGTGCAATTTGATCATGTTATTCATATGCTTTTTAGAATACCTATGTGATTAGGTGTACATATAGTTTTATGTTATTTAAATTGTTACAATTATAATTTAATAATTTTGATTCAAATTTTATGACTTTAGCTATTCGATTGATTAGTTGAACGGCATATAAGGGTATTTTTTAGTTTAAAATATAACGTTAAGGAGGATACGATTAATCTATTTCATATGCATTTTGTATTCTTACCTTTATGATGAACATTGTTTGATATTCTCAATGTTAACTATATATAATCGTGTAGTATAAATATTTGAGTTAATTATGTGTTTTGAGTTCGAGCTTTAAAAATAAAAAATAATTGAATTACTAGTGTTCCCTTTTAATGAATCTTAGTGTTTATAAATGCCAAATGTAATGTTGTGGGTGGGGAATGACTAGGGCTTTTGGATAATTGATAATTGAGGTGGTTCTTTTTTGGTTTCCACACTTGGCATAAATCTATACAATTGGCTCCCACTATTATAATTGGTTGGTGAAGTATTTAGTATCTCTAGATGACCACTATTGATAATACCGAATGTAATGGGATGAATAAAATATTTTCGTTTTTTAATATAAGATTTCAAATTTAAATTTTTAAAAAAAATCATAATAGAAAGTGTTTTTTTTCTTCAAATGAATCCTATATTATAGTAAGACCTTAGATTAGATTAGATTAATCAAATAGATATATGTATGAGCATATGCATTGGAAAAAAAAAACATTTGTTATGTTTTTCTCTTCTTCTTTTTTCCTCGTAATCGCGGTGTTCAGACTAGTTAATGTATATCTCGATTAATTTTACATAATATTTGTTATATATTTTCCACCAACAATAAGAATTATAGATCAAAAGTAATCATCTAGTGTTTTTATCTTTACTGAAATTTGAACTTAAAACTTCATAATTTTTGGTTCACCTCGTTGATCACAAGTCTTTGATGTTTTTTCTATTTGTTTTGTTGTTGAACACTTATAAATCAAAGTACACTTTTATTTAGGTTAAAAACATGAATTGTATGGCAAGAAAGAAACCAATTCTTTTGATCATTACTTAAAAAAA
Organism: Solanum lycopersicoides; assembly: GCA_022817965.1. Taxonomy (NCBI): domain Eukaryota; kingdom Viridiplantae; phylum Streptophyta; class Magnoliopsida; order Solanales; family Solanaceae; genus Solanum; species Solanum lycopersicoides. The sequence continues at coordinate 90,419,296 of CM040627.1, forward strand.
AATTAAAATTACAAAAATAATTAAATTAGAGATTAACTTTCACAAAAAAAAGAGAGAGAGAAGGAAAAAGAGGAGTAACTTCAAAGAACTGCAAAATGGTTCAGAACTTTCGATAATTATTGCAAAAATGTAAAAAAAATGTCTTAAATGGAACTCATCATACTTCGCCAAATGCATCATTTAGTATCAACATTAATAATGTTACAATTCTTTATCATTCTATAATGAACTTAATTTTGATGATATATAAATAAAATAATGAGAACCTATTCCAACAATTCTTAAAAGGTATATTAATCAACTACATGAAAATGACCTTTGTTATTAAGACTAGAGAACCCTTATTAGGTAACTTTACTTAGATACCTTTTTGGGTAAATAAATATGCTCATTGGATATATATTAGAAAAGATTCCCGTAAATAACTACAAACTCAACCCGTTATGGTAGGATGAATAAGATTTCTTTATTGTTACTTAAAAGTTTTTAATTGAAGCCTTTCAACGATTTTTTTGTGGTTGATGAGTATTTTCTTCCTAAATAAGTAGTATACGATCTAGAATTTAAACTAATTAACACTTAAATATCGAATATTATTTGGAAAACCAAAAGAAATATTATATCCAAACCTTAATAATTTGGGGAAAAAGAAAGGGGAATATATATCATATATGAGTGTTCTTCTAGATGTATTTTGGTGGATGATATATTGAAGATTTATTGGAAGCCATAAGATAGCTACATGTGGAATACACTCATTAGTGCCACATAAAAGTTACTTATATGATTCTTTTTGTTGCAAATCTTCCAAAGAGATTTAACTTTTTCATTAAAGTACATAGGAGAATATTCAAAATTTCTTTTATTTATAATTTAAAGATTTTAGATTAAAGCCTTTTGAAATGAATTTTTCTTTTTATCAAAATGGATACACCAAAATAAAAGCACTGCAACCCGCAAATTCACTTAACAAAATTTTAAGATGAATATTGAACATCGAATTAAAAAAATATATGCTAGAGAGCACCTATCATTGGACTTGTGTGGATATATGATAAGAATTTATAGTAAACCAACTTTATCAAAAATGACAAGCCAACAATGGACTTATCTGTATTTATATACATGTTATGTTAAAAAAGACTTTATTAAAACCTCTTTTAAAGGGGAAAGAGAGAGAAAAATATAAAGACGTCCAAATCTGGAACCTTAATAAATGAAGTTTGCTTATTGAAAAAATATATTTAAAAAATTGAACGTTTCCATCAAAATATTATCAAAAGTATGGAATTTTGAATGAAAACTATCAAAAAACATTTTCGAAAAGTTTTATTAGTGATAGAGTCTGATAATATAACATGTTAAATTTTAAACCATGATAAATAGTAAGTGGACAGGTTAATATACTGTCAATTCTTGATTATAGACAAATAGTATACTAAATACTGACTTGACTAGACTAATCAGTAAATTAAATGCCGCTAAACACTTAGCAATTCTGAATGTGATGACTACACATCAGTATCTTCCCGACCCAAATGAATTAATACCAGAATCTTTCAGTGAGGGAGGGACCAACTAGCAAGTGGAGGTTGGTCCCTTGTTATATTCATGATCATAGTATAAACCAAGATTTTAATTACTAATTTATCACATTAGGTACGTTAGGTTTGTTTAGTACACAGCAAGGTTTTGATATATTAGTAAACCTCATAGTTGAATCTTTGCTGTAAGTCCATTAAAAACCACCTCTCTATTTTCACAAAGTAAAAAGATAAAGACTACGTACACGTCACCCTTCACAGACACTACTGGGGGTGTGAGTTGTTGTATGGTGAATCTTTAGACTTCATGCATAAACATATAGAAAATGCTAATTCATAATGATAAACTCATTTCAAGTGAGATTGATGTTCCAAAAGACAAGGCGATACTGTTTCATGGCCAAACTTCTAAAAGTTGCAACAGTCAAAAGCTAACAAACATAGTGCACAAAAGACTCTTTGAGGGAAGAAACAACAATATATCCGACAAAAACAGCACATATACAGGGAAAAGGACATATCTTATAAAGTTGCTTATCAATTTCATCTCCAAACATCAACCGTTTCCAGTAGACTTGTAGTGAAACTCGTCTATTGTGGTGTAAATTAGACCTTCTGATTCGAGAGAGTCAAGAGCTTCTCTGTCATACAGAAACAATAAGGAATAAGATAAATAAGCAAGAGCAGAAATGATCTAATGTTATTAATCATGAAAGAGAACGAGAAGGGAGAGAGAGGTACGAGATCTTCTCTGAAGGGAGTTTAGCTGTTGGACTAGCTGATTGCGATGAACCCCTTTTTCAAGTGCACTGAAATAGAAATGATAAGAGAACATCAAAATCGTTCAAGGAGCTTGGTATTCATATTCTCAATCAATTACAAGCAAATAAAATACACTAGCAATACTATGTTGCTTGGACCCTCCAAAAATGTTGTCACACCCGTGTCGGATAGGTTTTGGAGGATCCAGCAGTAAACTTTAAGATCCAAGCGATACAGATTAAAAAAGATTATGAAAAAACAAAAAAATTAAGTCAGTTGGGGGACAGTTTTCAACACTTGAAAACGAATTTGTTTGGTTTCCAAAAAATCTAGTTTGAAGATGTTCGCAATATCTACCACAAGAAGTTGCTCCTTTCTTCAAAGGCAATACTCTCGAAATTCTTGTTGTTAAATAGATTGAAGAAGCTCTGTTTTATAAACAGGAAGATGAGGAGATAAGGCGCAAAGGATATTCAAATTCTAAGTGGATTTTTTTTATAACCGAGAAATCTGTCTGTGACCCGCCCTTTGGACCAATCACAGCCTTCTAAACTCGGTGAATAATGGGTCTGCCCTTCTCCACTTAAATACCGGGCTTCACTTTGCATGGTATGGGGTTGGAACCTTCGACCTAAGCCACTGATCCTCCACCTTTTGCCACTCGACCAAGGCCTTGGGGGCAAATTCAAAGTGGATTTGACATGCGAAAAAAGGCGTCATGACCCACTACCTACGGATAGGCGAGAATAGACTCTTTTAGACTGTTATCACTTATCTGTTCTATTATCCATACATCCCTTTCTTTTCCTTAAGATATTTTAAAAGAAGGCATTGAACCCACCTTAGGCGCTGACTGAGCGCAAAAGCAAGACAAGGGATAAAAGGAGAAGTAACCAAACTGGACTAAAGCAAGTGAATGATTTGAAATTCGAGTTATACCAAGGAATAACACTCTTATAATTTTATTTCAATGTCATGTGACAGAACAAGATTATCTGACAAAATCAGCAGCCATTAAAAAAGTACTTCGACATGTAATAATAAGTGTTCATTTATACAGATGTGATTTTATTGGTATTTGCACTAGAACTGCCCAGTGAGCGAAAGTGCTGGAGATTCAAATGACTTACAGGCATGATGGTTGTTGCAAGTAGTCCAAGACCATCTTATCTACACCTCTGATCCCGTCCATGCTGTATCCAGGAAACTGAAACATAAAAGATAAAAGATAAAATCATTGACTACAAGGAAATGTGAAAATCTAAAAATGCATATAAAATTAACTATACAAATTAAAAGGAAGAGAAATGTAATTTGAAATACTTGATTTGACGCTGAAGCTTGGTATCCCTTTAGAGGAGTGTTAAAAGCTGAGCTAGGCACTTGAGATGGCATAGAGGAACTATCATGTTGCTTCTGGAGTGGCAAAGGAAATGCAACTTCAATCAGAATCTTATGTACAGCATATTGTTTAGCTCAACATATGCAAGGCAGTTTGTTAAATACCCGTAGACTACTGTTGTAGCTATGAACATAAATGACTTGAGCAAAGTGGTATGCAATCTCATTGTAGTCATCCACGGGCCTAAAAACCACACATATAAGAAATTAGGATCTTTACCACCAACTCGTTAAAGCCGATATAAAGGTAACAGGGGCAGGGGGGCATCCTGCCTCCTCTAACCTCCCCAGAGCCATAGTACAACAACAAACCCAGAATAATCTCACATGCTCAGAGACATAGCATGAGTAGAAATAACAACTCACGTGAAAGTTTTCCATGTTTCCTGCCCTCGCCATTCATACACTAATAAAAGGATAGGTGTGCTGTTCTGTCCACAAAGATGCTTTTCATATACCAGAATCTTTTTCTTGCAAACTATCATTCCATGTCAAGTTGCAGTTTACCGGATGTTCATTGGTTTAAGAACAAACTTTTAAAACATGGTTAATGAAAATAATGATCACCAATTATACATGGCAATATAGTTGACAAATTTGGTTTACCCAGTTATTGATTCAACACAACTAACGGATTTACCAAACAATGCAAAACTGCCCATTTGTAAAAATTTTACACACCAGTTTTGCTCAATTGTTCTCCTTGTGCCTGTTCATAAAAGGAGGCATGGAACAGATATAATTGCCTCATTTCGACAACCAACAATCATGTCATTTCACGTGCTTCTGAGAAAATACTAGTTGTACACACTCCCTCCACCTTCTACCTGATGAACTTCCTCTAAACCTTGCCTCCCCAAAAAGAAAAGGAAAAAAGAATTTATGCTAATTAAGCAATTATAAAAACAGCAATATACATGTATAGTCAACACTTGAAAAGGACAGAGGTCCTAGATAGTAGATACATTACAAAGAAAATCAACTAATAAAGCCATGCGGGGATTAACTAGGGGAAAAAGGGAAAGTAACTTACTAAGACCATACGAGGGCCTTGAAAATACAAAAAATCAACATAAATGTAAGTTTCGTGTTTTTGCAGTGTCTCAAGTAAAGATAAGTTAGTAACTTTGTGCTGAAACAATGTTGTGCAATGCATTGCATACACGAATGCTGGACAGATTGCAAACTATGTATTAAAAATCTTTTCTTTGAGAAAACCTAAAGCCCCAAAGAAAAGCTTTTCGTAAGCCAGAGCAACCACCTCACACTACCGGAGAAGAGTAATAACTTGTGCATGATTTTTCTTTGAGAAAACCTAAAGCCCCACAGAATAGCTCTTCGCAAGCCAGAGGCAACCACCTCAAACTACCAGAGAAGAGTAATAGCTTGTGCATACGCTCACCAACATTAATATACTGAAGGGAAACAAAATGAGCAATTCAGAAACCCATACTGAAATACCTGACTGAGTAAGCCATCAACTGCTTTTTACCGTGAAAGCCTTTCAAGTGTCCATGGACTCGAACATACATGCCATTTCTATTTAACAAAGAACAAAAATATAATAGAACATGATATTAAAATATTTTAAGTGAAAAAATAACAGTATTGAGAAGAAGAATTACGTGACTGCTTCCATTTCCTTGGTATCAACAGCTTCATTTACCCTGCATAGTATGCATCAACCAAATTTATAATTAAATTTTAAAAACACAAAGTCAAGTATGTCGAACATAGTAGACTGTGGTTTAGTGTTTCACATAAGTATAACAATTTGAAATCCTTTACCAACAAGAAACGCACTACAATGAACTTGTCCTCTATGATGACAAAAATGAAGGGAAAACAAAAACTGACTATTACCATCGAAAACAGTCAAGGCGCCCTGTTCCATCATCCACCACAAATGATACATCTGTAACCCTTTCCACTTTGTTGCATAAAATACCCACCAGTTTTACCTACAAGCATGTCAGATTCTAAATCATACATATCTTATACAGCATAGACTCCCAACAAAACAGCCAGAACCACGAGTATAAAAGACTTACATTATTCACATCAACTCCATCAATGAGAAAATTTGTCTTATCATCACTTGATTGAAAGGCTTCACTAATTTGCTTGACGGTTAATGGAATCAAAGTTTGTGAATCACGATTCTACCAATAGAGAAACAAAATAAAAAAAATTAAAAAAATGTTAGAAAAGTAAAATTCAAATACTTCTCAGGAAAAGGGCTAAAAAAACCTAAAATCCGAAAGCAAAAACTTTGCTTGATATAACTTCTAGTTTTATGTTCAGAGTTCTCATCTTCTCTGTTCATATCAGTTCCAGCAGGGAGTAATAGATATTTATGGAGAATAATAGCATAACGAGAAACTAAAGCCTTGTTCACATTTCATATGCTAAGGAAGTAAAATATACCTTGGCCGGAGAGAAAGAATGATCACCGGCGGTTTGAGTAGCCTGCGACGGCATGAAACCGGCGCCGGAAAACGCCGCGTTACCGTCGAATTGGTTGTTCCCGCCGTACATCTCTCCGTCACTTTGTGTCACTCTATTGGGTTCCCGCCTCTTTAACTCTTCCTTCTCCAGCAATCTTTTCGCGCTTTTAGCACTGTAATATAAGGAAACTACAATTTGGCCCTTCAGCTTTCTCAAAAGTACTTTCTGCGAAAAACTATTTTTTTTAACTTCCGTTACTTTTTAAAAAAAACTTATATATTGGATAAATTTAAGGGTGTGCATTTGATTTTTTGATTCGATTTTACACTATTTAGTTTGAATTTTCAATTTTTGATTTTGAAAAAGTGTAACCCAATCCAAACCAAAAAAAAATCTGTTTGGTTTGGATTTTTTCGATTTGGTTAATCGATTATGTCAATATATAATTAGAAACATAACAAAATTATTTGCAATTTAAAAAATTACATATATATAATATCGAATTTCTTAAATATACTTTTAAATATAAATCACAAGTAAAACGTAAAACACAATATTTAAAAGTATATCAATTATAGATGTCCAAACATAAGAAAATGAACTAAATCATAATGAAATTAACTAAATTAACTCCAATTATATATATATAATTCGATTTTTTTGGTTTTTCAATTTTCATTTTTCTAATCTGAAATCAAACTAAAAAACCAAAAAGAAAATCATACATCCAAAACCCAACCACGAATCCAAAAAACCAATCCAAATTAGAATTTGATTTGATTTGGTTTGGTTTTTCGATTTAATCCAAATAGTGCACACCCCTAGATAAATTTTAGGAATCAAATAGTTTTAATATGAAATTACAATCTATACTTCTTTAGTTTGTAATTATAATAAGCTCAAATACATAAAAAAAATCTCAGATACATTATAACATAAATTGAATTCACTAAAAACTAGCTCGGATACATAATATGTAGCTCAAATATATTATAAAATAAACCGGATACATAATATGTAGCTCAAATATATTATAAAATAAACCGGATACATAATATGTAGCTCAAATATATTATAAAATAAACCGAATATATAATATGTAGCTCGAATACATTAAATATTGATTCGAATTTATTAATATGTAACTTAGAAACATTAAAGAAATAAGGAATTTAAAAAAAAAAATAGAAATAGAAGGGGATATTGAAAATAAGAAAAACACGAGATGTGTATTTCAGTAATTTTTTCTAATATTTTCTCCATTTCATTTCACTTGACCCATGTCAACTAGATACTATCATAAGAAAATGAAATTTGTGGTCTCACTTTCTCCTTTCATTTTTGAGTTTCACACTTTGATTCACATAGGAAAAAAACTATTAAATGAAGCAAATAGGAGAAGAAATGTTGTCAAATGATCTCCACATGGATACAAAGTAAATAAACAAATTACAAAGAGAACCACTCAGAAATAGAGTAAGAGAAGCCATTACAAAACAAGTAAATTATACAAAAAAACAGCTCTAACATACATACAATCAGAAGAATTTGTTGTATTGATCAGTGAGAGAACCGCGGAGATTGGAATAAAGGCCATAAAGAGAGTACTGTCGAAGATTCTTCACTTCAAACCATGAATTGAAAACAGATTCATGCTTATCAGTGCCAGAAAATGTAAGTTGTATCCCGAGGCTACAATCAACATTACCACCTCGATTCTTGCAGTTATTAGTCCTGATAGCACAGTCCTGACCGTTGAGACACACAAAGTTTGAGTTGCCTGAGCAAGACGAGCATCCATCTCTCTTCCAATACAGGTTTTCCAGCCTACCCTTTTTGAATTCATGTACCTATGGATCAAACACGGACATCATACTGTTGTTAGATACTAAATCAGCTGATGTAACACCAAGATCTTGTTGAAAGCAATTTCACTTACCAGAGTAAAACTTGTTACAGTGAATGTACTATTAGCAACAAAAGCAGGCAAAGACCTAGCAGCATATTTCCGACCAGCAAATGCAACCATGTAGCCTCCATAAGAATCCTGTGGTACAGTAGAAGAAGCGTAGGAAGTTATTAGATGCATATACAACAACAACAACATACCGGGAGGGTGATGTGTACGCTGTGTTACCCCTACCTTGTGAAGGTAGAGAGGTTAGTAGATGCATTGAATATAGAAATACAGGAAATAGCAGCTTCGATCCTTGAGTTATTGCTAAGTTTCTTTGTTAGTCCTTGTGCTATTGGACCGAGCAGATTCATCCTTGTGCTCCAACTACTAATGGAAGCTCAGAAAAGACACGATCTCTTAATTTCAAGAAAGGCAATTTAAGTATCTCACAGACTAAATACAGTACCAAATACTTATGCAAGATAACCTTATTCTGTATTTTACCAGAAGGATTTTTCATAGCATGTCTTTCCAGTTACCTCTATAATTTTGCCCAGACGATAATAAAAATAAGCCTAATGCCTAAACCGGATGGAGTGGAGGGTGCCGTCTAAAGTTATAAAGAAAAAGAAAGTGTCGCTATGATTGGAAGAATAAAAAGATGGTTGTTGATAAAAATGGAAGTTGATTCTAACACCGTCTTTGGATGATCAGGACTTCCCGTTCCCTGATTCACTAGAAATGGGTTGCATACTCAACTATCTATTTACTACTTGTTTCCTAAAATAAACAAAATGATTTGCAGAATCAAACTGAAACATAGAAGCACAATATATTTGTTGAGCTAGTGATTTTTATTGTTGGTTATCTTCTTTTCACACTATCTAAGGAAATTGAAAGTGTGATTCTATTCATTTCTTTTCTTCAGGAGTTGCAGACGAGATAGCTTCAAAACTTTGAGAGAGCCGAGAGGAAGAAAAGATGACAGGAGAATAAATGGATAGCCAGAGTGGCATTCATATAACCGAATTGCCATTTTTGAGCTTGTTTGTTTTCTCTATTGGCTTCCGTTAGTAGTTGGATGAAAAGCAAATACTTCATTTAATTGAAGGATGCATGTGATAAGTCCAATATACAAGGACAGAAAAATAATTAAGCAATATCGAACCAAAATTGCAATTTTACAAACTAGAGCCCCAGATGATGAAAGTACTCAACCATTACCCAAATAAAAGGTACCAATGGGCTTCATAAATTGCAGAATGCAGAAAGATAGCGAACATGAAGAACAATGCATGCATACTTTCCTGTAACAGTTGAAAAATAAACAGTTGCCTCTATCTACAAAGACGCAGCAAGAAGGGTCCAGATAGGAGAAGAAACATGGAAGGAACACAATGCTTGATACTAAATTAATTCAAATATCCTTAACTCAGTACGAATCAGTAAATAAATCACTCCCCTTCTCCCAATATCCCCACCCCTCTCCCATAGAATAAACAGAGAAGAAAAAAAGGGAAACAGAAGAGGCTTCTCGAAGCAGCAAAAAGAAGAGGGACTAGGAGTTGAAATAAACAAACGAGCATAAACACTTCATGAAATTATCAAAAGAGGATCCAAAATGATCTGCAGATCATGAGCTATTAAGTGTATAACACTACTATATTTGAAGAAGACAACTTCTGTGATATAAGAGGGCAGCAACTACGGCTGGCAAAATGGTTAAACAAAACAAGTAACCATCCAATATTTAAGGTCTTAATTAGTATTGGCCAGTCCATTACAAAAGCCTAATTTGGGAATCACCAGCTCATCTTCATCTCAACCTTATTACAAAAGCCTAATTTGGGAATCATCGGCTCATCTTCATCTCAACCTTAATTGAAGAAGACAGTGAGACAGATAGAGGCGGCTGTAGGGCATTCCATGCTTGCCATGTTGCCAATTATGGATGACAGAGTGAGTACGAGGTGCAGATGAGGGAATAGATGCCGAAGATGAGACCCCTCAAAAGGTCAGCCATTGTGCAAACATCAGAAACCATGTCAGAAGCTAATTGCTGCTTCAATTGCGGTGATCATCAAGTTGAGGGATCAAACAGCACAAGCGGAAGGCATCAGAAGGTGAAAAGACATATTTACCCGCGACCAAGGTGCTATTGCCCCAAAACTTAGAGTTAGTACTTAAATAAAGAGGAGAACCTATTTTTATGATACAGACTTAATCCACCCAAAGCTTAAGCTGACCCGATATCTGAAAATGTCCTTAATATTAACATGATGTGCAAATGGGTCCATGTAGTTCCCACTTCCCAGATTGTGGTCATACAGGAGATGATGCTGATGGCTAAAGGCAGCTGGCGTTTGGAACACCACAAATCATTGTTCAATACTCATATCCTATTTTCTTAAATAGAACAGAAACTTTTAGCACCATTTGCTCTATTTTCTAGGCTGAGTTACTTGGATCTTTAAGAATATAAATGATAACAGTTCTTTACTGTTGATGTTTTAATACTAATCTTTATTAAAAGTTAGCTATAAGTTGAAGGGCACAACAAAGGAAGATACAGGGTGAATGAAGGATATAAACAAACAAGTCTTATGGAGAATCAAGATTTCAGATGGCCTTGGAAGCAAATTTGGAGAGTCAAAGTGCCACAACTTTCTACCTTCACAATCAAGAACAATTGCAACCCTTTTCATTCTCACTTAGCCTCCACCCTAAGCTAAACCATAAACAGAACACCCCCATTTCAAATCTAACCCCATTACACCAAGTAATCAATAAAACCTTCAACTTTCAGCCTTATACAAAAAATTACACCCCTTTGCATTCTTCCTTAGCCCACCCCACCCTACAACAAAAACCCCCAAACCAATCTAAAACCAGTACAATCCCATTTCAGATCTAACTCCATTTCACCATATTTCCCCAAGTAAACAAAAAAAACTCAACTTTCAGCCTTATACAAACAATTAACAGTATAACTCAAATATAAGCAACAGAAACAAAGACAAAGTTAATCGAGGTTGAGATCATACAGGGAAGAAACTGGAAGTGTTAATGGTAAGCAGAGAGATCTCATCCACTTTAGGTCTGAACACAGCAAGTTGAGAATTTGCCGACGAAAGAGACAGCCTCTTATCACAAGGAGACAATTGAACTGAGCTGTTGACGAAAAATGATGTTCTTGAAGAAAATGCTATTCCAAAGCTAAACCCATCCGATCTCTGCACTTTTGCATCGGCACAAGGTGAGTACACATGGTTCGTGTCGCTGCGCGATTGTGCTAAAAGGGTCAGAGATGAGATTAGTAGAAAGACTAGTAGTAATGGTAGCCTTTGAATCGCCATTGTTAGAGAACTCTGATTCTGTGAAGACTCAAAAGAGTGGTAAAGACAGCGGACAATTTGGGCAAAGGCCAGACAAGGCACAACAATTATTATATTCTACCAAACACAAATAACATGTTATCAACTTTTATGTTCGACACTCACAAGTCACAACTAAATATTTAAACGCGAACATAATATATAAACATGATTCGATGTCAATTGATAATTATAATTTTTAATTTTAAGTGCTCATGAGTAGGCATTTTTAAATTTATATAAAATTAAATAAATAGACGCAATTATTCTCCATGTCATCCTATATTCTATCAGGCGTCCTACGTGTATTATGTCATGTAGGACACGTGTGTTTACTTATTTAATTTAATACAAATTTAAGTGTCTAATTGTGCACACCCAAAGTTGGAGGAGATAGTTGTCCGCCGAAACCAAGTTAAGAGTCATGTTTATGTATTATGTCTTTTTATTCATTATCATAAAGTGTGAATTAAATTTTTTATTATTTGAATTCATAAAAGGAAATTATGATAACTAAAAAGGGACGGATAATACATATTTTAACTTAATTTTAAAGTTGGTCCTATAAACATTTCAAACTTTAAAAATGTATATTTAGAATCCACTCTATTTAAATATGCATTTTTAGAGTTAATGTTGGCATAATATATAAATATATTATTTAACTTGACTTTAATTCACATTTATACCCTTCAACTTTGGGTGCGCGCAAGTAGACACTTGAACTTTATAAAGTTGAACTTTATAATGTTTGAGTTGAAAGGTTCAAATGGTCATAACGAAAAGTGAGGGTATTCTATTGTTAGTGGAGAGTTCTACTATATGTTGTGTTGTTTAGATTTATATCAGGGGTCGATCAATTATAAAATAATTCAAATAATTCGTCTCTTTGTCAGGAGTCGATCAATTATATCACCCATACAATTCACCCGAAGAGAAATCGAGACAGACTTTACATGAAAACTAGATATTATATCACACCAACAACATATACAGGGTGTAATCCCATAAAATGGGATGTGGAAAGGATAGAATGTACACCGACTATACCCCTGTCTCATAGGTAGAAATGATATTTCCAGTATATCCTCGACTCAATAAAACAACAAACGGTTAGTGATGTATGTAATATGTACAAGATTCAACGATGATAACGACTTAAGCATCTGCTACTGCTTTGGATTCTGCAATAAAACTCATACTGAAGCCAAAGGTTATGCATGACAATTCCTGATTGTTTCCATCCACCATTTTCATCGTAAGAGTATACGAGCCCTGTATAAAACCAACCCCCTGTTAGGTTCGACAACACGGGCAAGAGCACCTTCTAGTAGAGGAAAGTTATGCAGAATGAAACAGTAGAAAATGATATCATAACAAGATTAGAGCAAAACTGGAACAAGAGACTTACTGGAGGAGCAATTCCAGGTAAGGCTTGAGAGTGTGAAAGCATAAAATCACCAGAAATGGGGCAAGATGTCTCTTTACAAATGTCACGAGTCTCATGGTGGACGTGAAGGAATAGATACTTGACGTCAATAATCAACTTTCCACCACTGATATTATCATCTGCAAGAGAAAATCATAGTGTCACTTTTCTACAATTAGCCCAGAGATGTACACAAGTCATGCTTGACATCTAATTTTGAGAGGTCAAAGCTTCACGTGTCCTCCAAGTCTCACATAAACGAAGCATAACGAGTAACTGCAAAAGAAGGGGAAAAGATACCTAATACAGACCCATACTAGTGCATATAGTAATATGCAGCAACGCGAGCTATTAAAGAAAACACATGGTAGATATATATATTTCATAGTAAAGTGATTGCACGACTACGACCGACCATAAGTACACAACCAAGTGAAGTGAAAGCACGCTCAACATTTTACTGCTATTCTCAACAATACCCCTCAAGTAGTATCGTTGCCATTCCAACCAACAAAGCCACGCTTTCCAAACATCAAAATGAAGTAAGAGACCGACTTTATCAACATCACTTTACTTATGAACTTCAACATTATTACAAGGTTCAATTGTGTGTATAATTTGAACGGAAATGGGGGACTCCTACAAATTGAATTACTACAAAAGAACAGACGCCTTGAACCCCCGATTCTCCTTCAAAGATAACATAATTTATTCCCTCCACTCTTTCCTTATAGCATAGCATTCGTGCCACCATTTTCCCGAAAAAACAAGGACACAGGCAAAAGTATCAATCATATCTAATCTTTTGTAACTAGGCAATAACCAACAAGTTGATCAATTTTAACTTCTTACTCGTTTCAGATTACGAATCACTACGTCAAGGTCTTAACTACTGATGAAAGAGAGTAAGGACCAAAAAAACAGAAACGATAGAACAAACTAAGACGCGAATTACCTGTAGTTGCAGCAATACTGAAAGTAGCCTCTTTACCTCCTTCAACAGGATAAGGTGTTATATCTACTCCATTGACCTTAACAGCATAATTGGCCTTCTTATCTGCATTATCAAACCAAAAACCTCATGGCTCTGATTATGTGGTGCAGCAAATTTAGTATATATAACCATTTCTTAAGGATCGTTTATATATGCATTTTTTTAATCAACATGTTTAGAATCATAACTTGCAACCATTAAATAATCACACAATGCTACGATTAATTCAAATTATATATCACATAAATTAAATTGAATCCGCACAAAGAAAACAGTAAAATTCTCATTTTTTCGCCCCATGTTCTGGGTGTGCCATGGAGGCGCATTCCCTTAATTTAGACGAAGCATGAATGTAATGATGAACTCATTCCAAGCGAATGAAAATGAAAACTAACTGCAATAATGGAAGTCGGTAGACTTCGCTGATGAAAATGGAAGGAGAATGCACATTGAGAACACGAGAATAACGATTAATTTCACCGCCATTGCTGGATTCTGATGAGAAAAGGGGAAAACAGAGAAGAATATTTTGGGAATTTTTATCGCGCTTTTTGGGATCTGGAGTACGTGGCGATGTAGATAATGTTTGTATGATTCTAAAAAAACAAAAAATTACATTTATTTAACTTCAGCTATTTGAAATGTGTAATCTTTTTAAAATAACAATCTAGGTTAGTCTGGAAGCTAGAAGAGAAGTAAGAGAAATATGTACATGTGCACCCTTAACAAGTCTCGGGTTTGATTTCTGAATATAAAGGAACTCCTGTTGAGAGCGTCACTCGCGAATGGACGCTGCTCGGATCGATCCAAAGGACACGAGAGACAACGGATGGAAAACCAAAAAAAAAAAAAAAAGCGGTACTTCAATTGCACGATCGTGTTCGTAAATCGGAAAGCATGTACATAACATTTGCTCAGTGCCAAAACACATCCTCAAGTCTATTTATATTAGACACGAGACCTTAAACTAGCAAAGTTGGGACAAACACATGAAAAAAGTAGGCAAACTTATTTACATGATTTGCAGATCAGCATAAACTTAACTACATATCTGCTGCTACTGCTTTTGATTCAGCGATTAAACTGATACTGAAACCAAAGGTTATGCAAGACAATTCGCGATTGCTTCCGTCCAACATTCTCATCGTAAGAGTATATGAACCCTGTATGTATATAGCACTCTTTGTTAAGCTCGACAAAACTCGCAAATAACATTTTTCTTCAACATCATACAATTGAATATCAGGGAAATGAAACAAGAGTTGGCAACTTATCGCATCGCAAGTAGACATATGAAATCCATTGAAAGATCCCTCTTTTTTTAATTGTTAATTGTTCAGATAAAATTGTATCTTTACTTGGACGAATAAAGAGCTGAGGCTAGCCAAAACCGCTAACAAAAATGAACAACTTTGAACTCTGAATAAAATATGATCTGCTTTATCACAAGCAATAAAATCAGGGTGTAGAGTGGAACTCGAAAGATGACTTACCGGAGGAGTGATTCCAGGCAATGCTTGTGAGTGAGAAATTACAAAATCACCCGACACAGGGCAAGATGTCTCTTCACAAATGTCATGGGACTCCTTGTGAACGTGAAGGAATAGGTACTTGACGTCAATCACTAACTTTCCGCCACTGATATTCTCATCTGCAAAAGCAAAACTCACTTTTAAGTCCTCCATCTACCAAAGGACCCGTGTACTCCATTACCGCGCAATTATCTAATTTTAAGAGGTTCTGCTTTTTCTATACTGCGAATCATGCAACCATTCACTCACCATTTTCCACAACAAAACATAGTGTTCTATTGCCTATATTAAAGAGGTTCAAAATATGAACGAAGTAAACACACAAAGAAACCAAAAGGAGTTCAATGTCTACGTAACCCCCTTCGCCCCTGCCAATCGCATGCAAAAGACCAATTATTTCCAATCTAATCTAATGAAGTAGACAATAACAATCAACATACTTTAGTTGAAAATGAGGAGTAACTAAAGACCAATTAAAACAAAAGAACAGATTAAATTACCTGTAGTCGCAGCAATACTGAAAGTGGTCTCTTTACCTCCTTTGACAGGGTAAGGTGTGATATCCAATCCACGGACCTTAACAACATAATTCGTCTTCTTATCTGCATTATTAAACCAAAAATAGTCTGAATCTTAGTACAGTTGTGTGTCTTAACAATGCCTTGCAGCCAATTGCCTAGTACTAGTACCTCTGTTCCAATTTACCTTGCAGACAATTGTCTAGTGGCTTGATTTGGAGTACAAGAGTTAGACTAACTGACTAATGTTAGGTTTGAATCCGATGTTAGGTTCGAAACCAAAAATTACATAAAAAGTAGTATAAATCATACGTTATAGTTGACAAATCAGATTAATTAGAATGTATTAGACACCTCCTACTGGGATTGTGAAATACAATTAATCCATATTAAATTTGTTCTCTTTTTGCATCTTTGTTATGTAAGCCCGCATCAAACTCAACCCCAAAGGCTAGCTCAATTCCCATCCCTCTATCGATGTAAGACATTTAATACTCCCCGCACGCCCCGAACTCAACTGGAACGTGAACATTTCTAAATGGGATCCATCGTCAATGAACAACAAATTGGGATGGGCCTAACTCTAATACTGTGATAAGATACGGCAGCTGGGCCTAACTCAAATTTGTCCAAATTTATATAAGGAGATTAAATTTTCATTGCTCTACCGATGTGAGAGGTCTTTTAACACCCTTTAATTACGAGTTCATGTGAATACATAATTTTCAATACGTAATATAAATAAATAGGTAAGAACCTATCTCGAATCTTATATATTAGATCTGAACCCATAAGTTTTAACAATATACAATGAGGAGGATCTTCAAAATTAAATCCATTAAATTTAAGGCATAATACATATATTGAACCTTAAATTTGACTTCAAATTTTAACTTTGACCTTCAACTTTTATAATGCACAAAAATGCACCTTAACTATCCAACTTTTAAACAAATAAAACATGAATCCTACATGGCACAATACACGTAGGACACCACGTAGAATAAAAAATGACATGTAGAATGACATGTAGGACATGTATGTCTATTTGTTCAACTTTATACAAGTTTAAGTGCCTACTTGTGCACACCCAAAGTTGAAGAGCATAAATATGATTCGAAGCCAAGTTAAAGGGCATATTTATGTATTATGCCTAAATTTAAATCCTGAACTGACCTAATTACATCATTTAAAATTGATAAATTTTATGAATTTGAGAATGAAAACTCACTGCAATATTGAAAGTCAGTGGAATTGGCTGAAGCCAGAGTGAAGAGAATACACAATGATGAGAAGAGAGCAACAACGAAGAGTTTCACCGCCATTGAATAATATTGATCTAGCTCCCACAACCAAACACCCAGAATTTTTTCACAATTAATAAGTAAAAGAGAACAAAGACGTGGAAGTTTTATTAAAATACACATGTCAAACATGCGTCTACACGTAAATAATATGGAGTTCCAATGCCGGTGTTGAAAACCAAAAAAAAATACAAACCTTATAATAAATAAATAAATGTGTAAGAGTCGGAATTAGGAGTTTGGAGTTTCTAATATTGGTGTGAAAAATATTTTCACTATTTATTTTTTACCATTGAATTGTCAGCCAATTTTATTAACGAATTCACAAGTTATATATATATATATAAAAAAGGAAGAGAGTCTGAAATATATCCGAATTTAGATTGAAATTGTTGTTACGATATCAAATTTTGGAAATGAACTTTTGCCCCTACACTATTTAATAGTATATTTTAAAGATATATATGTCTCTCTAAATACATTACTATTTATAATTATTTAATACTTAGATCGAAATTGTTGTTGCAATACTAAACTTTGGAAAAACCCTTTTATCCTTGCATTATGCATTTTAAAGGTATATATGTTATCACGTGAACATAAAAAATATTGCATAATTATAACTAATAATGTATCTACGCGGACGCTTATATGCCTATAAAATACACTATGAAATAATTTAAGGGTAAAAAATACATCAAATCTATATAAAATTTGATATCGTAATAATAATTTCGACTAAATTTAAAAATCTAAAAAAAAAACTTAATAAATCAATAAATCCCACCTAGCGCCGCCTTTCCCTTTCAATTTTGGATTATACACGACAAATAGTCCAAAAATTGAAGACTTTAATATCTGTTTAGGCTAAATTTAAGCAGTAAGCTTAAATTTTCATTAATCCTTCTCCGTCCCAAATTAGTTTTAGGGAGACATATTTAGTTTAAATTTTTGTTAATTTGAATCTCATTCTCATTAGGATTGATTTGTCTATATATTGGATTACTTTTGTTCTTTTTTCATCATATTGGATTCGAAAAATTAATTTTTAAAAACTCAAAAGAAGATGGATCAGCTGGATGAGAAAACCATGCAGATGGCGGAGGAGCAAATAGCTTTGGAGAGAAAAAATCTCCTTTCTCTAAATTTGCTTCCCGAAGAACAGAGAAACAGAATTGTGAATCGAATTATTATTTTGACTACTCCTATGTTGATTCACGACGACAACAATGTTCGTATTAGGGGGAGGGAAATCATATCTGATTTTAGCAAAACAGTTGGTATGTCTACTATGATTGATGTAATGCGTGAAGATATTAACGACATGGATGAATACGTAAGAAACGGAGCTGCTGTATGTTTTAGTATTGTTGCATCTACATTAGGTATTCCTGCTATACTTCCATTTCTAAGAGAAATTTGTAGTAACACAAACTCTTGGCAGACTCGTCATACAGGTATTATGATTGTTCATCAAATCGCGATTCTCATGCGTTCTACAGCTCTGCTTGTTGGTTCGGGTGCAATTCAATCATATTTGGTGTGTTTAATGGAAACTATAGAACCTCGACTTAAAGATGAAACTAAAAAAGTCAGGAACATTGCAACTCTTGCTATGGAGCTTCTTACTGAAGCTGCTGCAATGCGTTATTCAGAGAATTATTAGTCGCGATTAGTTTTATGTCTTAGTTTTTCATATGTTAGGTCAATTGGTCCATCCATATTAATCTATATTATGGTTTTTTATTGTAATTTTCTTCGTCGTATTGGCTTCAAGGTTTGCAATTGCAATTATTAGCTTTCATATGATGCTTTCTTGATTATTTCGATGTCAATAGATTCTAATTCTGTTTTGAATCTCAAGTGTTTGCTTATTAGATTTGCTAAACTTTGAGAAAAGACGTAAAAGTGTTTTCTTTTTAGATTTGCTAAACTTTGAGAAAAGACATAAAAGTGTTTTCTTCTTAGATTTGCTAAACTTTGAGAAAAGACATAAAGTGACACCTGAAGTTATTTAGAATTTTTAAAAGACATCTTAACTATGCACCCCCTAAACTATTTCGAACATATATTATTACATCATTTCTGGATCAATTTCAGATTTTAAATGGCAAGTGTAATAACACACCAATCATTGTGTGACACATGTTAATTCAATTTGAAATATATTTTTTTTCATTTTAAGTTTTTCTTTATTTTTTCCCCTTATTTTTTGACTTATTTAAGTTTTATTATTTTTATTTTAATTTCATTTCAATTTTTAATTCATCTTCCATCCCAACTTTCAAGCTCCCTCCATTTTCTTTCTTTATTTCTTCTTCTTCACCTCTTATCCTCACCTAACCCCACACCCATATCAAGTTGAGCTCCTCCATTTTCTCTCTCTTTTCTTCTTCTTATTGGTCAAATTTTTTACTTTCCAAAATTATACTATTTTTTAGACTTTGTTGAGTTATTGATAACAAAACTAATTATTTTTCTAAGAAAGATCAAAATTTGGAAGGTATCATCATTTAATTTATCTCATTTCCATATAAATTCAAAACTAGAAATGATAATTTTGAAAGCATAAGAATTCTCCGAAAATTGAAAAAGTTTAATTAGAATTTGGATAAAAAACTAAATAATGTCTACTAATCATCTTGAAATCTAATGGGTTTATCACATTGTTCGAAATATATTAAAATATCTAGATATAATTTTAAAATTGAAGAGAGTTAAACTAATAGTAGAATAAAAGAGAGATGGAGTTGTGGTATAAAGTGACATTGAAAGTGATAAGTTAATGAAGATGACAATGAATTTTTGAAGAAGAAGGAAGAAAGAAAAAGAAAAATATAATAAGGAGAAAAAGTTAAAATAATAAGAAAATAAAAATATGTATTTTATAGTAAAATTCTTGTAAAAATAAAATTATACTCGTTTTTTTAGTTTGTTCACGCTCTTTAAGAGAGTGTATACACTCTTCATGCCAGGTGGACAAAAAATAATGTAATAATATCAGTTCAGGATTATTTAGGGGGTAATAGGACACTTGCATAGTTTAGGTGTCTTTTTGAAAATTCGAAACAACTTCAAGTGTCACTTTATGTCTTTTCCCCTAAGCTTTCTTATTTGACGTGCAATTTTGGCTTGAGTAGCGGGTTTATGTGTTCTTCAATGTTCTCTTTGCTAATCTAAATTATATGGTCAATTTTTATTTGGTTTCTATTGGATTTGCTTGCAACAACATAAGTTGGGATAATACTTATCCGTATCGGAGATTTACACCAATCCAATATATGCATGTCATGTACTATTATACTTTGTTTACTGCATTTGGTTGTTTTAATATATTGGTATACATTTAAAAATAACTGCATTTAGATGTTTCATTGTCTCATTACTTTCTTCATTGTATTTCTCCTTTAATTTTGAGTCATACAAACTATGAAGATTATATATTCTTGTAGTTTTATTTATCCTCGAAAAGAGATACATTATTTTATCAAATTATACGACATAAACAAACAACAATGTCGACCACAAGCCCGTGCAAACCATACCTAGTCGATGAGCAAAAGTTTTAATTTTTTTTGTGTGTGGTTAAGACGTAATAAAACTAGTATAGCAAATAGAGGAAGAGGAGGAACTTTTTTCTTTGTTTTCTACGCTTGTAATTGGTAGGGTAGCATCATATTTATTTAAGTCCTTAATTTTTTAAATTAATAACATGTTACCATGTGATTACAATGAATGGTGTGTTTGGTATGGAGGAAAATGTTTTCCTATAAAATGTTTTCATGGAAAATAAGTAGATTTTGAACTTATTTTCTCTTGTTTGGTTGGTGAGTAGAAAATATTTTTCATAAATAATTTTTAGTGTTTGATTTATGAATGAAAAATGTTTTTGAGAGACTTCTTTTATTTTTACTATAGTAAAAAATAATTTATGAAATTGAAAATATTTTTTAAAAACAATTTTTTTTTTGTGGTGGTGGTAGTGGTGGCGTGGGGTGGGGGTAGTTGGCAGGGGGAGGGATAGGGGGAGGGGGTAGGAGTGAAAAAATAAAAAATTGAAGTTGATAGTATCTTTAAAAAATAAAATTAATTTTTTGGGGGGGTTGGGGCTGGGTGGGTGGGGGTAGGAGTTTAAAAATAAATTTTGAAGTTAAAAATATTTTTAAAAAAACAAAATTAATTTTTTGGGAAGGGGGTGGGGGTGGGAGGGGCTGGTCGGGAGGGGGGGTCAGGGATCGGGTGAAAAAATTTTGAAATTGATTTTTTTTTTTTTTGAAATTGATGTTTTTCCCAAAAAAAATGTAATTTGAAATTGGAGGAGAGTTTTGGAAAATGTTTTTCTTAATTTTTGAAGAAAATTCATTTTCTTAATTTTGAGGAAAATTGGTTGATTTGGAAAAAAATTCCAAAACTTTTGTCCCAACTGGAAAATGTTTTCCTTCATACCAAACACACTCGAAATAAACAATTTTTTCTTTACCAACTTCTACTACAAACTTTGAAATTGAAGAAAAAAAATAAATTTTTCCTTTACAAACTCTGGCC
>CM040627.1:90442600-90466190 GCA_022817965.1 Solanum lycopersicoides
AACTTTGAAATTGGCAGAAAACAATTCAAAGTTTGGTACATGGGATGGACCCCACAATTATATCTCACCAACAACATATACAGGGTATAATGCCAAAAAATGGATGTGGAATGGATAGAATGTACACCGACTATACCCCTGTCTCATAGGTAGAAATGATATTTCCAATAGATCCTCGACTCAATAAAACAAAAACGGTTGGTGATGTATGTAGTATGTACAAGATTCAGCGATGATAACGACTTAAGCATCTGCTACTGCTTTGGATTCTGCAATAAAACTCATACTGAAGCCAAAGGTTATGCATGACAATTCCTGATTGTTTCCATCCACCATTTTCATCGTAAGAGTATACGAGCCCTGTATAAAACCAATCCCCCGTTAGGTTCGACAACACGGGCAAGAGCACCTTCTAATAGAGGAAAGTTATGCAGAATGAAACACCAGAAAATGATATCATAACAAGATTAGAGCAAAACTGGAACAAAAGACTTACTGGAGGAGCAATTCCAGGTAAGGCTTGAGAGTGTGAAAGCACAAAATCACCAGAAATGGGGCAAGATGTCTCTTTACAAATGTCACGAGTCTCATGGTGGACGTGAAGGAATAGATACTTGACGTCAATAATCAACTTTCCACCACTGATATTATCATCTGCAAGAGAAAATCATAGTGTCACTTTTCTACAATTAGCCCAGAGATGTACACAAGTCATGCTTGACATCTAATTTTGAGAGGTCAAAGCTTCACGTGTCCTCCAAGTCTCACATAAACGAAGCATAACGAGTAGCTTTAAAAGAAGGGTAAAAGATACCTAATACGGACCCATACTAGTGCATATAGTAATATGCAGCAAAGCGAGCTATTAAAGAAAGCACATTGTAGATATATATATTTCATAGTAAAGTGATTGCACGATTACGACTGACCATAAGTACATAACCAAGTAAAGTAAAAGCAGGCTCGACATTTTACTGCTATTCTCAAAATACCCCTCAAGTAGTATCGTTGTCATTCCAACCAACAAAGCCAACTGGTGACGCTTTCCAAACATCAAAATGAAGTAAGACACCGACTTTAACAACATCACTTTACTTATGAACTTCAACATTATTACAAGGTTCAATTGTGTGTATAATTTGAATGGAAATGGGGGACTCCCACAAATTGAATTACTACAAAAGAACAGACGCCTTGAACCCCCGATTCTCCTTTAAAGATAACATAATTTATTCCCTCCACTCTTTCTTTATGTCATAGCATTCACGCCACCATTTTCCCCAAAAAAACAAGTGTCTCAATCGCAGGCAAAAGTACCAATCATTTCTAATCTTTTGTAACTTGGTAATAACCAACAAGTTGATCAATTTTAACTTTTACTTGTTTCAGATCACGTATCACTACGTCAAGGTCTTTACTGATGAAAGAGAGTGTTAGAATATGAATAGGTTTATACAATCCTATTAGAATAGGAATAGTTTATATAATACTATTAGGAATAGGTTTATATAATCCTATTAGAATAGGAATAGGACTACTAAATAGTATCCTATTTGGTAAATGATTGTATTCTATGGTCTATAAATAGGGTCTCATGTAATAATGTAGATACAACAACAATTCAATAATATTTTCTTATTATTTCTCACATGGTATCAGAGCCTCTACAATCTTGGTAAACAATCAAAGAGCTTCCGCTGTCGGCGGGCGGCTATTACTCATATATGCCGTCCGTCCGGCTAATGATTATGTTAGCAAAAGTTAGGTCACTTGAGAACGTCAAGTCACCGGTGTCAAATTTCGGTGGCAACGGTGGGACTGATTTGCGTCATCTTTCGTTCTAAAGGTGTTGTGCAAAAGACAACACCGTCACGAGGCTCGGGAGGCTCAGGCGACCAAACCCCGACCTGACCCACCGGAAAGTACCCCTCCACGCGCCCTCACGCGCCGATTGGAGGCGGAAATTTTCCGGCGAGATCTGTACACGCGCCAGCGCGTGAGGGGTTTCCCGGTCTTTTTCTTCTCGATATTTTTTTCTGTTGAATTCGTCCAATACTTCCGACCAGAACCCGAACATTTTTCTTTAGATTCGATCACCGAAATTAGGGTTCCGATGATTTTCGGGCTGTTTCCGGCAAGATTTTGGCAAAATCAGAATTTTCAAGCTACTGTGGGCAGATTCCGATAGCATAATACATCTTTCCATTGATATTGATATTGATCATGGCTGGTGGAAACTTTACTGCTGCTGATGAAGGAGGTTCAGAGTACCCAGGGAAGTTTACACGTTACGTGGCGATTACGTATATCATGGCAGCAATGGGAGGGTTGATCTTTGGTTACGACATTGGAATTTCAGGGGGAGTTACTTCTATGGATTCTTTTCTCAAACTCTTCTTCCCTTTGTCGCTTCTTTTGTTAATAAGAAACATGGCAGAAAAGTGACAATGTTCCTTGGAGGTCTCTTCTTCTTGCTTGGTGCCCTTCTTAATGCTGTTGTTGTCCACATTAGCATGCTCATCTTGGGTCGTATCCTTCTTGGAGTTGGAGTCGGATTTGCTAATCAATCAGTACCTATTTATTTATCTGAGATTGCTCCCTACAACTACAGAGGTACATTCAATGTTCTCTTCCAATTGGTCATCATATTTGGGATCTTGATTGCTAATATCGTCAAAATTTGGGTCGCCGTGTATATTTGCGGAGACTACTTTCTTATATTTAATTTTGTAGCAACGTTCCATCATTTCGGTGACTAATTTTTTCATATTTAATTTTGTAACACCGTTCCATCTTTTCGGTGACTACCTTTTTTTGCATATCTGATTTGCGTAGCACCGTGCATCTCCCGGACTACTTTTCATATTGAATTTGTGTAGTACCGTGGATTTTTTTCCGAACTATTTTCTCATATCTGAGTTGCATAACATCATGTGTCTTTTCAATAACTTAGATTTGATTTGCATAGTTCCATTCGTCTTTTCCGGTGACTCCTCAAATCTGATTTGCGTAGGGTTGTGCCAATAATTCCAATCCTACCTACATAATTTTTCTTTTTCATTAGGGTCGTGCCATCATTCCGACCCTACCTATATTATTTCTCTTTTTTTGTCAATGGGGTCGTTCCATCAATTTGAACTATACTATACAATTTCTATTTTCTAGTTCGGTCGTGACATTATTCTGACCCTACCTATATAATTTTATTTCTTAGATTGTGACCATTTTTAGCCATCAAATGTAATACTACGGCATATGAGCATGTTCCAATAATTTTTTTGGTGACTTTCTTATTTAATATTAACTCATCTATTGATGCCAACATGATCCATATAATTTATATTAGATTTGAGCACTTCGTTGCTCGGGGGAGTTTAGTAGCCTTGTATGTCGATTGTGTTGTGTCATCGATTGTGCAGATCACTCTATGGTCTAGAACAATTTTTCTCAAGCTTGGGTTGGGAAGTTCAATACCAACATTATGAATCAAATTCAGTATTTCATGCGAAGATTAAGCACATTGAGATTTACTGGCATTATGCATCAAATCCAGTATTTAATGAGAAGACAAGCACATTAAGATTGACCGTCAATTTTGTGAAGTCTGCAAATATCTCACCAAGCCCCTCATCGGTCCCCGTATTAATTACATTTGTAACAAGCTAGGCGCATGATTTTACGCACTAGCTTGAGGGGGAGTGTTAGAATATGAATAGGTTTATACAATCCTATTAGAATAGGAATAGTTTATATAATACTATTAGGAATAGGTTTATATAATCCTATTAGAATAGGAATAGGACTACTAAATAGTATCCTATTTGGTAAATGATTGTATTCTATGGTCTATAAATAGGGTCTCATGTAATAATGTAGATACAACAACAATTCAATAATATTTTCTTCATTATTTCTCACAGAGAGTAAGGACTAAGAAACAGAAACGATAGAACAAATTAAGACGCGAATTACCTCTAGTTGCAGCAATATTGAAAGTAGCCTCTTTACCTCCTTTAACAGGATAAGGTGTTATATCTACTCCGCTGACCTTAACAGCATAGTTGGCCTTTTTATCTGCATTATCAAACCAAAAAACTCTGGATGTTGGAAACTAGAATATAGATCATTGATAGTAAAGTTTGTGCCTATGTTTTTCCATGGATAATCTAGATTAGAATTTTAGAAGAATCACTTCTGTCAAACAGGAAAATCATGAGCAATGAAAGGAGTTTGTAATCTAAAGATATTGCAGGATAAAAAAAAATTTAAAAAAAGAAAAAGCAAAGGAGGATCCTGAATTTTTACTAAAAAGATGCAAATAGGAAGAAGTAAACATACAAACTATCTGAAGAGATTCAACATATACATATAAGCATAAAAAGTAATTTACTTCTTTTTTTATGACAACAGAAACCCGCAACCAATTCACACACGGTAAGATCGCCGTTCCTATGCAATAGCTCGCAAACCACATAGAAGAGATGTAACCACACTAGAAATGGACTCACTCTATAAATAATTGTGTAAATTTCAGGAATCTGATTTGCAAGCCCATGCAACAAGCTCCTCCTAGAAGGCAGCCCCTTGGTTACAAACTTGAGATTTTCAACATGAAAGTTCCAAGCTCAAACCACTGGACCACTCCGAAGGATCATATAAAGTAAATTTTAACCATATATATATAGAGATTCTCTACCGAAGGTTCATCCTTTAGCTGGCTCTGCCCCTCATTACAAGGGCATTTACTGTGATTATGTGGTCTAGTATGTATAAACATTTTTTACAACCTATGAGGATAGTTCACAACTACTTTTTATAATCAAACATTACGAGATGTTCAGAATCATAACTCGCATACATTTTATATCTATACACCATTCTAATGCTATGAATAATTCAAAATATATCACATAAATTAAATATAAAAAAGAAGAAAACAGTAAAATTCTCAATTTTTCCATTTTAGAAACCGAAATCGAAGCAATTTGAGCAGAACAGCATACAGAGGAAAAGAAAAGCAATTTTAGGCCCCATATTCTGGGGCGCATTCCCGTAATTTTGATGATGCACGAATGTAATGATGAACTCATTCGAAGAGAACGAAGAAAAACTAACTGCAATAATTGAAGTCGGTAGATTTAGCTGATGAAAATGGAAGGAGAATACACATTGAGAACACTAGAATAACGATCAATTTCTCCGCACTTTCTTTCTACTGGTTGGCTTACCCTGTATTTCAAGAGTAAATACCGCAGTGAGGAATAGCGAAAGGGGAAACAGAGAAGATGATGAAAGTTTGAGACAAATTGATTTGGGAAATTTTATTGGACTTTTTGTATTTGTATTAAAAAAATTGTATATATATGTATAGTTTTTCTAATACAAATACAAAATTTACGAAAATCTTTATCCGAACTCGCAAATTCCATCTAACTCCGCCTCTCCTTTTCAATTTTGGATTTACTCGACAAATAGTCCAAAAATTGATGACTTTAATATCTGTTTAGGCTAAATTTAAGTAGTAAGCTTAAATTTTCATTAATCCTTCTCCGTCCCAAATTAGTTTTAGGGAGAGATTTTTAGTTTAAATCCATGCAGATGGCAGAGGAGCAAATAGCTTTGGAGAGAAAAAATCTCCTTTCTCTAAATTTGCTTCCCGAAGAACAGAGAAACAGAATTGTGAATCGAATTATTATTTTGACTACTCCTATGTTGATTCACGACGACAACAATGTTCGTATTAGAGGGAGTGAAATCATATCTGATTTTAGCAAAACAGTTGGTATGTCTACTATGATTGATGTAATGCGTGAAGATATTAACGACATGGATGAATACGTAAGGAACGGAGCTGCTGTATGTTTTAGTATTGTTGCATCTACATTAGGTATTCCTGCTATACTTCCATTTTTAAGAGAGATTTGTAGTAACACAAACTCTTGGCAGACTCGTCATACAGGTATTATGATTGTTCATCAAATCGCGATTCTCATGCGTTCTACAGCTCTGCTCGTTGGTTCGGGTGCAATTCAATCATATTTGGTGTGTTTAATGGAAACTATAGAACCTCAACTTAAAGATGAAACTAAAAAAGTCAGGAACATTGCAACTCTTGCTATGGAGCTTCTTACTCAAGCTGCTGCAATACGTTATTGAGAGAATTATTAGTCGCCATTATTTTTATGTCTTAGTTTTTCATATGTTAGGTAATTTGATCCATCCATCCATATTAATTTATATTATGGTTTTTTCAATATAATTTTCTTTGTCGTATGGTTTGCAATTGCATTTCTCAATTTTTCCATTTTAGAAACCGGAATCGAAGCAATTTGAGCAGAACAGCATACAGAGGAAAAGGAAAGCAATTCTGGGGCGCATTCCCGTAATTTAGATGATGCAACGAATGTAACGATGAACTCATTCGAAGCGAATGAAGAAAAACTAACTGCATTAATGGAAGTCGGTACATTTAGCTGTTGAAAATGGGAAGAGTATACACATTGAGAACACGAGAATAACGACTAATTACATCGCTATTGCTTGGTTCTGATGAGAAAATGGGAAAACAGAAAAGACGATTGAAGTTTGAGAAAAATTGATTTGGAAATTTTATTGGGCTTTTGGGAATTGGGGTACGTGGCAATGTAGATAATGTTTGTGCGACTCTAAACAAATATTACATTTACTTTCTACTTAAAAGGTTAATTTTTTCATAACAAAGATCCAGTTTAGTCTGAAGTAAGAAGAT
Organism: Solanum lycopersicoides; assembly: GCA_022817965.1. Classification (NCBI taxonomy): domain Eukaryota; kingdom Viridiplantae; phylum Streptophyta; class Magnoliopsida; order Solanales; family Solanaceae; genus Solanum; species Solanum lycopersicoides. Next base: position 90,449,349 of record CM040627.1, read on the forward strand.
CTACATGTCGATTCAAACCAATGCAAGACTTCAATTGCGAGATCGTGTTTGTGTAGTGATAATAATCAGCAAATCGGGGGCATGTACATAACATTTACTTCGAGCCAACACATTGTCAAGTCTATTTATTACACATGGAACCTAAAACCAGCAAAGTTGGGGACGAACACTTGAAAAAGTAGGGAACTCATTTACATGATTTGCGGATCAGCATAAACTTAACTACATATCCGCTATTGCTTTTGATTCCGCGATTAAACTGATACTGAAGCCAAAGGTTATGCAAGACAGTTCGCGATTGCTTCTGTCCAACATTCTCATAGTAAGTGTATATGAACCCTATATGTATAAAAACAGTATGTTAAGCTTCGACAAAACTCACAAAATAACATTTTTCTTCGAAATCATACAATTGAATATCACAGAGCTGGCAACTAATTATATCGCAAGTAGACATACGAAATCCCATTGAAAGATTTCTCTTTTTTCTTGTCATTAATTGTTCATTTCAGATAAAATTGTATCTTTACTCGGACGAATAAAGAACTAAGGCTAGCCAATGCTGCTAACAAGAATGAACAACTTTGAACTCTGAATAAATATATGATCTGCTTATAATAAAATCAGGGCATAGAGCAAAAAACTCTAAAGATGACTTACCGGAGGAGTTATTCCAGGCAAGGCTTGAGAATGAGAAATCATAAAATCACCATACACAGGGCAAGATGTTTCTTTACAGATGTCATGCGTTTCCTTGCGGACGTGAAGGAATAGGTACTTGACATTGATCACTAACTTTCCGCCCCTGATATTCTCATCTGCAAGAGCAAAACTCACTTAAGTTATTCATCTACCAAAGCACTCTTTCATCCCATCACCATACCGTCATTACGCTTTACATCTAAATTTAAGACGTCAAAGCTTTTTCTCTACTGCAAATCATGCCACCATTCACCATTTTCCCCACGCACACAAAAAAACTTAGTGTCCTATCACCTACGATGGAGCCAGAATTTTCATTAAACAAAAGAACCAAAAAGGAGTTCAACATCCACGTCCGCCCAAGGGGGTTGAGATGAACCCCATCGGCCTTACATGGCTCCGCCCCTGCCTATCCTATCACATGCAAAAGTACCAATTATTTCCAATCTTATGAAGTAGGCAATCACAATTCACAATAACCATCATAATCAACAAGTTTATCAACTTTTAACTTCTTTAGGATCAAATATATCACGGAGTATGATCTCAACTTTAATTGGAAGTGTGGACTATACTAGCAAAAACATAAAACGAAGCAAAATTACCTGTAGTTGCAGCAATACTGGAAGTGGTCTCTTTACCTCCTTTGACAGGGTAAGGTGTTATATCTAATCCACGGACCTTAACAGCGTAAATTCGCCTTCTAATCTGCATTATTAAACCAAACACATTTCAAAACTTAAAATCATCTTTAGTAGAGTCTTGTGTCTTGCATTTTTTTCCGAAGATAATCTGGATTAACATCTTTTAAGCGAATCAGGAAAATTATGAGCATTGTAACATAAGGTAGAGACTACAATACCTTCAGCAACGCAAACTTATTGCAGGATAAACAACGATCGAGTCAATACAAGAGCTAGCAATTACTGTGGTTATTATGCCGTGCACCCAATTGTTAAGTTACTACTTTTGTTCCAATTTACGTGGCTTGATTTAAAATACGAGGGTCAAACTAACTAACTAATAACGTCGTTAGGTGCATTTGTTCTCATTTTGCCTCTGTTTATCCTCTTCTTTTAAATACAATGCAGGAATAACCACACCGCAAAAGCTTTTAAGGTGGTTTAAGCCCTACATCCAGAGGGAAACCTGATCTATAGATTGTAGTATCTCTACGTTTTACCAATTGCATGCACTTCTATGGTTTTTTATCGATATACTGTTAACTATATCTTAATTTCTACCAATTTTTCAAAATATATATATATATACATATATACATATGATCTTTTTGAAAGTTACCGAGTGCACGTACACCCAAGTTATAGTGTGGGTCCGATTCTGCCTACATCATCAAACCATTTAATGGATGTGGATGCAGCCCTTTTAAGTACGAGTTCATCTGAATCTATAACTTACAATAATATTAACAAATATTAGATCTGAATCAATAAATTTAAATCCTAAACCCACTGCTTAACCTAATTATATGCTTTATAATTGATAGTAACATCAAACATGTATAAATATTGATTCTGAGGATGAAAACTCACTACAATGAGAAGAAGAGAGCAACAACGAAGAGTTTCACCGCCATTGAATAATATTGATGTAGCTCCAATAACCAAAGATCCAGAATTTTTTGACAATTAAGTGATAGAGAACAGAGACGTGGAAGTTTTGTTAGAACCCACATTGCAAACATGCATGTCAACACGTAAGTCCATACTCTTCCGTCTCTGTACACTTTTCGAATTTCGAGATTCAAACGAATCTATTTTTTACTGTAGATTTTTCACATACCAATGATTGTGACTTACATACTTTTTACATAATTTATAAATATATAAATTTAATTTCAAAAAATTTAAAGATTTTATGCTTAATTTTCTGACCAAATTTAAAGTGTTTTACTCCCGAAAAATGAATAGTGCCACATAAATTGGGACAGAGTGAGTAATAAATAAATGTGTCCTTTAAATTTACTTGTCTACTCCCTCTAGAGGCGGAACCATGATTAAAAGTTTGGAATTCTAAGACTAGTAGAAAATACTTTTACCACACCATCTTTATCATTAAGCTGTCAATTAATTTTGTATTTGTTAAAAAATTATATATATGTATATGATTTTTCTAATACAAATATAAAATTTCCAAAAATCTTTATCCGAACTCACAAATTCCATCTAACTCCACCTCTCCTTTTCAATTTTGGATTTACTCGACAAATAGTCCAAAAATTGAAGACTTTAATATCTGTTTAGGCTAAATTTAAGTAGTAAGCTTAAATTTTCATTAATCCTTTCCGTCCCAAATTAGTTTTAGGGGGAAATTTTTAGTATAAATTTTTGTTAATTTGAATCTCATTCTAATTAGGATTGATTTGTCTATATATATTGGATTACTTTTGTTCTTTCTTCATCATATTGAATTCGAAAAATTAATTTTTAAAAACTCAAAAGAAGATGGATCAGCTGGATGAGAAAACCATGCAGATGGCAGAGGAGCAAATAGCTTTGGAGAGAAAAAATCTCCTTTCTCTAAATTTGCTTCCCGAAGAACAGAGAAACAGAATTGTGAATCGAATTATTATTTTGACTACTCCTATGTTGATTCACGACGACAACAATGTTCGTATTAGGGGGAGGGAAATCATATCTGATTTTAGCAAAACAGTTGGTATGTCTACTATGATTGATGTAATGCGTGAAGATATTAACGACATGGATGAATACGTCAGAAACGGAGCTGCTGTATGTTTTAGTATTGTTGCATCTACATTAGGTATTCCTGCTATACTTCCATTTTTAAGAGAAATTTGTAGTAACACAAACTCTTGGCAGACTCGTCATACAGGTATTATGATTGTTCATCAAATCGCCATTCTCATGCGTTCTACAGCTCTGCTCGTTGGTTCGGGTGCAATTCAATCATATTTGGTGTGTTTAATGGAAACTATAGAACCTCGACTTAAAGATGAATCTAAAAAAGTCAGGAACATTGCAACTCTTGCTATGGATGTTCTTACTGAAGCTGCTGCAATACGTTATTGAGAGAATTATTAGTCGCGATTAGTTTTATGTTTTAGTTTTTCATATGTTAGGTCAATTGGTCGATCCATATTAATCTATATTATGGTTTTTTAATGTAATTTTCTTTGTCGTATTGGCTTGGTTTGTAATTGCAATTGTTAGCTTTCATATGATGCATTCTCGATTATTTCGGTATCAATAGATTCTAATTCTGTTTTGAATCTCAAGTGTTACTTCTTAGATTTGTTAAACTTTCTTATTTGACGTGCGATTTTGGTTTGAGTAGCGGGCGATTTTGGCTTGAGTAGCGGGTTTATGTGTTCTTCAATGTTCTCTTTGCTAATCTAAAATTATATGGTCAATTTTTATTTGGTTTCTATAGAATTTGCTTGCAACAACATAAGCTGAGATAATACTTACCCACACCGGGATTTATACCAATTCAATATATACATGTCATTTACTATTATACTTTGTTTACGTTGTTCTAATATGTTGGTATACATTTAAAAATAACTGCATTTAGATCTTTCATCATCTTTCTCCCTTAATTTTGCCCTTATTTGGTTGTTCTAATATGTTGGTATACATTTAAAAATAACTGCATTTAGATCTTTCATCGTCTTTCTCCCTTAATTTTGCCCTTAATTTTGAGTCATATTGAGATTATACATTCTTGTTATTTAAATTTATCCTCGAAAAGAGCTACATTATTTTATCAAATTATACGACATAAACAAATAACAATGTCGACCACAAGCCCGTGCACACCATACCTAGTCGATGAACAAAAGTTTTAATATTTTTTTTGTGTGGTTAAGACGGTAATAAAACTAGTATAGCAAATAGAGGAAGAGGAGAAACTTTTTTCTTTGTTTTCTATGTTTGTAATTGGTAGGTACAGGGGCGGACCCACATGGTGTCCTCCGGGTGCTCGAGCACTCATTAATTTCGTTACGAAATATATATATCTATGTAGAAATTGATAGGTATTTGTATAAAATTAACATAGAGCACCCAATGAATAAATGATATAGTTGGCTCAATGGTTCTTGAATGGGTAGTTAAGATTCTTTTATTGTTGTTACCAAGATTCGAATCTCATTGTTAACACGTATTTTTTACATTTTCACTTTAGAGCACCCACAACCTTAAAATCCTACATGTTACCATGTGATTACAAAGAAATTTGTTGGATATAGTTACATAAATTTAATTTATTAATATAAAGATGGTAAGAAGTTTAATTCAAAACTCTAAAATATTTTTATGAACTTTTTTTATATTTTCTTTTTGAAAAAAAGAACAAATTCCAATATTGTCTAAGAAAAAATTCACTATTAATCAAAAGTTTTTTATTTTAGACTCGGATTCTTTTAGAAACTCTTTTTTTTGTGGTGGTGGAACTTTATTAGCCTCTCCTATTGAGTCACCCTTGCATATGCTTGAGGGTGAAGGGGTCATAAAGGATTGCAATGGACTTTAACGTTGTGAATATGCGGGTTCAATAATTCGGTAATTAATAATTAAAAATAGATATTAATAAATAATTTTTTATATTTTAGTTCGGTAATTTTATAATGGAAAAATTATATATAATGACAAACTAATAAATTAAATTAATTGTTATAACCATCCTTTGATTTAATGGTGTCCCGTAGCAAACTGTTTGTCAGTCACCTCTCTCTCTCAAACTCTCGCTCGCCACTCTCCTCTCTCGCTCGCTTTCTCTCACTTTTATACAAAAACAAGTGTATAAAATCTGTTTCTATTTGTATAAAGCGAGAGGAAATTGTATAAATACATATATTTTTGTTCCCCTCTCTCCCCTCTCCCAGATCTCTCTATCCACTCTCCCTAATCTCGCTCGCCTCTCTCGCTTATACAAACAGAAACGAAATGTATAAATTGGGTTTATGTTTGTATAAAGCGAGAGAAAATTGTGTATACACATGCAAATATATATATTTTAGTCCTATACACTTATAATTATACAATAAAAATACTCCCCTGCCCAGTTTCTTTTGCCTTTTCTCTTTTTCGTTTTATACAAATTTAAATTGTATATAATTTCTCTCTTTCTAGTTTTATACCATTCGATTAAATTGTATATTCCCTGCCCAAGTCTCTTTTGCATTCTCTCTTTCTCATTTTATACAAATTCAAATTGTATATAATCGTTCTATACACTTATAATCATATAATTCGTTTTATACACTTCGTATTATACAATTCTCTGTCCAAATCTCTTTCTCTTTCTTGTTTTATAGAACTCGCTTCAATTGTATATGTATAGCAAATTATACATTTATATGTTTGCTATGGAGTGCAATTATACAAACTTTGCTAAAACATACAAATATGAATTTTATGTTTGCTATATGTGAAAGTTGCCCTTTTATAATCGATAAATTAAACTTTGAATTGATACGGTATTCGATAATACCATATTGAAGTGTTGGTCAATTGTATTACAAAGTTAATACAATATTTCTTCCATTACTTCTAAAAAAATTTATAAGACAATATATAATAGAAGATCAACAAGTAAGAAGACATTAAGAAAAACAAATTGATACTATTAATAAAAATATATGTATTTGGGTTGTTTATGTTTACTTTTTAACTTTTTCTTTTGACTTATACTAATGAGTAATAAATACTCTCTCCGTTTCAAAAAAAAATGACCTAGTTTGACTTGGCACGGAGTTTAAGAGTATAAAGAAGACTTTTAAATCTTGTGGTCCTAAATTAAAGTTAGATCAAATGTATAAAATTGTCCGTTGATCTTGTGGCCTTAGACATGCCACATGAAAAGTTGTTACCAAAAAAGAAAGAGGTCATTCTTTTTTAAACATACTAAAATGAAAAGGAGGTCATTCTTTTTTAAACGAAGGGAGTATGTTGATATGTGACTTCATTAAGTAAATAATTTGATATTGGTGAAATACTGAATACTAAATAGTACTAATGTCTCAAGTCAAACCCAAACACCATTATTTTAAAATTTTACTTTCGAATACGTTATTAAATATCGAATTATCAACTATCAAATTACCTAAAATTTCTATTCGATTCAATAATTCGATTTTCAGTATTTTATGCTCAGTCCTAACTATGCTACAAAAAAGAATAATATTAGGTGATCTAGTTGATTCGAAGATTAGTTATACTTAAATGACTATGATGTTACAATCATTCATTTGGTGGAAGATTATACAAAAAATACCTACTTCAATAGGATTTTTATGTATTATTAATACACTTCTCCTATCTTAGATAAAGTAGTACATTAGGTGAAATAATATTAGCTTTAATTAGAAGTCCATAACGGATATTGAATATTGATTATTAAATACCCTTATAAATTGTGAATTTTTTTTGTTTGAACATTTTTTTTAAAAACTTCTGACTTCGCCATCGTTAATATATTTAATTAACAATAAAAATTAACATATCATCAATATTTGAAATATATGTTATAGAGGTTATTTTTCTTGATGCAGCCAACCAAATATATTGTACTACTACTCTATTTTTTCATAATTTTATACTAGGATTAGTTTTGATTTCATTAACGCAACTAATTAATGAATAACCGCCCTAATTGTTTAGTCCACCTAATAATTTATAGAAAAATTGTGATTCACATTTATTGTTTTCCAAAATTTTGCTATTTGTTTAATTTGTATAGTTCACTCAATCGTATAAATCAGAATTTTATATAATTCAATTTATGATTATATAAATCTCTAATTTGTATATGTTTACCTTACTATTTGTATGGTTTATACAAAATTCACAATAAATTATCATGTTTGTATATTGTCAAACGAAATATATAAACAGAGTTGTGAAAAGCTCATAAATGTATAAATACATAATTTGTATATACTTACCTTATTTATATATTCGCAAGCGAAATATACAAATCAGGACCTCCATAGCAAACAAAATTATAGTTATACAGCGCAATCATCTAAACTATAATTATAGAGCCTTGTCATATCTATCATATTTGCTATTTCTAAAATTTAATCTTAATGAATTAATTTACCTTATTATATCATCCAAAAAAGAAGAGGAAATAGGAAGAAGAAAAAAAAAGAGAGAATCGAATAACACACACCAAAAAAAATAAATCAAGAAAATTGACTAATCAATGTTTCCATTTCAAGGACTAATAATTACAACTGTGCTAAAATTTTCAGAAAATGGGGTCAATGTAAAAAAAAAAAAACTAATTAATCTACAGTTTACACAAAGCAATTATAAGAAGAAAAAAAACAAGATCAAGAAACTAATGTAATTAGTTACCAATGAAGAAATTTCCTTGACGTGCATCTGAATTAGTCGAGTCAGTCATTCCAAAGATCAAGTTGTCAAAGAAACAAGATCAAGATACTAATATCATTACCGATATCTTCAATTGAAAAGCGTACGTTTTTCGTACTATCTTTATGTTGTATGAATCTGAATTAGTCGAGCAGTGAATTCATCCCAAAGGCCTAGTAGCCAAAGGAACAACCTCAGCTAAAGGTGTAGATTGTGGTGTTGGCAAAGGAGATGTTCTACAAACAGGACAACTTGGATTCAACATAAGCCAAGGATCCACACATTTCAAATGAAACAAATGTTCACAATCTGGTAATAATCTCAACATATCTTTATTCTTGTAATCAGCTAAACATATTGAACAACAACTAGCTGTTGTGTCTTTATGATTTACCTTAGCTTCAGAGTACAACAACTTAGGATAACTTAAAAGAGTTGTTTCGTCGATTCCAATAATATCGACTATACAATTGTTGTTGTTGTTGTTATCGTCTTGACCATCATGTTGTAACGTACTTCGATTAATTCTATGTCTTCTCCTTGGTGGTGGTAACTCTAACGTTTGATTTCGAGTACAAAAATATGATGTGAGGGTTATCGTTGTAATTAAAAGAAGTATACCTACTGAGACACCGATCCCATACCCAAACCCTCCGATATGACCCGATCCGAGGAACCCGTCGGTGCCGGAACTTGGATCGGAGAGGGTGGTGGTGGTGGTGGTGGTATTCATGATGTTTTTTTAAAGAGAATTATGGCTATGGGAGTGGTTTTTTTTTTTTTTTTTTTGGTTTGGTTGGCCATTGGTATTATAAGACCAAAATTAAGGAAATGGTCCAAATTAAGATAATTATATGAAAAGTCAACGGTTTTGATTGAATGAAATGGATTTGGACTTGGAAAAGAAAATGAACAAAAATTAATACGTTGAGTGTTTAATTTCTAGTGAATATATATGTATGTATGGATATATATATATATATATTAGACTATAGTGCTTTTATTTTTATACTCCGCTTCGATGGTCTCAAATTACGTATCGTAATTTTTAAAAATAGTCATTTCAAGTTATTGTAATATATATTTTTTTCATTTTAATCGTAATTGTAGTATTATTCTCAAAGACACCTCAATTATGAATAATGTTATGTATGTTTAAATATCAATGAAGGATAAAATCACTTTCCCTAGCATCCTAACTAATATTATTCTGTTCTATATTAACTGTTCACTTTTTTCTTTACATACTTCTTAATAAATAGTAATCGAAGACACTTTTTACTCTTTTAAAACTTTACAAACTTATTTATATTTTCAAAAAGGTAATTAATTGTTAAAATAAAATTTAAAACGATATTTTTATTTTGTAAAGTAACAAATATTTTGAAACAGTTATATATATAATAGAAAAAAGTATTTTTTTTAAAAAAATAATATTAAAAAATTACGATAAATAATTTAAGAATCGGGGATTACAATTCTTGCTTGGATGGAAAGTTTTGAGATGTCAACTTTCTCTAAAGTCTAATCTATCATTATCTTGTAAACTTTGTTTCATGTGATCAACATCTTTTTCTGCTACTTTTTTTCAACTTTAATCAATAGTAAATTAATTATAAGTTTAATTTAGTAGTTAATAATTTATTTGACTCTTTCTCTCTCTTCTTAATGAGCACTCTACTAATTGCACGTTCCATGCACCAAAGATTTAGTATAGTCATATATTTTATATGATGATTATTTTTATGTATTTTATGTTACATGAAATGAATTTAATTATCTTTGTTTGTTTATGTTGAAGAAGATTCTAGATTATAAATAGCATATCATCACACAAAAAATAAATAGAAAAAAAATGAATATAAAGATAAAAGAGGTTTAGCCAAACTTGTGTTTTCGAATTAATAAAAAATAATTAAAGGTTATCTACTATGATAGAGAAAAATAATACAAAATAATCTTCAATTACAACTACTTTTATTTATATCCTAAGTTTTTTTATTTTTTCCAAATTAACTTACAAGGTCAACGGGACCCAAACTTGACTAAAGACAAAACTTGATTTGGATCTAATATAGTGTCATCACACGTAGGATAAGTCTATGAAATTTTATAATATTAGGCTATTTTTAGAATAACTTTAGATATACGATATTAAATTCGAAAATTTTAATATTTTAAATTGATAATTCATGTATATGACGATATTATAGTCACGCATGACTATAATTAATCAGGTATTTTGTATGCACTTCAGTGATGTATGATAAGTTCAACTATTTTTGTATCCACTTCAGCCATATATATACAACTGAAGTTTATGCGTCTAATTTTGATGTTCAACAAAAATTTAATAATAATTTTACACATTATGCAATAACATAAAATCTTTGAATAAGCTCAAATAAGTTCAAATATAATAAAAATAAATCACACTCATTTATTTCTTAAAACAATAACCATAACAATTCTAACAAATTCATTAAGCAAAATAATGATTTCTAATTAGACTAGGAGCTTTCTAGTCATTTTCACCCAAAATGGCTAAAATAACTTTTAACAAAAATAGTGAATAATTTTTTTTATTAGAAAAAAAAAATAGTTTGATGACTTTCATGCAATAATATTACTAGTCAATGACCATATAGTAAAATGCAAATTCATGTAACCTTCCTCTCCCTATCATTTAAAAATCATATTTTATTGTAATACTCCATGATCAATATATTATATTATAATTGGTTATAACTCACTTACAAACTTGTCATCAACACCACCAAAGAATTTGATACCAAGCATGCAATATAAAACTTTGAGCCAATAAGATAGAAGTCAGCGGCAGAGTCAGAATTTTTACTGTAACATCAATCCCGAAGGTCTAGAAGCCAAAGGAACAACCTCAGCCAAAGGAGTAGATTGTGGTGTTGGCAATGGTGATGTTCTACAAATTGGACAAGTTGGATTCAACATAAGCCAAGGATCCACACATTTCAAATGAAACAAATGTCCACAATCTTGTAACAACCTTAGCATATCATTATCATTGTAATCACCTAAACATATTGAACAACAAGTACTAGTTGTTGATGATGAGTCCTTAGTATAATAATTCACCTTAGCTTCTGAATATAACAACTTAGGGTAACTCAAAAGTGTTGATTCGATATCAATCCTCATTTCCACGTCCACACAATTACTTTCATCGCGATTTTGTGGTGTTTGTTTTCGAGTACAAAAATATGAAGTCATTGTTATGGTTACAAACAGTAGAACAATGGTAGCGGAAACACCAATTTGTTCCGATCCGAGGAACCGCCCGGTGCCGGAATTTGGATCGGAGGTGGTGGTGGTGGTGATGTTCATGATGATATTGTGAAAATTAAAGAGTTGGTTTTATGAGAATTATGGGAGTGGTTTTTATTTGGTTTAGCTATTTAATTTGGTATAAGATGAAAAAAGAAATTGGTCCAATTAAAAAAAAATTTGGAAGTCAATGGCTTACGTGTGAGATTTAAATGAATAAAAAAAAAAGGGGAAGATTAGTGGTGTTTTGGTTTTTAAAAAAAATGAATTTGGATGTGGGATAAATGAATAAAAAGAATATTCATGGAGAAAAAAATAAAATAATATGGAAGATTTGATTAAAATATATTGATGATAGTTGAAATACATTAATTTACACTCTTAATATACTTATAATGTATATAATTTAAATGCTAGCACTTTTTGCTTCATTTCATGCTTGAATAGAAGGTTTGAGATATCAACATCCTTATCACATCGTCAAAAAATATGACGTACTGAAAGAGATTATTTTCTTTTAATTAAAAATCTCGATTTAAAATCTTAAATATAATTTTTTTTTAATAGATTATGTTTTTTTGTTTGAATAAATATATATGATACAAATTTGAATAATCGAATTTAATTTATGTACAATCACCACAGAAAAAATTGAAAGAGATGTCAAACGCCCTCTAAAGTCTGATGTATCATTTTCTTATTGCAACTTTGTAAACTTTGTTTCATGTAATCAACGTCTTTTTCTGCTGCACACCAAATTCTTCTAGCAAATTAATTAGAAGTTTGCTTATATAGCTGGTTAATAATTTGAGTTCGAGTTTCGAAAAATAAAAAATCTTATTAAAAATAACAATATCTTTTTTTAAAAAATTACACAATATGTAAATTCAAATTTTATCGAATAAATATTGAAACAGATGAAAAAATCATAAAAGAATAATTTGACTCCATCCCTATTCTTAATATAATAAGTCTAAGAAATGCACGTTCCATGCACCAAAGTTTTAGTTCATATCATGCCTATTTGATTTTTATTTTATATTTAAAAGTTTGCAAACAACTAAAATCTTATGTTTCATATATTAAAGTAGCGTTTTTTTTTTTAGGAAATAGGGATATTATTATTATTATTATTATTATTATTATTATTATTATTATTATTATTATTATTATTAATAATAATAATAATAGTAATAATAATAATAATAATTCAAGAGTTTATGATTTGTTGTTAGCAGTGTTTTAAAAGACTCTTCTGAGACTCGCCTCGGGGCTCGTCCTAGGACGGGACTCTAGCAAAATGCCTCGAGACTCAAGTGTCGGACTTAATTCTACAAGACTTACGCCCTAAGCGCCCGACCGTACGCCCTAAGCATGCCCAACGCCCAATGTTCGGGACTCGCCTAACAGATCTTACACAAATTATGTATTAATATCTTAATTAACATTGTTGACCCTCATAATTCTTGAATAAATGAATGATACGTAACTTTTTAATCTATAAATACAAAAAGATTGAGAGTAACTCAATCAACAAATGTAGTATCACATATTTACTATTTGGTAATACTATGAAGGTAATTATATATTACTTAACATTTCTCTTAAAAATATATAGCAAAGTTTTACTTTTCACTTATCATTGATCTTCATGGTTTCTTCATATGTCTCAAAATTATCATATTTTATTTAACTATTTGAAAGTAATTATTTTTATTCATGAAAGAGTGTTGTTTATATTTCTCAAATAATAATGATAATATTTCTTTTCTTTTTTATAGATTATCAATACTTATCTCAAATAAAAAATATAATATAATTTCTATATATTATATGTTTTTCATAAAAAATTATTTGTAAAATTATTGAAAGGAATTTAATTAGTAGTAAAACTATAAAATTGAATATACATATGACTATGCCCCGTAGATCCATGGGACTTATACCTCGTGTCTCGGTGCTTACGCGTCGCTCTATACTGTATAAAACGTTTCGCCTCGCGCCCCGCCTTTTAAACACTGGTTGTTACTTGTTAGTTTATATAGATTGTCACAAATTATTCAATTGTGAGAGTCCTCCAATCAATTAATATTGATTTAAATAAGGTTGATTATTTAACATTAAAAAATTAATAATCAATTAACTGCCATGCAACTTGTAATCATATGTGGTGTCATTTTGTAATATGAAAATAAGAATTACGATTGTTTGAAACTAAAGTATTCTCGTTGACACAAATATTAATTAATCATACAATAGAATCGTTAATTAGGTACAAAAAAAAAAATACTTAATATATACGTTATTGACTTTGACAACTTGTTTTTTTGATAGTGAAATCAATCACATAATACAATAAAATAATTTCAATTTTTCAATCATCAAACTTTTTTTCTTATAATATATTCTTCGCCTCAATTTATGTAATGACATTTGATTTGACATAAGTTAAAAATAATAAAAAGATCGATTTTGAAATTTACCGTCAAAAACATATCACTGATATTTGTGTAGTTATAAATCCTCTCATTAAAGATAAATAAGAAGTTCAAAGTTAAAATTACTATTTTATATAAAGTGTGTTCTTCTTAAGCAGTTAAATGATATCACATAAATTGAGACAAAAAAGATAGTACGTAATTTTAATAAATTAAAAAGAACAGCTCATTTTCTTTGACTCTCTATATCTATACAACAGTGCATTTTGTATTTGTGGAATGGTTCCATTTTTCATGGGATTAATTAAATTAAATAAATAGTCTCTTTCTAAATCTATTTTGGTTTCTTGTTTAATTAAGTTCAATTTGTGATAAATTAAGGTACCTATTAAAAATAGGCTATTTTTCTATCTGATTGCAATAAGAATATATTATATTCTCATCAACCATCGTGGATAATTTTGATATCATTTTTCAAGTAAATCTCTATTAATTTATTTAAAAATTATTATATTCTCACCGTGGATAATTTTGGTATCTGTTTTTAAGTAAATCTCTATTAATTTATCTAAAAATTTAAACTTTTACGAGTTATCAAAACACGTTCAGTCAATTATCGATTCTAATACAAACTTATCAAGATAACTATATGTTAACTAATGAGCTCCATCGTACGTTGCCTACTCATCTCGACCTACTTATACCCAACGGTTATATGCTCCTCCTGCCCTAATTTTCTCATTTTCTAGATTCAAACTATATGTAAACTTTGATCGATATTTTATACTGTATTTTTTAATCATACTGACATGAAAAATATTGCAACCTATAGCATTTTTTCGTGTAACGTTTAAAAATCATTTTTTAATTTTAAAATATTTATTTAATCTAATTCTGTTTAACTTAAAAAATTAGTAATTGACTCTCGAGAAGCAAAAGTTGTCACTTAAATTAGGACGAAGGGAGTATTTCCTTAGGTCCAAGAGGCCTAAAGCCCAATGTGCTGAGATGATGGGCCGATGTGAAAGATACCTACAGCCCATTTGATATGATCAGAGTGTGATTAGGCCCAAAGTAATTTTACTATATGAAAGAAAATATATAAATAAAGTAATTATTGAATAAATAGTTTAATTTTAAAAAAAATCAGTTCATAGTTTTGTATTTCAAGAACATAAACACTATGTGTAAAAAATTTCAAATATTCGGAATAAAGAGTATACCCCATAAATTACAATATAAAAGATATAGTTTTAAAAAATTCTACGGTCTATACTCAAATAATTTATTGTGGAAGAGGATTGTGTTAAATGTGTAAATTATGAAATCGTTACTCGTGAGCTATTAAGAAAATGACCAAATATAAAATATCGAATACATAGGTTCAGGATAAATATAAGTTCATTATATGTATATAATTGAATTATTTCTTTTAATACTAAAACTTAATTCTAACTTCAAATAATGAATTCAATAGTTATTATATCTTTTCTTTTTCCTTTTTAAGCACATTTTTTGCACTACTTTCACTTTAATAAAACTTTTTTATATACAAGAATAAATTCTTCTTTTTTAAAGTATAGTTATTACAAAGTAGATGCTTTTTAGCTAGCACTACCTTCTCAAATCTTTAGTGTACCTAACCATTGAATAATTTTGAAGTTTATGAGTTCGAAATTTTATTTTTTATATTTTATTAAATAGAGTATTAATATGTACATATTTTATAAATTACTTAAAGCAAATATATAAAATTTCAATCACAAAATTATTTTTTAATAATTTAATTAATGGAACATGATGAAAAATATTTTTTTTCGTACCATATGCGCCATTCATCCTAATTTTTAACTTGTTTGAGTATTAATTAAGATTAGATGATGAGTAAAACTTTAATGAAAATATCAATATATTGATTTTATGTAACCATCGTTATTTATATATTGTTTGTATCATAGATACATCGTACATGTCTCCATGGTTTTTGCCAGAGTGCACACCTTTTCCCAAAGTCCAATTTCCGTGATGTTTACAATGAGTTTTGCGTGTCGTAAAATAGATATATTTTTCTGTTCTTAATTGAAAGTTTTAATTTTTCTCATTTGATGAACTTTATGTGTCAACTTGAATTCGTATTAATCGAATAATTGAAAATGGTTATGAATTAGTCGAGCTTAAATACTATATAATTGTAATATAATTACTTTTTTTTTAAAAAAAATAATAAATAAATACCCTTCAACACTTCTAAGCACATTATCTTGCTTTATGTTCTTTTTTGGTATTTGAAGTGTGTATTGGAGCATCGATTAAATTTAAATTATGTACTGTAAGGCTCATTTGCGTGTGACGTTCACAATTGAATTTTCGTCATTCTCATGGCTCGAACCAAGACCTTGATTAATTAAGAGTAGTTCTCAAAAGAAGATGGATCAGCTGGATGAGAAAACAATGCAATGGCGGAGGAGCAAATAGCTTTGGAGAGAAAAATCTCCTTTCTCTAAATTTGCTTCCCGAAGAACAGAGAAACAGAATTGTGAATCGAATATTATTTTGACTACTCCTATGTTGATTCACGACGACAACAATGTTCGTATTAGAGGGAGTGAAATCATATCTGATTTTAGCAAAACAGTTGGTATGTCTACTAATGATGATGTAATGCGTGAAGATATTACAGACATGGATGAATACGTAAGAAACGGAGCTGCTGTATGTTTTAGTATTTGTTGCATCTACATTAGGTATTCCTGCTATACTTCCATTTCTAGAGAAATTTGTAGTAACACAAACCTTTGGCAGACTCGTCATACAGGTATTATGATTGTTCATCAAATCGCGATTCTCATGGTTCTACAGCTCTGCTCGTTGGTTCGGGTGCATTTCAATCATATTTGGTGTGTTTAATGGAAACTATAGAACCTCGACTTAAAGATGAAACTAAAAAAGTCAGGAACATTGCAACTCTTGCTATGGAGCTTCTTACTGAAGCTGCTGCAATACGTTATTGAGAGAATTATTAGTCGCCATTA